>JARQOC010000005.1:284692013-284814460 GCA_033576535.1 Allobates femoralis
TAATATGTAAAGGACAATGGAGGTGCATTATAGTATATGGAGGACTATGAGGTACATTATAATATATAAAAAACTAAAGGGGTGCATTATAGTATATGGGGGATGCTTTATAGTAAGGACTATGGAGTTGCATTATAATATATAGAGGACGTTAGGGGTGCAATATACTATATGGAGGGCTTTGGGATGCTTTATAGTATAGGAAGGACAATGGGCGATTCATTATAGTATTTGGAGGACTACAAATGGTGTATTATAATATATGGAGGACTATGGAGTGAATTCTAATATATGGAGAAATATGGGGTGCATTATAATATATGGAGGACTATTGATGATGCATTGTAATATATGGAGTCAATTATACTACATGGAACCCATTATAACATTTGGAAGGCTCTGTCGGGGCATGATAAGACTTGGAGGGCTATGATGAAACCTTTATACTTTATGGAGGGCTATTTTAGGGCTGTGTTGGGGGGTCATTATACAGTGTGAAGAGATATTGGGGCCATTATACTGTATGTAGGTCCATTATACTTCGTGGAGGGCTGTGTGGGGGTCAAAGCTGGAGATCATACTGTATTGAGGTCACCATACTTTGCTGGGTTAGGTAAGGGGGGATACAGTAGAGTCATCATACTATGACTGTGAAGGAATCCCTGTGGAAGATCATACAGCGTTTGATGAGAACTTTTGTTGGCATCATACATTAGGCTGACAATGAAAGAGAAAACTAGGGACTTCAATAGGAGGAATATTACTTATTACGGGTTAAACTGTTGTGAGATATGTTATTGTGTGCCCCAGCCAAATTGTTTTTGGGGTGGCAATTAGAACTTCTGCTATGGGGTCCCATGATTTCTATGTATGCCACTTGTGCAAGATACATTGTCCCTTTCATATACTCCTCTGCTGCAGGACTTTAATATGCACTGCACGTACCTCTGTCCACCTCTCAGTGCTGAAGTTGCGCTTGGAGATGGACAGGGGAGTGGTGCATATTATCTGAGTCTGCACTCACCACCCCTCTTGCACTCACCTCCCCCCCACCTTGGATATGGCCCCCCGTCCTGCACTCAACTCCATTCTGCACTCAACCCCCACCTTGAATATGGCATATGGCCCCCCGTCTTGAGCTTGATTATACTCCTAAGGTTCTCTATAGGGTTGAGGTCAGGGGAAGATGGTGGCCACACCATGGGTTTATCTCCTTTTGTGCCCATAGCAGCCAATGGCACAGAGGTATTCTTTGTAGCATGAGATGGTGCATTGACATGCATGAAGATGATTTTGCTCCTAAAGACACGTTTTTGCCTTTTGTACCAAGGAAGAAAGTTCTCAGTTGGAAACTCTATATACGTTGCAGAGGTCATTTTCACACCTTTAGTAACCTTAAAGGGGCCTGCCAGCTGTTTCCCAATGATTCCAGCCCAAACATGACTCCGCCACCTCCTTGCTGACGTCGCAGCCTTGTTGGGACATGGTGGCATCCACCAACCATCCACTACTCTATTCATCTGGACCATCCAGGGTTGCTTGGCACTCATCAGTAAACAAGACTGTTTGAAAATTAGTCTTCATGTATATCTGGACCCACTGCAACTGTTTCTGCTTGTGAACACCGTTTAGGGGTGGCCGAATAGTAGGTTTATGCACCACAGCAAGCCTTTGAAGGATCCTACACTTTGAGTTTCGAGGGACTCCAGAGGCACCAGCAGCTTCAAATATCTGTTTGTTGGTTTGTAAGGCCTTTTTAGCAGCTGCTCTCTTAATCCGATGAACTTGCCTGGCAGAAACCTTCCTCATTCTGCCTTTATCTGCACGAACATATCTGTGCTCAGAATCAGTCACAAATTTCTTCACAATACGATGATCACGCTTACGTTTTCGTGCAATATCAAATGTTTTCATCCCTTGTCCAAGGCATTGCACTATTTGTTGCTGTTTGGCAGCAGAGACATCCTTTTTCTTTCCCATGTTACTTGAAAACTGTGGCCTGCGTAATATTGTGGAACACCCAGTTTTCCTTTTATTGGGCTCACCTGCCAGACTAATTATCACAGATATCTGAGATTGATTTCAATGATCCAAAGAACTCTGAGACACAATCCCATCAATGGGTTTCATTGAAAAAAAATTAAAATAAAACCCTATGACACTTAAAACCAATTTGCATAATAATTTGGAACACAGTGTATATATAGGATTGCTTTTAAATGGAAGTGTAGTTTATGATTTTTATCTGAAGAAGGAGCAAGCATTAGCTGCGAAATGCGTTATAATAAATCACTCACTTTCCTTTAAATAAAAATGGAGACTGATTCCTGACAGCGCGTCATATACACCTTCTTCTACTACCGGTCATCTTATCTCCTCGTGGTGGCTGCTCCAGTCATGGGTACACACTGTTATAGTTGGCTGTGGCTCCCACAATCTTTCCTGGTGAGATTCCACTACATTTATTCATTTTTACGCTAAGATAAGACCTTATTTGCTCCTTCGCAAATAAGGAAAGGACAGCTACTCACACGGTGTCTGCTTCAATGGTGTTTATTCCATGTCCATACAAGCAACGTTTCAACCTTTACAAGGTCTTTATCAAGCTCATAATATCAAGTGAATAACCCCTTTATATAGTGCAAAGCCCGCCCACAAAGTTACAGAACCCAATCATAAAGTGTTACACCCAATCAGTACATTATATTACTTTATACATATTAAAAACATCCCAGTTGGTAATATTGTGTTCTGTCACCCTTCACATTCCCTTTGGTGTGCTCATCTCACTCATCGCTACCATAAGACGTCCATAGATCAGCAAATTTACTTATTCACATTAAAAAAAAACATAAGAAACTGTTATCCAATCAATATTCAGCATCTCCGGTCACCATAGTGAAGATGGAAAATGTGAACAGATGCAGAGCTATAATACTGGCTAATATATACAAACCGGCACCAGCACACTGTTACTGACACTGATGTTGGAGAAAAATAAAAACATGTTTGATTAAAAAAAAATCAGATGGAATTTTTATCTCTCTCTGTACATATGTCTCTCTGTCTCTGTATATACTTATATACACCAAGCACCTTACTTTATAAGAAAAGATATCAGCCAAAAGATATTTGTCCATCAACCAGTCAAGGTCGGACCCTAGTCTATGTGCCTCTCCTTATGGGCTTCTTAAAGCCTACAATTTATAGGGGAAGTAGGAAGACACAAATTCAATTTTATTTTTTCACAGGTACACCTACAAATGACTATGAATTTGACTCATCCGTTTGGATAAGAATTTTGTGTTTTTGTAATATATCCATATTTTGTTAGTTTTTTTTTAAATGATTTGCTTTAAAAACCCCTGTACACCACCATAAGGCGATAAAATACCTGATGGAAATCTCTGTTCATGCCAGAAAGAGTAGCGGTACTAAAGGTTAAGGCACACATCGGGGGAACCAATGTTACACAACGTGAGAGATGCCCCTGAGGGTTAAATTACTCACTACACCCCTAGATAAATCCCTTGGGAGGTGTATTTTCCAAAGTGTGCTCATGTGTGGAGGATTTCAACTATTTATGGAAATCAGGGGAGCTGCAAGTCCAGTGTCAGCTACTATTCCAGCTGGTCTGTGCTCCAAAATTTAAATGGCGTTCCTTCCATTTTGAGCCCTATTTTGTGCGCAAACAGTAGTTTTCCACCACATTTGGGGCATTGTTGTACTCGGGAGAAATTGCACAACAAATTGTATCCACTTTCACCTGTTACCATTGTGAAGTTAAAAAACATTGTGGTTAAAGCAACATTTTTGTGGTAAAGATGTATATTTCATGTACACTTCTCTAAATTCTGTGACGCGTCTGTGGGCTTAAGGTGCTCACTACACATCTAGATAAATTCCTTGATAGGTGTAACTTACAAAACAAGGTCATTTGTGGGGGGTTTCCACTATTTAGGCACATCAGGGGCTCTATAAACACAACACTGCGTACGTTATCTATTCCAGCAAACTTAGCACTCCAAAGTTCAAATATCGCTCTCCTTCCTTTCCAAGAACCGCTGTGTTCCCAAAAAAAAAATTCTGTCACTTATGGGGTATCCCTGCAATGAGGAAATATTGCACCACAAATTATATGGTTTACTTTTTCCTATTTCCCTTGTCAAAATTAAACAATTGTGCTAAAACCACATTTTTGTAGGGAGAAGTAAAATTCTAATTTTTTACTTCCACATTACTATAGTTCTATTGAAGTCCTAAAGGGTAAATACATTTTTTTTATGTGGTTTTGAACAGATTGAGTGGTGAAGATTTTAGAATGGCGTCACGTGTGGGTATTTCAAATGTGATGTCATAAAAAAATTGGTTTTGTAAATACTATGGAAAATTGAGAAATTGCTGATAAACCTTTAGCCCTAACTTCCTAACAAAAAGTTTAAAAAATGTTGCAAAGGTAAAGTAGACGTGGGAATTTATGCATTTGTTAAAAAAAAAAACGAAAATTTGGCAAATATTTTGAAAATGTTGCAATTTTCAAACTTTTCATTTTTACTCCATTAAACTAGAGAGTAATGTCACACAAAATAGTTAATAAATAACATTTCCCACATGTCTATTTTACATCAGCACCATTTTGGAAACAAAATTGTTTTTTGTTAAGAAGTTAGAAGGCTTCAAAGTTAATCATTCATTTTTCATTTTTCCAACAAAATTTACAAAGCCACATATTCTAGGGACAGCATCACATTTGAAGTGACTTTGAGGGGCCTATGTGACAAACACCCAAATCTGACACCATTCCAAAAACTGCACCCCTCAAGCTACTCATAACCACATTCAAGATTATTGTTGAACTGTTAATATAATATTATTATGGACATTTCTTAATAAAAAAGTAATGGTTAAAAAAAGAAGATTATTAATTTGTACTGGGCAATTTGTACTGAGTACGCCTATACCTCATATGTGGCGGAAAACCACTGTTTAGGCGAACAGCAGGGCAGAAGGGAAGGAGTGACATTGGATGATTGAAGTGGAAAATTAGCTGCAATCGTTATCAGACACCATGTTGCAGTTGAAGAGCTCCTGATGTGCCTAAACAGTGGAGGTGCCCCACAAATGACCCCATTTTGGAAACTAGACACACAATGAGTTTATTTGGATGTGTGGTGAGCACTTTGAACCCTTAGATGTGACTCACCGTAGCCGGGTTCTGCACGTCGCAGGCATCTGTCTTCTCCTTGTCACGGAACCGCACCTGCGGCTGTGGGGGCCTGGTGGTCCAGATCAATAGGGGGATGGCTGAACAGCTAGGGGTTAATCTTGTCGTGACGCCACCTGCGGGTGTTCCGGTGATTTCACCGGCGCTGCTAGGCCTCCGGGGAATGTAATGCAGCAAGATGGGACGCTCCCCACAGGACGAGCGGGAGTCCCCGGAGCCAGGAGCTGCACAAGATGTTGTGAGGCAGCTTAGTAGTACTGCTGTTAGGTCCAGGAAGCAAACGCAGACACATCAAAGTCTTTTAGGTACCTTTACTGGTGGAAAGCAGGTACACTCAGACCGGGATAGTGAGGTTGACACTCCTGGAGTTTCACAGCAAGCAGTGCGTAGGCTTCCTTTCTCTGTCTTTCTGGTGAGGTCGGGTGGATGTGGAATCCAGCCAGACCGGGTAGTGCGTTCAGTGGAACGTATTTCACCTGGTTGACTGCACTGAGGGCTCTGTTAAAGGGGTGATGATAATTCTGTCTTCTTCCCTGGGCTCTCGTCGGTAGGTGCGGCAGGTGAACAGGGAGCTAAACTCCCTGTTGGAGTTGCTGGTTCTCTGTGGTGGCTAGGTAGCTCTCACAGCTCGGTTCCAGTAACCGGTTAGTAAGGGAGAGAGTTAGGGTAACTCTAGTGTCCCTGAGAGATGCTTTTTCCTTTCCTCTGACCCCAATTGCAAGGTTCTCTCACTGGGCAGGTGTGCTGGTTTGGGCCTAGTATAGCTCCAAAACAGGGGATAGCACACGTCCTGCAGCTCTTCTAGCGTCTGCACACTCTGGTGTTTCTCCCTCCAAGACCCTATTTATAGGGGTAACTGGCTCAAGGTGACCAGTAGAGCTCCCCCTAGAGGCCTGGGGTGAAACAGATGTTAAAGGTGTACTAAGGTGTTTTGTGTGAGTGGTGCTTGCTGTTACTGCTCCATTCATGTCCCAAGGGTTCTGTGGTGCCCAACAAGGTGCCAGGGTGCCACAGATGCTTTACAGATTTTTATAAAGTTGCGCTGTGAAAATGAAAATATGGAGGCTAAACAAACATTTTTATGGAAAAAAAAGGATTTTTTGATTTTCACACAGGCAACATGATAAAATGAACTTCACAATATGTTGGGCAATTTGTTCTGAGTATGTTGATACGCCATATGTGGTGGAAAAACAATTTTGGGGTGCAGTGTCGGACTCAGAAGGGATAGTGCAGGAAAATGGTAGCGGTCTGTTAGAAGCGCTTTAGGGACACATGCCAGGAAGCGTAGAATATTGAATATCAAACCTTTATTTCTTCCCCTCCACAGCTTCAAAACGCATTTCGACAGATATATTCTGTCTTCATCAGGTGGTGTAACTCAGAAGGGAAGCAGTGTCGTTTATGATCGGGAACCTGGTATGTGAATCTTAGGCTATGTGCCAATGATGTGGATTTCCTATGTTTTTTGCCATGATTTTCCCACGTTTTTTCGGTGTGTTTTTCACAATTCCGCAGTACAACACCTTGCCTGCAAATTGTATGGGAAATTAGAAGTTTTGTGCCCATACTGCGGCTTTTCCCGCAAAGAAAATGCCGCACATTTTCCAGTAGAAAAATCTGGAGCATGTCAATTCTATCATCGTATTTTGCCGTGAGTTTTACCCATAAAACTCTATCAGCTCCAAAATACTCTGCAAATACACAACACTGTTCACACAGTGAGTATTTGTTGTGTATTTAGTAGGGATTTTGCGCTGATGACATGGAGCTCTGCTGTATTTTTGGTCACCAGCCAGGTACAGCAGGAAGGTATGGCCTGCCACCTACCCCCAGCTGTCTAGTTTTATCTATCTGGTAAACAAAAATATAGCGTAACCATTTTTTTAAAATTAATTCTAGAAATAATTAATTAAAACTAAAACCATGTTGGGCTTTGCCCTATTTTTGGTTGCCAGCCAGGTACAACTAGGCAGCTAGAGTCTGGAATCCTCAGAGTGGGAAGCCCAAGCCTTCTGGCCTCCCCACGCTGTGAAATGCAGCCCGCAGCCAGGGCCGGTTTTAGACAAAATTGGGCCCTGGGCAGAAGTTAAAAGTGGGGCCCCATCTGCTAACAAATTGCACCATCACACACAAACATTTGAGTTGTATTTACTGAAACCTAGCGTCTTTCACGCCAATTTTGATGAGATGGCATGCTGAGGTCAAATCTCCCTGGCTTATGAAGAGATATACAACTCTTCATGAATCTGTGGCATCTAAAGAGTGTCACTGCCGAAATGTTTTGCTGATTGACAGCCAGATCCCCACAGTTAGGTATCAGGGAGCTGTCTGTCAATCTGGATGACATCAGCAGTTATGCTCCACTGACAGAGCAGAATGGAAAAGAAGGAGCTGCTCAGTCAATGTGATTTCACTGGCATCAGGAGAATAGTCATCAGAAGACATAAACTGCCCCACACAGAAGAGCTGACAGATCCTCTGTATACTACACCACACAGGAGAGATAACAGATGATAGATACATAGATTAGACATAGATAGAGTGATAGATGATTATAGATAGATGATGATAGATTCATAGCTAGATAGTACACACACACACAGAGCTCTGCTATGCTCATTATGCATATTGTTATTTCCTATCTGTTGGAAAATTAGGTGTACATGGTTTGTGCACAGCAGAGAGGTGTTTGCAATGTGTAATAGCTTTCTTCTCATTATCAGGCAGCTCTGCACATCTTAGCTCTGCATTCAGCAGGCAGCATGCTCCTCCTTCACGTTCTTCCCCAGTCCCTGTGCTCAAGGTGATGTAGCAGTGCTGGCATCCCTCCCCCACCCACCCTCGAGGGATAGCAGTGTATAGAGTACTAAAATAAAGCTACAGTGCAGTGCTCCAGCAGCTCTTCCTGTATCTGGCTCTGTGGAGCAGCCGAGGAAATGCTGCTTCCTTATTCAAACCTTGCATTTGTGTACAGGGGGCCCTCACTCTCTCCTTTCTGAGGGCCCACTCCAATACTGTGTCACCCCCACTGACCCTGCAGACACTGGGGGCCCTCATTCTGAACAACGATAATAACAGAGGAGCCAATGTAACTTACTTTGGCCCAGAGAGTGATTCAGGAGGGAGCAGTGAATTCCCTCTGTTTGTCATCATAGTGCCAGTGAATGAAGAGAGGAGGAGGCAGGGACTCCACCAATCACAGCACAGCTCACTGGCGCTCCACCAATCACAGAACAGCTCCCTGCCTGAGCTGTGCTACTAATCCAAAGGACAGAGTGCAGTGAAAACTAACACTGATTGGATGAACTTTAACCAATTAGTGTAAGGCTGAGATGCAGCACCACCCTCCTGCAATACTGAAGACCGGAATAGTGCAGAGCAGTGATACCGCGGTAACAGCTGATCGGAACAACAGTGTTCCGGTCAGCATGCAGAGTGAGCGGCAGGAGACCGCAGATGGGGGTGATATTCAGCGCACACTGCTCTCAGGGAAGGAGAGCAGGGAAGAGTCGATAAACCTTCAGCAACATTATTAGTGTAGGACCCTGCTGGGGCCCCTTCAGAGGGTGGGGGCCCTGGGCAAGTGCCCAGTCTGCCCCCCCCTAATGCCGGCCCTGCCCGCAGCCACCACAGAAAATGGTGAATTCATTGAAGTGCTAATTTCTGGCGCTGTACCCAACTCTTCTAGTTGACCTGGTGGCAGTGGTTAATAAAAGGGTTAATGCCAGCTTTCTTTTGGCAACTGACACTAAGCCCGGGTTTCTTAATGTTGGGCCAATTTTAGACAAGTAAATGATTAATAATACAGCACACACAGAAAAAGATTTTTTTTTTTAGAAAAAAACAAGAACACATATCAATCTGGATTCCATCTTTATTACTCCCACATATCCTCCGACTATAATCCACAATGATGGTCCCATGAAGTTCAATCGCCTCTGCTAAATCCAGAGACTGCATAGGCACCCTGGAAGTCCAATAAATAGTAATGAGGTATGATGTGCATATAACTAGTGATGGGCGAACCCCCCAATGATCGGGATCAGTGGGTTCGCCAACAAACAGCTGTGACAAAAAACATATCCCAACACGTCTAACCTGGCCAAATCCCCTCAAGCGCAGCTACTCCACCAACCTGGGGTCAAACCAAATCGACGTGTAGCTCCAGTGTCTAACTCTTTGCTAAATTTTATCTAAGGCTAGGGTCACACATGCCATGCGTTTTTTTAGGTGTTTTTTGGCCACCTGCATTTTTGCTGTTAGGTGTAGGGCCCCCTTAAAAACGCATGCCTTTTGTTTATAAACGCATGCAAAAACTCATGTCCATTTTTGACACTTTTAAAAACGCATGCGTTTCCCATAGGGCCCCATGTTATAAAAATGCATGCGTTTTTTTAAAAAGCACTAAAAAATGCTGCTTGCTGCGTTTTTGGGTGCGTTTTTCAAAAAATGGTGCATCATGCAGTATTTTTTGGTGCTGAGCTAAAAATGCACCCAAAAACGCAAGTGCCATTTAGACCTGCGTTTTTACTATTGGGGCATGCGTTTTTTGCATGGGGGCCTATGGACGCGTTTTTGCATGCGTTTTTAGAAAACGCAGGTCTCCAAAAACACTAGTGAAATCTGCATGTGTGACCCTAGCCTAACATGGCAATCATCGGGAATCGTCTCGGACTCACTTGGAACCTACCAACCTCCAGACTAGCAAGCAGTGAGCCCTTCCCTACTGTAAACTCAAGAATCTTCCCAGCCGACGTAGATTGTATGGGATCACCCCAACCCACCATATATTGACACTGAGATACCACATAGTAAACCCACGGGTTCGGGACCGCCAGACCCCCCTCCTCCTTTGCCCTCTGTAAATGCTCTAACTTAATGCATGCCCTGCTACCTTTCCAAATTAAATCCCGAAAAACAAAATTAATCAGGTAGAATTTATTTTCTGCCAGCCAGACTTGGGTATTATGGAGTACATAAAGAAGTTGGGGCATAATGATCATTTTAAGTAGATTAGCTCTACCTGCCACCGACAGGAACAGCTTCTTCCACGCTCCGATCTTTTGCTGAAATCTATTAATAAGAGGGGTCAAATTGAGCCACTCATAATCCTCTAATTTAGCTGAAGCCACAATGCCCAGGTATTTAAATTTACTAACCACTCTCAAAGGGATCCCAGGGTCTAACGTCAGGGGAGCAGCCGCATCCAAGGGAAGCAACATGTACTTATCCCAGTTAATGGTCAGTCCTGAAATAAAACCAAATTTTCTAATGATTGTCATGGCCGATCTCAGGGAGTCTCGCGGGTCAGCCAGAAACAGCAATACATCGTCCGCATATAAGGCCACTTTCTCAACATGGCACCGATACTGGAAGCCCTGAATGTCCTCGGCACCCTGATGCTTTGCAGCCAATGGCTCAACGACAATAGCAAACAGCAGGGGGGATAAGGGGCACCCTTGCCTCGTCCCTCTATGTAATGAGAAGCACCCCGAAAAAAGGCCATTTACCCGTATTTTAGCACTGGGGGACGTATATAGCAGCCCCAACTAATAAACTGATCTCCAAATCCCATGGTTCTCATTACCGCCCACAGGTACCTCCATTCCACGCTATCAAAAGCCTTGGCTGCATCTAGGGAAACTATCAATTTCTGTCCCACATTATCTGCCCTTGCCTACATATTCGGAAATAATCGCTGGAGTTTAATTGCTGTGGAATTATTGTGCATGAACCCTGATTGATCTTGGTGTATTAGAGATTCAGTGACCTTATTAGGCCAGTTAGCCAGCATTTTAGCCAATAGCTTGACATCAGTGGTCAACAGTGAAATTGAACGATATGAGGCTGGATCCGTCAGATCTTTACCCTGTTTCGGCAATACAACAATTATGGCTTCCCGCATGGAATGTGGTAACTCCCCCCCCCCTGCCAAACAAGCAGTGTAGATCTCCATTAAAGTTGGCTTCAAGTTCATCCATGTCAAAAGTCTCTTCAAGAAACCTCTGCTCCGCTGATGAGAGGTGGGGAAGCTGCACCTCCGCTAAGAAATCACCAATTTCATCCTCCATCGGCTGCACTTGGGACTTATACAAATCAGAGTAGAATCCTGTCATCTAAAATAGGGATGAGAATGCGCATATAGGGTCTTATCCTTAGGAGACAGGATTATTAAGGTGGAATATAGGAACTGCTCACCTGGTAGGGTTGTGTAGCACACAACCGGCTTGATCGCTCAGAACAATACAGCTGCTACAAGGACCTGTGGTCATGATAAGTTTCTGCAGGGCAAAGTACCTCGTGGTCCGAGCCGCTATCTTCGTATGATGGAAAAACCAGAGACACCGGTATGCCCGGATGTGGTAGTAGCTAGTTTATTTCCAACGCGTTTCAGAGTCGTATCCCAAACTCCTTCCTCAGGGAACATCAAGATAACAGTGCAGACTATCTCTTTTAACATAGAAAAGGCGCGAAAATCAAATTGGATGTGACGTAGGTAAACAAGAAGGTGTGTTAGTGACGTCACTATGTTGTGTACACAAAGTCTCGTAACAGCATGAACAATTTAGAAATAGTGAAGGATGAATCACATATCAAAGTAACAAACAAAATAGTTAGTGATAATTAGCATGAAGTGATATTACAGACAATAAGGTGAAAAAAGAAAAAAAGACAAGTAGAAGGGAGACAAGCTGGTGAGCGGGTTAGGACCTGTGAGTGCAAAAGGACAAAAGAATGAAGTGTCTGCTCATCGAGTAGAGCTATATGATCTTGGTGGGTTGCTGGGTGTGATATCAATAAGAAACCCCTATTTTGGGGCAAAAATAAGGTGGTGTTGTAATGATTTTTTGCATCTCTGTATTTATATCTGCACTGTATTTGTTCTCTTTCCAGGGGTCTGAAGTACAAAAAAGAAGAACAATCAAGAAAAAATGGAAAGCAGGAAGCACTAGCTGAAATATAAAAAAATATACTAACACTCTTTTTATTAAAAATCTATACATATATAAAAAGTAATATATTTAATAAAATCATGTGTACCGTATATACTCGCGTATAAGCCGAGTTTTTCAGCCCAAAAATTGGGCTGAAAAGTACCCCCCTCGGCTTATACGCGAGTCAGTGCTGTATACCGACGTATACATCGGTACATACCGATGTATACATCGGTATACAGCAGCCCCCGTAATGCAGTGCCCCCCCAGCCTGACTCCGGTCACCTGTAAAGGAAACTATACTTATCACAGTGCTGCTGTCCGCGCCCGCTCGCAGCTGCCGTACGCGATCCTCCATCTTCATGCGTCTTCTTCCTGTTTCTGTGCTCGTCGCAGGCAATGACGTCATTGCCTGCGACGAGCACAGGAAACAGGAAGAAGACGCATGAAGATGGAGGATCGCGTACGGCAGCTGCGAGCGGGTGCGAGCGGGCGCGGACAGCGGCACTGTGATAAGTATAGTTTCCTTTACAGGTGACCGGAGTCAGGCTGGGGGGGCCCTGCATTACGGGGGCTGCTGTATACTACCGCTGGGGCTGCAATATGCTACCACTGAGGCTGTATACACCACTGGGGCTGCAATATACTACCACTGGGGCTGCAATATACTACCACTGGGGCTGTATACACCACTGGGGCTGCAATATACTACCACTGGGGCTGTATACACCACTGGGGCTGCAATATACTACCACTGGGGCTGTATACACCACTGGGGCTGCAATATACTACCACTGGGGCTGTGTACACCACTGGGGCTGCAATATACTACCACTGGGCTGTATACACCACTGGGGCTGTATATACTACTGGGGCTGCCTGTATACTACCACTGGGGCTGTATATACTACTGGGGCTGCCTGTATACTACCACTGGGGAGGCCTGTATACCACTGGGGGGGGCCTGTATACCACACTGCTGGGGGCTGTATACCTGTGCTGAGGTCCACCCTCGGCTTATACACGAGTCAATAGGTTTTTCCAGATTTTTGGGGCAAAAGTAGGGGGGTCGGCTTATACACGGGTCGGCTTATACACGAGTATATACGGTATATGTAAAAAATCTAAAAATGTATATGTATTATATTAATAAAAATAAATTTTCATTATCAATAAAAATATATAAACATGTAAGATTTATTCTTTAATATACTGGTTTGTATGTTAAAACCGGATACAATCTTTATTTTATCCGCCATTACCCCTCTGCTCTAAATACAATGCCCCCACTTCCACAATTGTGAACTTGTGATGCTACTTCCAACAGATCCTGTGTAACACAAAAAATAAAACAACATTCCCCCACTGTCGTGCCTTTCTTAGAAATACGTGCATTTAGTTTGCTTGAGACAATAAATTGTTTGCTTGTTCAGTGATGACTTATCCCATAGCGCCATCTGTTGACAATGTTCCCACATTATCTTATGTTTACTGCATAGTCTAATTTTGGTCCCTCCATGCCTATGTAATCCCATGAGGCCGTGCTCTAGGCTCATCCCCTTCTCCTCCAGAAGCCATTACAGCCTCATACAAGTTGACATCCTGGTGTGCTGACCCTTCTCTCCCTGGATTTCAGCTTATCTGCATGTTTCCCTCAACATAGCACAGTCGGTGAGTTTAATATGCTACTGCCCACCTAAATGTACAATGTAGCTACACTGTTGTTTATCATCTTATCATTCTTCTACCATTATACATATTGTGTATTCGCCGTATCGTGCAATCACATTGTGTGACCTGTAACAATGTAATGTTTTGCACTTCATATATGCTTATGTTGCACTGAGAATTTCTATTTGTTTTTTCTAGTTTTACACTTAACCTTTTAATAAAGTTGAAAAGGACCCCCAGCGTTCAAGTCAGTACATTGATGGGAAAGAGTTTAGCTGTCTGTCAACTCGTTCTTCAGGAGTACAGAGCGAGGGTGCCAGAACAGTAAAACGACTGCTATAAACGGGGTCGAAGCACAGACACTGACTTCCAGCAGAGAACAGTCAAGCCGCATACAGACACAATGTCAGATAGAGGATCTGACGCTTATGTAACGCGCTCCCACATAAGCTCATCATCCTCACGGAAGTCTGTAAGCAGCGCTGCAATTGCCGCCGCCAGGGCGAAGGCGGAAGCCGCCAAAGTGAGAGCTGCCTTCGCAGAACAGGAGTGGAAACTAAAGAAAGAAAAGGCACGTCTGGAAGCCGACCTCGCAAAACTCGCCATAGACACAGAAGCAGCGGCAGCAGAATCTGAGGTACAGGCTTTAGAAGAAGCAGCACGCTGCAGTAGTATAAGTTTTAGCTTAAGGCTAGGACCTGAACTTACTCATCGTGATATCTCACAACGCACTTCAAACTACGTGCTACAGCATGCCTCATTAGATGACCATCTACATTCAGCTCCAAGAGAGAGACTGAATCCGGTCATTCAGCCATCAACCTTCAGTCACCAATCATCCCACATTAAGCATGAAAGTAATTCTGTCCACTTTCCGTCATCAGTGCGACCAGCACCCAAACCTGTAGATCCCTACTATACAGCAAACACTTTCAAGATAGAATACCCCGACGGTGACTATCATGACGAAGATGCATTTTACGGCAACGATAGGTCACTGAGACCTTATCACAGCAACAGGCACCCGGACCACCCTCTCAGAGATCAAGAGCTACCAGCTTACCTCAAGTTCTTTGCACGTCGTGAGTTACTCACCAAAGGACTCTTAAAGTTTAACGACCATCCCGAAAGTTTCAGAGCGTGGAGAGCTCCCTTCAGAAACGCCACCGCTGACCTAGACATCTCTGCCAGTGAAGAGATCGACCTCTTGGTTAAGTGGCTAGGAAACAAATCGGTAGAACACGCAAAACGCATCAGATATTTCAGCATCAACAACCCGAGGGAAGGTTTGTGTACGTTATGGGAGAGACTCGACGAGTGCTATGGCTCCTCAGAAATGATAGAAGAATCCCTCTTCAAAAGATTGGAAGACTTTCCTATAATCTCTAATAAGAACTTTCACATGCTAAGAGAATTGAGCGACCTCTTAGTAGAACTCCAAGTCGTCAAGACCGAAGGAGACCTGCCGGGCCTCGCGACCCTAGACACAGCCAGAGGCATCAAACCCATTGTGAAGAAACTACCTTACAATTTACAAGAGAAAAGGTTGAACCACGGTTCCGATTACAAACAGCGTCACAATGTGGTGTTCCCTCCTTTCCACATCTTTGTAGATTTTGTCCGCCGACAGGCCAAGATCAGGAACGATCCCAGCTTCAATTTTTCCACCGTAGATCTTGTCAACCAACTAACAGGTAAGCCTTCTCTGGTCTGCAACCCTAGAGGCTCACCTATCACCGTACACAAAACCAATGTGTCTCCTACAGAATCCTCACACGAGACCCATAGTACAGCAGAACCCGAAGAGTTACTTACAATAGACCCGCTTCCAGGAGATCCAGGAAATATCCCTCTGTAGGATTATATGCAAACTGCACAAGACACCAGAAAGGTGAGCACAATACCTAAGAGCAACTGTTGCTACTAATATACTGCACTTAGATCTGCGCCTTCTCTTTTCTCCTCTATCCCTAGTCTTGCTGACCTCACAGTCTTTGAAGACACTATTTGACTAACAATAGACCCAGAAAGGGAGTGCCCCTACATAAAAGCCCTCACCCAATACAAAACTGCAGGGGTTTTAGAGGAAAATCCCTTAAAGACTGTAGAATCTGTATGTACATATGTTACAGATGTTGCGCATCTACATCACACTTAGCTAAAGACTGCAAAGCCAGCATTGCTTGTTCGGAGTGTCACAGCCAAGAGCACATCACAGCCCTACACCCAGGGCCAGCCAGACCGACCGCCTCATCGTTAGACCAACCTACAGAGCACGGCGGGGAGGAGAAATACAATACACCTCCCAAAGTATCTCCCCAGTGTACTCAAGTTTGTGGAGAAGGTCTTACCAACAAATCCTGCTCAAAGATCTGTCTGGTTACAGTTTACCCTATAGGCCACAGAGAAAAAGCAGTTAATCTCTACGCTATACTTGACGACCAGAATAATAGATCACTCGCCAGCACAGCATTCTTTGACATCTTTAAAATTGAGGGGCTCAGGTCGTCCTACTCACTTAAAACATGCACGGGAGTGAGTGAAGAATCTGGGAGAAGAGCTACAGGTTATCAAATCGAATCCCTGAATGGGAAAACGTCTTTTCCTCTTCCTACATTAATCGAGTGTAATACTATCCCAAACAATAGAGAAGAAATCCCCACTCCAGAAGCGGCACTACATCATCCTTATTTGAGAAGCATAGTGCATCTCATTCCCGCACTCAATCCTCAAGCCAAGTTGGTCCTGTTACTGGGGAGAGACATCATCAGAGTCCACAAGGTTAGGAAACAGATAAACGGTCCTCATAACTCGCCCTACGCTCAGAAGCTAGACCTAGGATGGGTGGTTATAGGGGACGTTTGCTTAGGAAATGCTCACAAGCCCAACAACATCTACTCTCTCTACACGAACACATTGGAGAGTGGCCGTCCATCCCTTTTTCTACCCTGTCCCAACAAATTCCTTGTGAAGGAGAAGCTCGCCAACTCGGCACACTTAAATAGCAGGGAAGACAGAGACACCATGGATTACACATGCGACGGAGACAAAGATCTCCTAGGGTGTGCCGTCTTCCAGAGCACCAACGAAGACTATAAGCTAGCCCATTCCATTGGAGATAAGACCTTCCTGGAAATAATGGATCAAGGATTTCACAAGGATAAAAACAACAGCTGGGTGGCTCCACTACCATTCAAGCCACAGAGACCCCGTCTTCCTAACAACAAAGAGCTGACGCTAAAACGCCTCACCTACCTAAACCGTAGTTTCTCAAGAAAGCCAGAAATGAAAGAACACTTCTTTGCTTTCATGGACAAAATATTCAAAAATGGGCATGCAGAGGTAGCGCCACCTCTGAAAGAAAACAATGAATGCTGGTATCTCCCAATGTTCGGTGTCTATCATCCAAAAAAGCCTGGACAGATACGTGTAGTGTTCGACTCCAGCTCGCGATACCAAGGACTCTCCTTGAATGATGTTCTTTTAACGGGTCCCGACCTCAACAATGCTCTTATTGGTGTTCTCATCAGATTCCGGAAAGAAACAGTCGCCATCACCGCAGATATACAACAAATGTTTCACTGCTTTTTAGTCGATGAAGAACATACAGACTTCCTACGGTTCTTCTGGTTCAAAGATAACGAACCTACTAAGGACATTGTAGAATACCGTATGAAGGTGCACGTTTTTGGCAATAGCCCATCACCTGCGATAGCAATCTACGGTCCTAAGCGGTCCGTGCGAGGAAGTGGAAAAGACTTTGATGAAGATGTCAGATAGTTTATTGAAAGAGACTTCTACGTAGACGACGGTCTAAAGTCTCTTCCATCGCCAGAAGCTGCAATCAGTCTACTCAAAAGGACTCAGAATGCACTTGCTCTTTCTAATCTTAGGTTGCATAAGATAGCTTCTAATAGCAAAACAGTGATGAAAGCTTTTCCCACCAAAGACTACGCCACAGAATTGAAAGACCTAGACTTATCCATAGACTCTCTTCCTGTACAACGCAGTCTAGGACTGAATTTGGACCTAAAGTCTGATACTTTCACATTTCAAGTCAGTCTAGAGCAAAAACCCTTCACACGACGAGGTGTCCTGTCTACAATCAACAGTCTATATGACCCGCTCGGATTCGCTGCACCAGTGATCATCCAAGGTAAGACCTTGCTACGAGAGTTAATTGTGGACTCGGTTGATTGGGACACCCCACTTTCTTCTGGGAAAGAAGCTTCGTGGGTAACCTGGAGGGACTCTCTAAAAACATTATGTGACTTGCATATACCCAGGTCATACACACATATCGGCTCAGAGAAAGTTCTCTCTAGAAAACTGTGTATTCAGTGACGCCTCAGTTAAAGCAATAGCCGCAGTCGCCTACTTGAAAACTATAGATGTCACGGGTAATGTCCATGTAGGGTTCGTCATGGGAAAGGCCAAGCTGACTCCATGTCCCGAATCTACCATACTCAGATTAGAACTTTGCGCTGCTGTTCTAGCCATAGAACTGGCGGAACTTATCACGTCAGAACTAGACCTGCATCTCGAAGACACAGAATTCTTCACCGATAGCAAAGTAGTGCTAAGCTACATTCATAACGAGACTAGGAGATTGTACGTATACGTAAATAACCGTGTACTCAGGATTAGGAAGTCTTCACGACCTTCTCAGTGGAGATATGTACCGACCAACCAGAATCCTGCAGACCATGCGACCAGAAACAGCATCATGTCTTAAAAACACCACCTGGCTGGTCGGGCCTGCACTTCTATATCAACCGGTACCCACTGCTCACGAGATACATATACATGAACTTATCGAACCCGAATCAGATGTCGAGATCCGGCCCCAAGTTTCCGCACTTAACACGACAATCACCTATAGGCACCTTGATTCCAGCCGCTTTCTCAGATTCTCCACCTGGAGGTCAGTCTACAGAGCGTTGGCTTGCCTGATTCATGTTGTTAGATCTTATAAAAACAGACAATCAGGATTGGTGCTATGCAAGGGCTGGCATTATTTTCATAATGCTTACTCAGTAGATGAGCTCACACATGCGAAACATGCAATTATACGCTGTGTGCAGCGCGAGGCTTATACCCAGACTCTAGAGTCCCTCCAAAATCACAGAAACATCCCTAAAGATAGTCCCCTCAAAAAACTGGACCCATTTGTAGATGCTCAGGGACTGCTGAGAGTCGGAGGACGTATTTCGAATGCGAAGCTTGAAAATAAGGAGTGTTCTCCAATCATTGTTCCCCAAGGTCATGTTGCTTCCCTGCTGGCCGAGTATTATCACGCACAGGTTAAGCATCAAGGACGCTTGATAACTGAAGGAGCCCTTCAGGAAGCAGGATACTGGGTAATAGGAGCTAAGCGACTCATAAGTAGAGTCATTTTCAAATGTATTGTCTGCCGGAAACTCCGTGGTTCATGTCAATTCCAAAAAATGGCAGACCTACCGGCAGACCATTTGAGCACCGAACCCCCTTTTACCAACGTAGGTCTTGATGTGTTTGGTCCCTGGTCAGTTATCTCACGTCACACTAGGGGAGGACACGCAAACAGCAAGCGCTGGGCTGTCTTGTTCACGTGTTTGAGTATTAGAGCCGTACATATAGAAGTCATTGAGGCAATGGACACATCCAGTTTCATAAATGCTTTCAGACGATTTATTTCTCTCAGAGGACATGTAAAGCAAATCTGTTCTGACAGAGGATCTAACTTTGTAGGAGCATGTGGTGAACTAAAGATTCCCTCAAACCTGGATGTTAATCAAGTTGAAAGATGTCTTTCCGAACAAGGTTGCACGTGGACCTTCAATGCACCCCACTCATCTCATATGGGAGGCGTCTGGGAGCGCATGATCGGCATCGCTCGTAGAATCCTTGATTCCATCTTTCTACAACTAGGTGCTACAAAGCTCACCCATGAGACCCTCACAACTTTCATGGCCGAGGTGGTAGCTATTATGAACGCTAGACCACTAGTTTCCATATCCAATGATCCTGATGACCCATCTCTGCTCACTCCTTCAACTCTTCTCACCCAGAAGTTTAATGTGAGCACGCCGACTTCCGGAGAGTCTACTACTAAAGACTTGTACAAATCCCAGTGGAAAAGAGTTCAAATGCTAGCAGACCTTTTCTGGACCAAGTGGAGAAAACAATATCTCTCCACATTACAGACAAGAGACAAGTTTCAAGTTAGTAGGCCCAACTTGAAACCTGGAAATGTTGTCCTAGTAAAGAACATTCAGTCAAAAAGGAATGAGTGGCCTCTAGGATTGGTAACCAAAGTCTTCCCAAGCCAAGATGGACTGGTCAGGAAGGTAGAAATCAAGATCCCCAAGCAAAGTGGAAAGCTGTTTCTTAGACCTGTTTCTGAACTTATTTTATTGCTCTAGTTGAAGTTTATGTGGCATCCCCCGGATACCAGACGGGGAGTGTCGTGCCTTTCTAAGAAATATGTGCATTTAGTTTGCTTGAGACAATAAATTGTTTGCTTGTTCAGCGATGACTTATCCCATAGCGCCATCTGTTGACAATGTTCCCACATTATGTTATGTTTACTGCATAATCTAATTTTGGTCCCTCCATGCCTATGTAATCCCATGAGGCCGTGCTCTAGGCTCAGCCCCTTTTCCTCCAGAAGCCATTACAACCTCATACAAGTTGACATCCTGGTGTGCTGACCCTCTCTCCCTGGATTTCAGCTTAGCTGCATGTTTCCCTCAACATAGCACAGTCGGTGAGTTTAATATGCTACTGCCCACCTAAATGTACAATGTAGCTACACTGACCTGTAACAATGTAATGTTTTGCACTTCATGTATGCTTATGTTGCACTGAGAATTTCTATTTGTTTTTTCTAGTTTTACACTTAACCTTTTAATAAAGTTGAAAAGGACCCCCAGCGTCCAAGTCAGTACATTGATGGGAAAGAGTTTAGCTGTCAACTCGTTCTTCAGGAGTACAGAGCAAGGGTGCCAGAACACCCACCCCCTCCCGAACATTACCCCAACATTACCCAACTCAAGCTTTCCATCTCCTCCAGGTGTTACGGAGGAGAGGGCGTACTTTATCCGATTCAGACTATACATTTCACTGAACCAGACCTGCTTTACTCCCCAGGCACTGGGAGTAGCATATAACCAGTGATTGCAGCAAACAATACTCAACAGTTAACCATAAAATAATCAAATCTAGCTTATGTTACATATATTCAACATGTCCAGAACATACAAAGTAGAAAAAGAACCCTTCCAAGGCAAGAAGGGACTATATCCCCGCAAAGAGAAAAAAGACCTTCCCTCAAACAAAAAAAAAGAGAGAAAGGAGGGGAGAAAAAAAATAAACGCGGGATCCTGTCCCATGTAAAGGGCAGGGCAACTCAGTCAGCCAGCGGAGTCCTTGGAGCTCGCCTTGCAGAGACGTGTCTCATTGCTGTCCAGGCCATTTGAGAGCCTCCTTAGCATCTGTAAAAAAAATGGACATGCCTTCATCCACCACTCTCAGTTTAGCAGGTACAGCAGCGAGTAAGAAACACCCAGCGCTCTCAACCTCTTCTTGATGTTTACAAACTTATTCCTCTGTTTTTGAACTTCAATTGAGAAGTCCGAGTATATAGAGATCCTGGAACCATTAATCTTCAGGTCTGGGTGATCCTTAGAGTAGCGTAGGATAGCATCCCTGTCCTGATAGTGCAGGACCTTAACAAGCCTTTGTCTTGGAGGGCGACCAGGGGGAGCGGGAATGTAGGGACACAATGAGCTCTCTCCACAGCATATAAATGGGACAAGTTATTTGAGCCAATGGTATTTAGTAGCCACTGTTCAAAGAACTCAGTGGGAGCAGAACCCTCAGTCTTTTCGGGCCCCCCTAATGAGCCATACATTATTTCGTCGTGACCTGTCCTCTAGATCATCAGTCTTTGCCTGCACAGCTGAAATTGCAGTGACCATACATTTATGTTGCTTATCAGACTTTGCAATGGAGCCCTCCACAGTACTGATACGTTTCTCAGCCTCCCCCATCTTCTCCTTGGTGACATGAATGGAGTGATATAGTTTAGACATACTGGCTTACAGGACCCCAAGCTGTGCTGCCACACCAGTGATAATAGTGTGAGAGTGCAGCACCAATTTGAACAAGTCTTTTAACCCCTTCCTGATCTACGATGTCTTCGGACGTCATAGAAGTCGGTGCCTTCTTGACCTGTGACGTCCCATACCGTCATGGCAGTTACCGTGCACCGTTGCGGCAGTAACCGCCATTGGGCCCCGGAGTTCAGTGATTCTTATCACTGAACACCGGGGCTTGAGATCAGGGGGGTGAATTCCTCACCCCGCCCCCAGGATCACAGTGATTGGCTGTTTGAATAGTCAATCACCACGATTCTGTCTCCACCTAAGGAAGGGGCTGTCACACCCGCCCTGGATTTCCCCCGTCTCCTTCCTCCTCCTGCTCTGGTCCCTATGAAACCAGACACTGTAACAAGAGTACACTTGATCCCTTGCTGCAGTCTCTGGATGTAGCAGAGGCAATCGAGTGTCGTGGGACCATCGTATTGGACTACGTCGGCTAATAATAATAAAGATGGAGTCCAAATTTAGTTTGTGTTTTTTTTTCTAATAAAAAGATTTTTCTTTGTGTGGTGTATTTTTTTACTATTTACTAGAGATTCCTAATGGCCAGGTCTAACACTGGCCCGACATTATAAATCTCAGGCTTAGTGCCAGCTGCCAATAAAAAAACTGGCATTAACCCCTTTATTACCCAGTTTGCCACCGGCACCAGGGCAACTGGAAGAGTCTGCTTACAGCGCCAGAAAATGACGCTTCAATGAATGCACCATTTTCTGGGGCGGCTGCGGGCTGCAATTCACAGCATGGGGGGCCCAGAACGCTTGGGCCTCTCCATGCTGAGGATTCCAGCCCCAAGCTGCCTAGTTGTACCTAGCTGGACCAAAAATATGGCAGAGCCCCATGTCATTTTTTTTCCTTAAATTTTATAACTAAATAAAAAATGTTGGGTGTCACTGTATTTTTGGTTGCCAGCCAGGTACAACGAGGCAGCTGGGGGTGGGTGGCAGTCCATAGCTGCCTAGTTGTACCTGGCTGGACCATAAATATGGCGCAGCCCCACGTCGGTTTTTTTTTTAAATTATTTCTACAAATTGAAAAAAAAAACATGGAACTTCGCCGTATTTTTGGTTGCCAGCCAGGTACAACTTGGTAGCTGGGGGACTGGAATCTTCAGCATGGAGAAACCCAAATGTTCTGGTCCCCCCGCGCTTCGAATTGCAACCCACAGCCACCCCAGAAAATGGTGCATTACTTAGAGTCGCCATTTTCTGCTGCTGCCCCCTTCCAGTTGCCCTGGTGCTGGCAGCAAACTGGGTGATAAAGGGGTTAATGTGGGGCGTGGCCTAGGCATGGCGGGGAGCAGGCGCTGAAACTCAGAACTCCTGTCCCCTTCTCACCACCGGGCTGTACAGCCGGTGCCAAAGCCTCACAGACTCACCCTTATGCCGCCTAAGCGAAAGAGCAGCAGACCCCAGACCTCCCGAAACCGTCGGTGCCCCCCACGGCGAAAATATCCCGCTATCTCCGGAGCACTGCTCTGGACTGTATGATGGCTGCAGGGAAGATGGGGGCGGGACCTCCACAGAGCACGGCGGATCAAAGACCGCGCCAGGCTGCAGAGGCACGTGGAAAGGAGATGGCTGCCTTCTTCCAGCCCAGCGAGACCCAGCACCCTGGAAGAGACCGCAGCCAGGACCTGGTAACGTGTGCACCCCTGCCCCCTCTTACACTGCCTGCTCCACACATAGGGGACTCAGCCCCAGTTACTGACACCCCTCCTGCCCCAGGCAATGAAGGGCTGCTCATACAGGAACAGGGTATAGTGGGTGCTCATGAACTATACAACCCACAGACATTTCCCCAGGGTGATAGAGACGGACCCCTGATGCCTGGCAAGGGGGATCTTATTGCACCCAATCATCCACGACCACACAGTCTCCTGTCCATACAGAGAATGCTGGGTCATCCTATTCTCAACCTGTTCCTAGTTCATCACCCCATCAGGAGTCACAGGAAATATTTGACCCCAAACTTGGCACACCGAGGATCTGTTTGGTCCATATCCTTTTGTTGCCTCTGGCCTCTCACCACGCAACATTGAGGAGGAACGTGAGGAGGTATTGTCTGTTCATGTTAAATATTTGAAAACCCACAGCCAGACGAAAGCCACTTTCATCCACGGGATATACCGGGTAAAGAGGTGGAGGCTGATGGTGATGACACACAGTTGCCATCTGGCCAGCCGACAATATCAACACGGAAGGAGGATGACATGGTCGACGAGGTGGTCGATGATGAGACCACCGATCCGACCTGGACCGCTGACACGCATAGCCAGCACAGCAGCACAGAGGAAGAAAGTGGATACGTAGCACAAACAAAGGCACCAAAGGCAACTCGTTTGAGCAGAGAGCGAAGTGTGTCAACTGTTGCCAAGAGCAATCCCTCTGTGCCCCAAGTCAAAGCAAGGGTGCATTCAGCCGCTGTCTGGATATTTTTTTAAGATAGTCCTTCTGAACCAAATGTTGTCATCTGTGGCATCTGCCATACAAAGCTGAGCAGAGGCCAGGTCAAAGGTAACCAAAGCACCATAGTATGCAGAAACACATGGCAGCAGGTGATGATACCTCTTGCTCACAAGCTGCGGTTGTACAGACGCAAGACACAACAAGCTCATCCACTTGTTTGTCCCAGCCAAGCATCCAATTGTACTTGCCCCAGATATACGAAAGGAAGCGTAAATACCAAGCCATGCACCCACAACCACAAATACTGAATGCGCACATTGCCAAGTTGCTAGCTGTGGAGATGTTGCCATTTAGGCTTGTGGGGACACAGTCTTTCCATGATCTGTTGGCTGTGGCTGCTCCACGATACTCAGTTCCCAGCTGACACTATTTTTCACGGTGTGCCATCCTCGCGTTACACCAGCACATCTTAAACAATCTCAACTGTGCTCTCACCAACGTCGTAACCGGGAAGGTCCACCTTACAACAGACAAGTGGACAAGTACTTGTGGACAGGGATGATACATCTCTGTCATGGCACATTGGTTCAACCTGTTGGAGGGTGGGACAAAGTCTCAAACTGGACCATCACATATCCTACCCAAGCCATGAATAGCAGGCCCAACCTCAATCAGGGTTTCCGCCTCATCATATACCTCCTGTCTCCCCTCTTCCTTCTCCTCCTCCACTGCCTCGTCATCCTATGCTGAATTACCCTCCACATTACTCCCAAGTTGGGAGCTGTGCAGCAGTGCATCGGCAAAGCGGCAACACGCTCTGCTGAAGCTCATCTGCTTAGGTGAAACACCACTCACTGCAACAGAGCTGTGACAAGGAATAAAACAGACCGATCAATGGCTCTCCCCACTGCAACTCCAACCCGGTCTGGTTGTCTGCGATAATGTGCATAATTTGGTTGTGGCTTTAAAGATCGGGAAGCTGGTACATGTGCCATGCATGGCTCACGTGCTGAACCTAGTGGTGCAGAAATATATAAAAACATACCCTGACTTGCCGTACCTACTTGAGAAGGTGCACTGTATTTGCGCCCATTTCCACCATTCCTCAACCGCTGTTGCTGGTCTTGCAGTGCTTTAAAAGTCATTTTGATTTGCCAAACCACCGACTCATTTGCGACCTGCCAACATGGTGGAACTCAACATATGATATGTTGGCAAGGAAAAGTGAGCAGCAGAGGGCACTGACTGAATATAAGCTTAAACATGCCCGTCAGACTGAGACTCAGCCAAGACACAACTGTCGAGTGGGTGTGGGTCGCTGACATTGGGGGATGAAGATGATGAGGAAGATGAGGAGGGAGAGGACATCTTTTTCAGTGGTACCGAGGGGACTGCTCATGCTACACAGGGGACTCCCAACCCCAGCTTCATGTCTGTCCAGCATGGGTGGGCTGGAGAGGAGGAGGTGGAGGAGGAAACTCAGTGTGGGGTGAGCATGGGTATTGTTCCTCCTTCTGGTGTCACAGAACATTTGCCTCTTTGCAGCTTGGCACACTTTATATCTAACTGTCTGTGCCAAGACCCTTGCGTGATCCACATTTTCAACAGCAAACTATACTGATTGGCCACCTTTCTAAATCCACGGTATAAGGACAAATTTCCTTTGCTACTGTTGCAGTTACCAAGGAGTTTCACAATAGAATCCTTCAAGAGGGCCATTGTTGATCATTTGATGGCAACATCACCCTCAGACAACGCTGCTAGCAGAGGTACCCAGCTCTTTGCAACACATGCATTAATGGAGAGAGACATGGCCAGCAGGTCCAAAAGAGGTGGTGGTAAAATCTTCTCAAACTGGGCCATCTTCAATAAACCGGCTCATCAGCAAGGGCTACCTGGACCAGTAACAATGTCACGGAGGGAGAAGTTGCAGAAGATGGTCAACGACTATCTAAGTGACCATACCTGCATCCTTCCTGACGCTTCTGGCTTCTGTTGCAATTAATTACTGGGTATCCAAGCTGCATAGTTGGCCAGACCTCTCATTATATGCCTTGGAGGTGCTGGCCTGCCCTGCTGCTAGTCTGATGTCATAGTGCAGAGGTCCCCAAGTCCAGGCCTCAAGGGCCGCCAACAGTGCAGGTTTTCAGGATTTCCTTAGTATTGCACAGGGCTTGGAATCATTACCTGTGCAGATGATCGCATTAGCACCTGTGCAATACTAGGGAAATCCTGAAAACCTGCACTGTTGGCGGCCCTTGAGGCCTGGAGTTGAGGACCTCTGTCATAGTGTGTTTTCAGTGCCGCTGGGGCAATCATCACAGATACACGTACACGGCTGACTACAGAAAGTGCAGACAGGCTGACTCTGATCAAATTTAACAAGGACTGAATTTCGCAAGAGTATTTAAGCCCTCCTGATAGCATCCTAACCTAAAGTCACCCAAAATGTTATTTTAGGCAACTGGTGATCACGTCCATCCCTTCCCATACAAACCCCTTTTCTTCTTCTTACACATGTTTTAAACTCCTGCAAGATGTACTTAATGGTCAATAAGCTAAAAACAATGTTCCGTTAATTAATACTTCACATCAGAGGCACTTGTGATGAGACCCTCCTTCCTTCATCAACCATAATACAGCCCCTTGGAGAAACTATAGCTATGTCTGGACATTGGGCACTGCAACTACTGTGCTGCTAGTCCTAGCTTCATAATTGTTTGGCCCTTGAGGCCTACTTCCTTCATCAACCATAATACAGCCTATTGGGCTAATTTTTGGAGACACTATGGCTATGCCTGCACATTGGGCACTGCAAGAACTTTGCTAGTAGGCCTAGCTTCATAACTGTTTGTTGATGAAGAAAGCAGGCCTCAAGGGCCAATGGTACAGCCTTTGGTCTACTTTGAGACACTATGGCTATGCCTGGACATTAGGCACTGCATCTACTGTGCTAGAATCCTAGATTCATAATTGTTTGGCCCTTGAGGCCTGCTTCCTTCATCAACCATGGTACAGCCCCATGGGCTACTTTTTGGAGACACTATGGCTTTGCCTGGACATTGGGCACCGCAACTACTGTGCTAGTAGTCCTGTTCCCTTTATTAATACTTCACATCGGAGGCACTTGTGATGAGACCCTCCTTCCTTCATCAACCATAATACAGCACCATGGGCTAATTTTTGGGGACACTATGGCTATGCCTGCATATTTGGCACTGCAAGAACTATGCTAGTAGTCCTAATAGTCCTAGCTTCATAATTATTTGGCCCTTGAGATCTGCTTCCTTCATGAACCATGATACAGCCCCTTGGGCTAATTTGTGGAGACACTATGCCTGCACATTGTGGGACAACAATGCCAGTAGTCCAAGATTTATAATTGTAAAGCCCTTGTGATGATGATGATGGGTGGCTTCTTCCTGCGTTAACCATCACACAGCCGTAGGGCAGATCAATCTCTCTACACCACTTACACACTGAGCTGTCAGAAGATCTCCTCCATCATAACTCACTCTTAGGGCCCCTTTACACGCCACCACTGCGTCGTCGCAACTGCCTGGCAGTGGGGATAATTGTGCCTGTTGCCATGAAATTGCTACGAAATGGCGGCATGTAAATAGGAAAATTCCTCCGGTGTCCTGCAGTTGACTCAGATACCTGTTTCTGAGCCGTGCTCAAAAACCTAAGGCAACACAAAGGCACAATTGCCATGGTAGTGACGTGTAAACGGGGCACAGGGATGGAATCTGCGTCGCCTAGTGAATTCCCAGGGGCATGCCACAGCGTCATGGATACCACGCCCCATCAGCGATCATTGGTGGGGGCTACTGTATTACGATTGGCTGTCCCTTCTCAGGGCGCCATAATTAAAGAGCTATTCATTCACACTCCACAATTGGAATGGCGTCATGTATTAGCCAGCCTTCCTGCGCAGGCTGGCCAATCATGATGCTATTGCGTTGTCCAATCAGCGTATTAGCGTCATGGAATACACAACTCTGTAACGCCTATGTACTTGCGGCGCGAAAGATATACGCCCATATTCCTTTGTGGTAGCGGCGTGTGAAGCAGCAAAGGTATTCAACAGGCAGTTATCTGCAGGATCTGTCGGAACTTCCGGGGAACAAAGATACCTTCAGTTGACAACGCAATGGCGGCGTGTATATGCGGCATCGGCGATCGGTATCAACCGTCAAAAACGTGCATGTGTGCTTGATACCTGTTGCTAGGCACAGTGGCGGCGTGTAAAGGTACCCTTACGGCAATCATGTACCCATTTCAAAATAAATACACAATAGTTCACTTTGATAGTAACACATTATACATTAAGGAGCTCAGGGTATAGTGTACCCCTTCTATCCACCCCTATGGCAGACTCACCAAAACATTATTTATACAAACAGATACAGAGTCTTTATGATGCTCAAAAAAATTGTTTAAGGTTTATTTACAAAATTGCACTCAGTTAAAAAATGCAAGTTTGGCTATCGATACAGGCAGTATGATTTTACACAGTGTAATATTACAGTTACATCTCAGGTTTTGCACTAAAATCTATTGCAAAATCTATCTACTCCTTGAGAAAGCGGCAGCGAAACGGCGTAGGAGTTGGAGGCCTATTTGGGGGTCATTTTCACCACAGCGTGCAGCTACTTTCGGTATGCACAAGTGCAGCAGCACTTGCCATAAAGCTTTGCTAACTGAGTCAATGATGTGGGGCTGATTGGGCCATATGTTGTTAATTTTGTACACACCATGTCAGACCTCTCTTTGTGGATATGTGCAATACATTACTGTGGCAATGTGCAATAGATTTTAGTGCAAAACCTGAGATGTAACTGTAATATTACGCTGTGTAAAATCATACTGCCTGTATCGATAGCCAAACTTGCATTTTTTAACTGCGTGCAATTTTGTAAATAAACCTTAAACAATTTTTTTGAGCATCATAAAGACTCTGTATCTGTTTGTATAAATAATGTACCCATTTCAGCCTTTTCCTCAGCCCCCAGACCACTTTTTTAGGTCAAGCAGACAATTATTCGCATTTCCCATTGACTAACATTGGACTCGCTACCCGCACCGAATACCCGAGTATTACGATCTACTCGGCACAAGTATAGCGAGTCCGAGTATTTGACTACTCGCTCATCCCTAATATAATGGCCACAGCCTGCATGATATATGTGCCTTATATTCATAGACTGGATTATCCACAATTTTAATGTTAAGAAATAAATGTTTATATTTTATTGTACAAGCTGCTACTGAGTTTTTCTGCTGGACCACCCCACTTTTTGTGCTATATCTGGCAGCTTAACTCACTGAAAAAATGACAAACATCCATTGCACTTAGCAGGAAGCTACTAGCACAACTGAGAGGCAACTCAGGTGTCTAATATTGGTGCACAATCTCCTGCAACAGCATTGGGTGTGGTTGTGTCACCTGCAACCAGCCATGCTATGAGGCAGGTGATTGGTGGTATTTATAGACACACGGTTACCATAGGGCATCAGTCACACAAGAACATGTGACGCATAGTGTCAGTATACAGCCTATTGATCACGCCCACACTATTAGATCAGGCGGGCTGCCCCGCACCATGTACATGCACCACACAAATGACAGATGCCCCCCAGAGGGCTCAGCCGAACACTGCAAGAGACTGGGGAAGGGGGATTCTCATATATTCCGTGTATTGGCAATGGTTATGAAAAAGGTTAATATTGAGATACTGGTTAAAGACATCAACCCCACGGCCACAGGAAGTGATAAATGAGGTGAGGAGCACTATGTCTTGGGAAATGATGGAGGCAGTGAGAGACAAAGATAAAGAAACTGCTAAGTTTTTCCTGAAATGGAGAAAATGTATCATTACGGAACTGCCAGACGAGGACATTAAAGAAGTTGCATATCCTTTCCGTGACTCTAGCTGGTATCACATGGAAAATCATCAAGGGACATTGGGTAAATTACAGCTAGAAAGTTCCACCACTAATGCTATCACTGATATCGGGATGCCGCTCAAACAGGGTACATGAAGGGAAAAGTCACCTGGTACAGGATTCAGCCAAAATGAGGTGTAGGATAATGGCAACTGATAGAGATCTGTAGACCATACTAAGGATTGTTGTATTGTGTATCATAATGGCGTCAGGGCCGTATTTAGAGTTCCTGCTGCCCTAGGCACTGTCAGCAGTCGGCCTCCCCCCCCCCCCCGTCATGGCTCCTCCCCCCGTCACGGCCCCTCCCCCCCATAATGGCCCCTCCCCCCATTTCAGCCCCTCCCCCGTCACGGACAATCTTCCCCCCAGTCGCGGCCTTCCCCCCCAAGCTTCATGTAGCTTCTACCCCCACATTTCATCATGTAGTACATATAAAAGGTTTGTCCAACCACACTACAGAGACCTACTGATAGGAGGTTTACATTGTGAGCCCCAATAGGGACAGTGTTGATGGTGTATGTAAAGTGCTGTGGAGTGTATAGTGTAATATAAATGCAAAAAATATTATTCTTATATTATGTCACAATACCGGGATCTGAGGATCTTCTATTTCGAGGTCAGGGGCTCTCTGATGCGATGTCGCTGCCTGTCTCGCTGTCTTCCTCTTTTGACACTGCAGTGCGGTGGACAAGAGAGCATTAACTGGTTAATAACAAGAAGTATGGAGTGTACTAACTGAGCCATAAACCCTCCCCATACCATGTCCCGCAGACATTGTAGGATTACTATATGGATTTTAGTATTAGGGTACGGACACACTGGCGTGAAACTCGGATGAGTGCAATGTGTGATTTCATCACATTGCACTCGGACCAATGTTAATCAATGCCTGAGAGCACTGACGAGTGTCGGACACTTTTTTCTCAGCCAGATTCAGTATGAGAAAAAAGTCGCAACATTCTGCGACAGTCTGCGATTCACGCGCGAGACTCACAAATGCAAGTCTATGGATCTGACAAAATCACGGACAGCACACGGACCATCCGAGAGGTATCAGTTTTTTTCACTGATACATTATCATTCTGTAACTGAGAACACTGTAAAATGCTCCTGTAAATGATTCTACAGTAATAGCTGCTGAGGAAAGAACAGATTGCACACGGATGTGATCTGAGAGAAATGTCGGACACTCGCACAGCAGTTGGATGCCAAATGGACCAAAAAACCGATGACACTCATCCAACACTCCTGGATGAGAAACGTACCGATTTTAAGGCGGAGGGAGACAGTGTACCACCGTGTCCTCAGCTCCGTGCTGTGCACAGTGTACCACCATGTGCTCAGCTCCGTGCTGTGCAGACAGTGTAGCACCATGTGCTCAGCTCCGTGCTGTGCAGACAGTGTAGCACCATGTCCTCAGCTCCGTGCTATGCACAGGCAGTGTAGCACCATGTCCTCAGCTCCGTGCTGTGCACAGTGTACCACCATGTCCCCAGCTCCATGCTGTGCACAGACAGTGTACCACCAAGTCCTCAGCTCCGTGCTGTGCACAGTGTACCACCAAGTCCCCAGCTCTGTGCTGTGCACAGACAGTGTAGCACCATGCCCTCAGCTCCGTGCTGTGCACAGACAGTGTAGCACCATGTCCTCAGCTCCGTGCTGTGAACAGACAGTGTACCACCATGTCCTCAGCTCCGTGCTGTGCACAGACAGTGTAGCATCATGTCCTCATGTCCGTGCTGTGCACAGACAGTGTAGCATCATGTCCTCAGCTCCGTGCTGTGCACAGTGTACCACCATGTCCTCAGCTCCGTGCTGTGCACAGTGTACCACCATGTCCTCAGCTCCGTGCTGTGCACAGACAGTGTACCACCATGTCCTCAGCTCCATGCTGTGCACAGTGTACCACCATGTCTCCAGCTCCGTGCTGTGCACAGTGTGCCACCATGTCCTCAGCTCCGTGCTGTGCACAGACAGTGTACCACCAAGTCCTCAGCTCTGTGCTGTGCACAGACAATGTACCACCATGTCCTCAGCTCCGTGCTGTGCACAGTGTACCACCATGTCTGTCTGTACACTGTCTGTGCACAGCACAGAGCTAAGGACATGGTGGTACACTGTGCACAGCACTGAGCTGGGGAGATGGTGGTACACTGTCTGTGCACAGCACGGAGCTGAGGATATGGTGGCACACTGTCTGTGCACAGCACAGAGCTGGGGAGATGGTGGAACACAGCACGGAGCTGAGGATATGGTGGTACACTGTTTGTGCACAGCACAGAGCTGGGGAGATGGTGGTACACTATCTGTGCACAACACGGAGTTGAGGACATGGTGGTACACTGTGCACAGCACGGAGCTGGGGAGATGGTGGTACATTGTGTGCGCAGTACAGAGCTGACGACATCCCAGAAGAGACAGACAGGCCACAGACAGGCGGCGGGACACCACTGAGCCCACCTGGAAGAACAACAACTCCCAGCACCCAACACACTGCCCAGAAATCATATAGGACAGGCAGGAGAACTACATCTCCCAGCATGCCACACCCTGCCAACACAGGAAGGTGGCGGCAGCTGCATGGAGGCAGACACACGGTACAGCCGCCATTATCACCACACACAGCGCCAGCCACAGCCCCAGTCCTCCTGCACCCCATCCTTCTCTCCTCTGTCCCTCCTGCTGCTCTTGTCCTCCTGCACCTCCGTCCTCCTCTCCTCTGCCCCTCCTGCTGCTCCTCTATCCTCCTGCACCCCCATCCTCCTCTCCTATGCCCCTCCTGTTGCTCCTCTATCCTCCTGCACCCCCCTCTTCCTCTCCTCTGACCTCCTGCACCCCCGTCCTCCTCTCCTCTGTCCTCCTACACCCCCATCCTCCTCTCCTCTGTCCTACTGCACCCCTGTCCTCCTCTCCTCTGTCCTCCTGCACCCCCGTCCTCCTCTCCTCTGTCCTCCTGCACCCCCATCCTCCTCTCCTCTGTCCTACTGCACCCCTGTCCTCCTCTCCTCTGTCCTCCTGCACCCCCGTCCTCCTCTCCTCTGTCCTCCTGCACCCCGTCCTCCTCTCCTCTGTCCCTCCTGCTGCTCCTCTATCCTCCTGCACCCCGTCCTCCTCTCCTCTGTCCCTCCTGCTGCTCCTCTATCCTCCTGCTCCATCCTTCTCTCCTCTGCCCATCCTGTTGCTCCTCTATTCTATTCCCCCCTGTCCTGCTCTCCTCTATCCTCCTGCACCCCGTCCTGCTCTCCTCTGTCCTCCTGCACCCCCGTCCTGCTCTCCTCTGTCCTCCTGCACCCCTGTCCTGCTCTCCTCTGTCCTCCTGCACCCCGTCCTGCTCTCCTCTGTCCTCCTGCACCCCCGTCCTGCTCTCCTCTGTCCTCCTGCACCCCTGTCCTGCTCTCCTCTGTCCCTCCTGCTGCTCCTCTTGCACCCTCGTCCTCCTCTCCTTTGTCCCTCCTGCTGCTCGGCTGTCCTCCTGGACCCCTGTCCTCCTCACCTCTGTCCTCCTGCACCCCTGTCCTCCTATCCTCTGTCCCTCCTGCTGCTCGGCTGTCCTCCAGCACCCCCGTCCTGCTCTCCTCTGTCCTCCTGCACACCTGTTCTCCTCTCCTCTGTCCCTCCTGCTGCTCGGCTGTCCTCCTGCACCCCGTCCTCCTCTGTCCCTCCTGCTGCTCCTCTTGCACCCCTGTCCTCCTCTCCTTTGTCCCTCCTGCTGCTCCTCTGTCCTCCTGCACCCCTGTCCTCCTCTCCATTGTGCCTCCTGTTGCTCCTCTGTCCTCCTGCACCCCTGTCCCTCCTGCTGCTCCTCTGTCCTTCTGCACCCCACAACTCACACACAGAGACACAAATAGAGACACAACTCACACATAGACACATCACACACAGAGACACAACTCACAGAGACACAACTCACACAGACATCACACGACATACAGACACAACTCACACACAGAAGACACAGGCACACACAGAAGGTACACATACAGACACAATTCACACACAGAAGACACAGGTACACAACTCACACAGAAGACACACATATGGACACAACTCACACATACAGATACACAACTCACAAACAAAAGGCACACAAACAGACAACTCACACATAGAAGACACAGGCATACAACTCACACATAGAACACAAACAGACAACTCACACAAAACGCAACTTACACACAGAAGACACAACTCACACACAAGACACATACAGCTCACACACAGAAGACAAGTCACACACAGACACACAGATGATACACAACTCACACACAGAAGACACACACAACTCACACAGAAGACATACAACTCACTCAAACACACATATAGACACACAACTCACACACACATTTTACAGATACCTTACACATACACACACTTCTTTCTGCTGCAGGAAGGGGGTACATATTCAGCTTCTCCTGCTCTCAGCAGCTGGGTCCCAGCCCCTCCCCCACTCCCTCCTTCTCTCTGCCTGGACTGTGCACAGCAGGTCTGTCACCTTGTTACCCGAAGGCTGGAGCTGCTTCTCCTCATCCTCCAGCACGTCACTCCTCTTTCCTCTAATCCTCTGTCGGCTCTCACTTCTTCCCGCGCAGTGCAGGAGCAGGGCAAGAGGACCAATGAGCTCTTCTGATCTCAGTCTGATGTGAGAGCGTTCATTGGCCAGTGTTCTTGTCCCCTGATTGCTGAACACATTCCTAAGCAGTTGTTAAAGTGCACGTTCCCCTAGTAAGAATCGGCACCACAGGAGATGTCAGGGGAGAGATGAGCGGCCCAATATAGGCACCGGCCGCCATCTGACAGAACGGCCATCCCTCAGATGCCACTGCCGGCCCCCATTTATCAACAGGTGGCGCCGCTTGAGGCAGAAGCCTTCTGAAATTGCCTAATAGATGCGGCCCTGACCGCGCCGACACAAAGCTGGGGCAATGTGCTGCCAGACAGTGCCGCCTCTGCCCGGTCCTCCGCAGGAACATCTCTCTCTCTGGCAGTCTCCTCCGCAGCGGGCCCCTCCAGGCTTCTTCTCTCTTCCGGCGGGTCTGTTCGCTGCCTTCTGCAGCCTAGGTGAGGTGGGCGGGCCTGTTGCCGACCGGGAAGGGGGGTGTATGAGGGGGCGGGGCTTATGATCCCGCCGACACAGGGCAGGAAAATAAAAAAAAATAAAAATAATAATTAAAAAAAACCGCTGAGACGCCGCCCCCTATGAATGGCGCCGCCCTAGGCACGTGCCTACGGGTGCCTAATGGCAAATACGGCCCTGAATACTGTATCCTATCATGCGGGGGTGGGGGAGAGGCTGTGTCAGAGGGAGTAAGCAATGTATCGGTGATGAAAAGGAATGAGAGTGTTCCAAAGTGCTCCAGGTAGGGTGACTGGGGGAGGGGTGGCTGGTGGATGGGTATAAGGTTATGGAGGTTGCTATAGTTTGTGTAGGGGAGTGGGTATGGGTTAGAGGTGGCTGGGGAGATGTGGTGAGGGGGACCAGGACTTGGGGATACAGTATGTCACCTGTGAGGAGAAGTAGCGAGACGGTTAGGAGGTGGGAGCAGGAGAGTTTGCTTAGTGGGTGAGCATGTCTGGAGACAAGGGACTATGTGTGAAGGAATAGTTCGAAGGAGGGGGTGAGGTGAATGGGTAGGATGGAGGGAGAGATCACCACTTCCTACTCACCCCGCTTATCCCTCCACCCACTAAGGAAGTAAAGTAAAATGGGTGTGAAGGTGAGGAGAAGAGGAAACATTGTGGTTAGTAGCTTCGGGTGCAGCTCATCGAGTTGAGATACATCAGGGAGTCAGAGGCAGGGAATGGGGCAAGTAGGGGATGGGATGCAGTCAGGGATGAGGTGCAGCCAGGGATGGGATGCAGCTGGGGATGGTGTGTAGCCAGGGATGAGATGCAGCTGGGGATGGTGTGTAGCCAGGGATGAGATGCAGCCAGGGATGGTGTGTAGCCAGGGATGAGATGTAGCCAGGGATGAGATGTAGTCGGGGGTTGGGAGCAGTGCAAAGATGAGAGAGGATGATAAGGTACCAGGGTGCTGGCCATAGGGATAAAATGCAGCCAGGGACGAGGAGCAGTCAAGGATGGGATGCAGAACGGGATGAGATGCTGCAAGGGATGAGGTGTAACCGGGGATGGGGTGCAGTCAGGGATGAGGTTCGGCCAGGGATGAGGTGAAGCCAAGGATGATGTGAAGCCAGGGATGAGGTGAAGCCAGGGATGAGGTGAAGCCAGGGATATGATGCAGCTAGGGATGAGGTGCAGCCATGGATGAGGTGCAGCCATGGATGAGGTACTAGTGCATTAGTATATGGTGATATGATGGACATAGTGCCAGTGTATTAGTATGTGGTGGTGATGTGATGGAAATAGTGCCAGTGTATTAGTATGTGATGGTTATATCATCAACATAGTGCCAGTGTATTATTATGTGCTGGTTATATCATGTACATGGTGCCAGTGTATTATTATGTGGTGGTGATCTCATGGACATACTGCTAGTGTATTAGTATGTGGTGGTGATGGAAAGAGTGCCAGTGTATTATTAGGTGGTGGTGGCATCATAGATATAGTGTCAGTACATTAGTATGCGGTGGCGATATCATGGCCATGGTGCCAGTGTTTTAATACAGTTAGGGCCACAAATATTTGGACAGTGACACAAGTTTTGTTATTTTAGCTGTTTACAAAAACATGTTCAGAAATACAATTATATATATAATATGGGCTGAAAGTGCACACTCCCAGCTGCAATATGAGAGTTTCCACATCCAAATCGGAGAAAGGGTTTAGGAATCACAGCTCTGTAATGCATAGCCTCCTCTTTTTCAAGGGACCAAAAGTAATTGGACAATGGACTCTAAGGGCTGTAATTAACTCTGAAGGCGTCTCCCTCGTTAACCTGTAATCAATGAAGTAGTTAAAAGGTCAGGGGTGGATTCCAGGTGTGGTTTTGCATTTGGAAGCTGTTGCTGTGACCAGACAACATGCGGTCAAAGGAACTCTCAATTGAGGTGAAGCAGAACATCCTAAGGCTGAAAAAAAAGAAAAAATCCATCAGAGAGATAGCAGACATGCTTGGAGTAGCAAAATCAACAGTTGGGTACATTCTGAGAAAAAAGGAATTGACTGGTGAGCTTGGGAACTCTAAAAGGCCTGGGCGTCCACGGATGACAACAGTGGTGTATGATCGCCGCATACTTTATTTGGTGAAGAAGAACCCGTTCACAACATCAACTGAAGTCCAGAACACTCTCAGTGAAGGAGGTGTATCTGTCTCTAAGTCAACAGTAAAGAGAAGACTCCATGACAGTAAATACAAAGGGTTCACATCTATATGCAAACCATTCATCAATTCCAAAAATAGACAGGCCAGAGTTAAAGTTGCTGAAAAACACCTCAAGAAGCCAGCTCAGTTCTGGAAAAGTATTCTATGGACAGATGAGACAAAGATCAACCTGTACCAGAATGATGGGAAGAAAAAAGTTTGGAGAAGAAAGGGAACGGCACATGATCCAAGGCACACCACATCCTCTGTAACACATGGTGGAGGCAACGTGATGGCATGGGCATGCATGGCTTTCAATGGCACTGGGTCACTTGTGTTTATTGATGACATAACAGCAGACAAGAGTAGCCGGATGAATTCTGAAGAGTACCGGGATATACTTTCAGCCCAGATTCAGCCAAATGCTGCAAAGTTGATTGGACGGCGCTTCATAGTACAGATGGACAATGACCCCAAGCATACAGCCAAAGCTACCCAGGAGTTCATGAGTGCAAAAAAGTGGAACATTCTGCAATGGCCAAGTCAATCACCAGATCTTAACCCAATTGAGCATGCATTTCACTTGCTCAAATCCAGACTTAAGACGGAAAGACCACAAACAAGCAAGACCTGAAGGCTGCGGCTGTAAAGGCCTGGCAAAGCATTAAGAAGGAGGAAACCCAGCGTTTGGTGATGTCCATGGGTTCCAGACTTAAGGCAGTGATTGCCTCCAAAGGATTCGCAACAAAATATTGAAAATAAACATAACCCAAACAAAATATTTTTATTTGTCCAATTACTTTTGACCTCCTAAAATGTGGAGTGTTTGTAAAGAAATGTGTACAATTCGTACATTTTCTATCAGATATTTTTGTTCAACCCTTCAAATTAAACGTTACAATCTGCACTTGAATTCTGTTGTAGAGGTTTCATTTCAAATCCAATGTGGTGGCATGCAGAGCCCAACTCGCAAAAATTGTGTCACTGTCCAAATATTTCTGGCCCTAACTGTATGTGGTGATATGATGGAAATAGTGCCAGTGTATTATTATGTGGTGGTGGTATGATGGATATAGTGCCAGTGTATTAGTATGTGGTGGTAATATCATGGACATATGTGGCGCCCCGCTAAGCAGGCGTCACAGAGGGGAACTGCACCCATAAAAGAGGTGCAGATACTCCAACTGTAAGTGGAACCTAGGATGGTGGGTGGAACCCATGCACTAGCACTCCCACACTAGATTACATGGCGGGAGATTACCCTGGAGGGAATAAAACCACCTCTAAGGGGAACAAGGAGGGATTTTGAGCTTTTGGAGAGGTCTTTGCCTCCGAGTGAGGAGAGCGTCTCTCAGCTGAGGGACTAGGAGAAAGGGCTCCCAGGTGCAAAAAGTTACCGGGCACCGGAGCCCGCACCTGTGGGATAGTATAGGACCACAGAAAATCTGGAGTCCTGGGAAGTTTACAAGTCTCCCCAGGCACCTAAGCAACCAGAAGAGGGAAACAGGCACCGCTTAATGGCAGCGGTCAGCCACTAGAGGGTTACCCAATGGCAGCGAGGGTGAGAGGAAGAGTGGAGGTCTGGCTGATTTCAAGTCACCGGGCTTCATACAACTACTGGGAAGCAGAAAGGAACAGATTGGAAATAAGGCACAAACCAATGGTTCCATCATACTACCTGGGGTCCACTTGCAGCCACCCGTTAGCTACCTGTTGTAACATCTGAATGCTGAACTGAGAACTGTAACTAATGCTGCTGAAAGTTTCTAGTAAAGTACCCGGATATAAGTGAATTCGACTCTGCTGCATTTCCTTCTGCATGAACTTATTTCCTTACAGGAACACTGCCCCGGAGGTCCCAGTCCTACCTGCGGACTTTACCACACTAGCCACAATACCATCTACCTCCGGCGGACTGTGGCGGGGCGGGTGGCATCTCTCCAGGTACTGCAGGTGGTGTCACGACAAACAACTGTAAATAGTCCCCTGTAAATATAACCCCTTCTTTTGGAAGATAGGCCCAGGACACGGGGTCAGGCACGGCCGCCATTCCCCGTGACACTCTTTTGAACTCTTTTGCAGCCTGACACCCAAGTACCCTACAGCCTGGGCGCAACATATCTTTTTCTGGCGATCACGAACAGGATATCGTGCCCGGTACCACCGAGTACTGTGCGCTTTGAACTTGGACTTGAAACAAACTTTTTACGCCATTGCTTGGCGTCAAAAATGGGTTCCCGCCATTATTGCAGGAGGACCCAAGATGGCGCCGTGGCCAGTGGTGGATTATAATGAGGTCAATATGGGCTTTTGCCCAGGGCCCAATGGTGTGGGGGGCCCACAGCCCAGGGAATAAATTGCCCCATTATAATCTGCCACGGCGCCACCACATAGCACTCTGTACGCAGGGCCGCAGCATCCATGAGGTGACAAGCCCTGCTAGTTGACAGGGGTGGCATCCGCAGGGGCGCCTGTTGGTGGCACGGCCCCCTGCTGATGCCGCTCTCTCTCCTATAGTCCCGGCCGCCGCCGCTGCGTTACACCTCCCCCCCCACAGTGTGAGCCCACCTGTAGAGCCGCACAGGAGGACCTATGCTTACAGAACCTGTGATGATGTCAATGGAGGGGAGGAGTAAGGGATAGTAACATACATAGTTTTTACATGGCAACATAGTTTTTAAGGTTGAAGGAAGACTTTAAGTCTATCTAGTTCAACCCATAGCCTAACATGTTGATCCAGAGGAAGGCAAGAAAAAAAACCATGTGGCAACACTAAGCTCAACATTGGGGAATAAAAAAAAAATTCCTTCCTGACTCCAGATATGGCAATCCGACTAGTTCCCTGGATCAACACCCTATCAAAGAGTCTAGTATATATAACTGGTAATATAGTTGTCAAGAAAGGCATCCAGGCCCTTCTTAAATGTTAGTAGTGAGTCACTCTTACAACATCATGTGGCAGAGAGTTCCATAGTCTCGCTGCTCTTACAGTAAAGAATCTGCGTCTGTGATTATGATTAAACCTTCTTTTCTCCAGATGTAGAGGATGCCCCCTTGTCTCCTCCTCAGGCCTAAGAATAAAAAGATCATTAAAAAGGTCTCTGTACTGTCCCCTCATATATTTATACATTATTATATCACCCCTAAGCCTTCGTTTTTCCAAGCTAAATAACCCCAAGTTTAATAACCTGTCTTGGTATTACAGACCCCTCAGTCCTCTAATAACCTTGGTCGCTCTTCTCTGGACCCGCTCTAGTTCAGCTATGTCTTTCTTATACACCGGAGACCAGAATTGTACACAGTATTCTAAGTGTGGTCGCACTAGTGACTTGTATAGAGGTAAAATTATGTTCTCCTCATGAGCATCTATGCCTCTTTTAATGCATCCCATTATTTTATTTGCCTTTGCAGCAGCTGCCTGACACTGGCAACTAAATGTGAGTTTGTCATCTACCCATACACCCAGGTCTTTTTCATTGATAGTTTTGCCCAGTGTTTTACAATTAAGCACATAATTATACCTTTTGTTTCCTCTGCCCAAGTGCATGACTTTACATTTATCCACATTAAAGCTCATTTGCCATTTATCAGCCCAAGCCTCTAGTTTACATAAATCCTCCTGTAATATAAAATTGTCCTCCTCTGTATTGATTACCCTGCAGAGTTTAGTGTCATCTGCAAATATTGAGATTCTACTCTGTATGCCCACTACAAGGTCATTAATAAATATATTAAAAAGAAGTGGGCCCAACACTGACCCCTGTGGTACCCCACTCTTAACTGTGACCCATTCTGAGTGTGTTCCATTAATGACCACCCTTTGTTTCCTATCACTAAGCCAGTTCTTAACCCACTTACACATAATTTTCCCCTATCCCCATTACTCTCATTTTATGTATCAACCTTTTGTGTGGCACCGTATCAAAAGCTTTTGAAAAGTCCATATACACCACATCCACTGAAGAGGTAAGTTCTGGACTGGACCAAAGAAATGCATAGAAGCTTATCAGATTAGTTTGACAGGAACGGTCCATCGTAAAACCATGTTGACATTGGGTCATGAGGTTATTTTTCTTCAGATACTCCAGTATAGCATCTCTAAGGCTGCCTTCACACTTGCAGATGCATCTGCAGCGTTTTGCAGATGCATCTGCAAGTATCAGCATGCAGACTGCGGCCCCTATGTTTATAATAGGGCGCACCGCGGTCTGAAAGCTCTCATTCATTCCTATATGTGAAGCGTCTGCAGGCGGATGCCTGCTTACAGATCACACTCTCCCGCCCGCACCATGGACGCGAGATGTCGCGTCCATGGTGCGGGCGGGAGAGTGTGATCTGTAAGCAGGCATCCGCCTGCGGACGCTTCACATATAGGAATGAATGAGAGCTTTCAGACCGCGGCCGTGGTCTGCATGCTGATACTTGCAGATGCATCTGCAAAACGCTGCAGATGCATCTGCAAGTGTGAAGCCAGCCTTAGAAAACCCTCTAGGATTTTACCCACAGTAGAGGTTAAGCTTACTGGCCTATAATTTCCAAGTTCAGTTTTTGTCCCCTTTTTGAATACTGGAACCACATTTGCTATACGCCAGTCCTGTGGTACAGACCCTGTTATTATGGAATCTTTAAATATTAAAAATAATGGTTTATCTATGACAGTACTTAATTCCTGCAGCACTCTAGGGTGTATCCCATCCGGGCCCGGGGATTTGTCAATTTTAGTGATTTTTAGACGATGCCGTACTTCCTGCTGGGTTAAGCAGGTGACATTTAATTGAGAGTTTTTGTTATCACTGATCATATTGTCTGTCATGGGATTTTCTTGTGTAAATACTGTTGAAAAAAAGTCATTTAGCATATTGGCTTTTTCCTCTCCTCATCCACCATTTCACCCAGACTATTTTGAAAGGGGCCAACACCATCATTTTTTAGTTTATTACTATTTATGTAGTTAAAAAATATTTTGGGATTATTTTTACTTTCTCTGGCAATGAGTCTCTGTCTCAATCTTTGCTTCCTTGATTTACTTTTTACAGATGTTATTTAATTTTCTGTATTTATTTAATGCTTCATCACTACCTACTTGCTTTAATTCCCTAAATGCTTTCTTTTTGTCACTTATTGCGCCTCCTACCACTTTATTTAGCCATAGTGGTTTCCTCCTATTTCTAGCATGCTTATTCCCATAGGGTATATATTGTGCACAGGTCCTATTCAGGATGCTAAAAACGTCTCCCATTTGCTTTGTGCACTTTTATGTCTCGGGACATCGTCCCAGTTTATTGCACTAAGATCATCTCTCAACTGTTGGAAATTTGCCTTCCTGAAGTTTAGTGTCCTCGTGGCCCCTCTACTACACATCTTCGTAAAGGTTACTTGAAAACTTATTTTGTTATGATCACTATTACCCAAGTGACCTCCAACCCGTATATTTGATATGCGGTCCGGCGTGTTGGTTAATATTAGGTCTAACAGTGCCCCCCTTCTTGTTGGGTCCTGAACCAGTTGTGAAAGGTAATTGTTTCTCATAGTTTTCAAAAATCTATTAAGGTACCTTTACACGCCGCCACAGGAGGTAGCAACAGGCAGGAAACGCACGTGCACGTTTTTTAACGGTGGATACCGATCGCCGATGCCGTATATACACGCCGCCGCAACGTGCTCCACTGAAGGTATTTGCGTTCCCCGGAAGTGCCGACGGGTGCCACGGCTCACCTCCTGTGGAATACCTTCCCTGGTTTACACGCCGCTACCACAAAGGAATATGGGCGTACATAATTCCCGCCGCAAGTACATAGGGGTGACAGAGTTGTGTATTACGTGACACTCGTACGGTGATTGGACAACGCAATAGCATCATGATTGGCCAGCCTGCGCAGGAAGGCTAGCTAATACATGACGCCATTGTAGTTGTGGACTGAATGGATAGCTCTTTAAATATGGCGCCCTGTGAAGGGACAACCAATCGTAAAGCAGGAGCCTCCACCAATGATCGCTGATGGGGTGTGGTATCCATGACGCCGTGGCACGCCCCTGGGAATTCGTAGGCCACGCAAATAACTTGCCTGTGCCCAGATTACACGCCACCACCATAGGAATTGTGCCTTCCTGTTTTTGAGCACGGCTCAGCAACAGGTATCCGAAGGAACTGCGGGACACAGGAAGGAATTTCCCGATTTACACGCCGCCATTTCGTAGTGATTTCATGGCAACAGGCACACTTGTCCCCGATGCCCGGCAGTTTCTCCCTTCCTGTGGCGGTGTGTAAAGGGGCCCTTACCTTTGCTGAACTGCAAATTTCTGTTCCCCAATGTATTCCAGGGTAGTTGAAGTCCCCCATAATAAGGACTTCTCCCTGAGTCGCTGCTTCATCTATTTGCTTTATGAGGATATTCTCCTCCACTTCCATTATTGTTGGGGACTTATAGCAAACCCCTATCAGTAATTTATTATTTTTTCCCCCTCCCCTTATCTCTACCGCAGGGACTCTACATTTCCATTAGAGTCACCTATATTATCACGCAGGATGGGTTTTAAGGATGATTTTACGTATAAACATACACCTCCTCCTCGCTTATTTGTACAGTCATTTCTGAACAGACTATAGCCCTGTAAAGTAACAGCCCAGTCATGGCTCTCGTCCAGCTATGTCTCCGAAATCCCCACCATGTCATAATTATTTTCCAACAAAATCAATTCTAATTCCTCCATTTTATTGGTGAGGCTTCTGGCATTAGTGTACATGCACTTTATGTATCTCTCTTTACCTCTATTCCTTCCTACAATATTGACTGTTCTAACCCCACCCCCCCATGCCACCCCCAATTTTATTACTTGTGCCTAGGTTACTAATTACACAATCTTCCCATCCTATACATTGAATACCCTCCACCCTAATCCCTAGTTTAAACACTCCTCCAACCTTCTAGCCATTTTCTCCCCCAGCACAGCTGCACCCTCCCCATTGAGGTGCAGCCCATCCCTAGCATAGAACCTGTAGCCAACAGAGAAGTCGGCCCAGTTCTCCAGGAACCCAAACCCCTCCTTCCTACACCAATTCCTGAGCCACGTATTTATCTCCCTAATCTCCCGTTGCCTCTCTGGTGTGGCTCGTGGTACAGGCAGTATTTCAGAGAATACTACCTTGGAGGTCCTAGCCTTAAGCTTGCAGCCTAATTCCCTGAAATCATCTTTAAGGACCTTCCACCTACCTCTAACTTTGTCATTTGCGCCAATGTGCACCATGACCGCTGGGTCCTCACCAGCCCCTCCCAGTAATCTGTCAACCCAATCAGCAATGTGCCGGACTCGAGCGCCAGGTAGGCAGCACACTGTTCGACGATCCCTGTATTTGTGACAGATTGCCCTATCTATTCCCCTAATTATTGAGTCCCCCACTACCAGCACCTGTCTGGCCTGCCCTTCTCTCCTGTTTTCCCCCTTACTGGAGCAGACACTCCTCCGGCTTTCAGAGGTCATGCCCTGCTGCAGCAGTGCTATCCCTGAACTCACACCCTCCTCATCTGCCAACATAGCAAATTTATTGGGGTGTGCCAGATCAGGGCTAGCCTCCCTGGCACACTTCCCTCTACCCTGAATTCTAACTGTCACCCAGCTAGCTACCTCACGGTCCTGCAGCTCCATACTACCATCCTCCTCCACATCTATCCCATTGAGCAGCTGTTCAGTGAGCAGCAGACTCCTTTCCATATTGTCTAAGGATCTCAGCATTGTCAGTTGCTCATTTAGATCCAGTATCTGGGCTTCCAAATGCACAACATACTCACATCTCACACAGCAGTATGCACCCTCGACCGGCTGTTCAAGTATTGCATACATGTGGCAAGATGTACACCGGATGGCATTGTCAATTATGGAGCTCATTTCCTAATGGGGATTGCACCAGACAGAAATGATAAGTAAAAAGAAATGCAAAGTATTAATAAAATACAACTAGCAATTCAGTAATTCCTCCCTTCCAAACTCCCTGAATCCAAAGTCACTGAATCCACAAGTCACACACTTCCGTCCGCACTTACACTCCCAGTCACACTAAGCTCGTGTCACACTCGCTAGGAAATAAGATTTACATTTTTTTTTTCCCTTAGCAGAAAATCATCCTACAGCTCAGTGTACTTCCAAAGGGATCATGGATCACATGATCAGCTCCATTGTTATGCAGGCCTCCACTGTGCTGGTCGTCATCGTGGTGGATGAGCTGAAGAGGATGAGATGAAGGTTACGTGAGGGGTCAGGAGGGATTTACAGTGTGGTTGTAGCAGAGCCGAGTGTGTACGAGGTGTACGGAGCAGAGCCGAGTGTGTACGAGGTGAACGGAGCGGAGCAGAGTATGTACGAGGTGAACGGAACGGAGCAGAGTGTGTACGAGGTAAACGGAGCCGAGTGTGTACGAGGTGTACGGAGCGGAGCAGAGTGTGTACGGAGCGGAGCCGAGTGTATACGTGGTGTACGGAGCGGAGCCGAGTGTATACGTGGTGTACGGAGCGGAGCCGAGTGTGTACGAGGTGGACGGAGCCTAGCCGAGTGTGTACGAGGTGTACGGAGCGGAGCCGAGTGCGTAAGAGGTGTATGGAGCAGAGCCGTATGCGTACAAGGTGTACATAGCAAAACCAAGTGTGTACAAGGTGTACGGAGCTGAGCCATGTGTACGAGGTGTATGGAGCAGAGCTGAGTGTGTACTAGGTGTACTGAGCGGAGCCATGTATGTACGGAGCCTGCGGAGCCATGTGCTTACAAGGTGTGTGTACCAGTGGTAGCCCCCTGCGGATGCTGCTCCCACTCCTATAGCCCCATCCGCCACTGCCGGCAGCATTGTTCTCCCGAGTCCCGGCCGCCGCTGTCCGCCCTGCTATGCTGATTCTGCCGGGCACGGCCGGGCTTTGCTGAATCCTCCTGCTCTAGGACCCACACTTCCCTGACCCAGGCAGGCAGCTGATCTCGACTGAGGCTGAGCAGACTCCTCCATCCTCTTGACTGAGTCTGTGTCTCACCCGCCGACCTCCGTCCACCACCTCCTGGGTCGCCGCCTGCATGAAGAGAGGGAGTCTGAGGAGTAGGACCGTCACCTAATGCCTACACAGAGCACAGAGAGAATGTGCCTGTGTGACAGTGAGGTGAGTGATATGTCCACTCCTGACTCCAACCCTGCTGCTGCAGCTGCTGCGTGTGGCTGTGCTCTATGTATGCACTGCCAGCCAGACCTCCTGGTGGCTGCTGCATGGCAGGGAGGACTCAGTCAGTGTAAAGAAAAAATGTAAGCAGTAATTAAATGATTAGTGTACTAAGGCCCCTTTCACATCTGCTTTTTTTCAGATTGTGGCAGAACCGGCAGATTTACTGCATCTGCCGACTAACGGACGCACTTGCGGCACGCTTGTGGCAAGCCCCATGAATTGTTTATGGGGCTTGCAATTGGGTGCGGCAAATGCGGTTTTGCCGAATGCGGCAAATCCGGCATTTGCAGCGGTGGAAAAAAAACGCTGCTGACCGCGCTTTCATCCACCAACTCAACGGCCGTTAGGCAGCAAATGTGGTAAATCTACTGGATCTGCCGCAATTTGAAAGACACGGTGATGTGAAAGGGGCCTAACCAACGCTGCTTTCACATCCGCATTTAGCGGATGTTTGGGCTGTTCCATTAGGTGGCGCCACATGTGCCGGATCATCCGCCTAACGGCCGACTTGCGGCCCGGATGCGGCAAGCCCCATGCATTGTCTGTGGGGCTTGCGGTCCGGTGCAGCAAGTGCGGTTCTGCCGAGTGCGGCAGATCGGGCACTCGTGGCCGCGAAAATAACACGCTACAAGCGGTGTTTTTTTTTCGCGGCTGCAAGTGTCGGATCTGCTGCACCTGCCGAATCGGCCACACATCAGCAAAAATGCTGATGTGAAAGGCCCCTTAATCACTGGAGTGGTCAGGGAGGGTGTGGGGAGACAATACTGGACAGAGGACTGTCAAATTCGCCCCATGTAAACTGTGCCCCACCATCTTGGATAACACAAACATGTGAAATGGCTCTACATGGTGTATCATGTGCCTCTCTAAGTGGCTATCTTGCTTGGATCAAACATGTATGGAGTCTATGCATACACGATTCAAGACAAATATCCACATAGAGGGGCACATACAGCATGTAGAGGTATTTCACATGTCTATCCAAGATGGAGGGGTAGTGGGTGCGCACATTGTGTATTTTGTGAGTTTTTAACTCAGTATAAGGTCTCATGTAGATGTTCAGTATTTGGTCAGTTTTTACCTCATTATTTGTAAGGCCTCGTGCACATGCCTATCCTGCATTATAAGAAACAGGCTATTGTGGCACCACTACAGGGGATTGCCACAGGTTACACTGGTGCAAGGAAGGACTGACACCTTGGTTTGCTCAGCACACACCACCTACCACTCCAGACCTGAAGGGGGAGCTCTACTGGCTGCATTAAGTCAGTTCCCCTTTAAGAAGATCCAGGCTGAGAGGAGGAGACCGTTAGTCCTAGGAGAGAGTCAGTTAGTTCGTGTGAGGAGAGCAGAAGGGAGGAAACAGAGCTGTTGGTCTCCGGTGTGAGATACAGGCCAGGACCAAGGGACGACGGTCGGCTGTGCATACCCCAGGGAAGGGGCCGGAGGCAAATAGAGGAGACAGGGAACAAGGACAGGGGACTGAAGATATACCCATTTAGCACAACCGGACACTGCAGAGCCGCAGCAGAAAGCCCAGTAAACTCAGGAGGAGTTTAACCCTGAGGATATAGAAAACAGGACATTAAATTGACCAAACACAGGACCAGGGGCCACAGAAGGAACGGGGACCCCGCAGGAGGACCTCAATTGTCAGTTTTAGAAAACAGTAAAGAAGTGGAGGGTTCAGGCTCAGGCAGGACTCATCCCTCAATGCAGAGCACAGAGATAAAGGGAGGCCTCATAACTTTCCAAGGTGTTAGTTCTAAATTGCCCCAGGGACCTGGTTAGTACTCTGGACTGTACCTGTTATGTGACCAACAGTAAAAGGTACCGAAACAACCATCCTTATGTGACTGTGTGCCTGTTTAACAGCTATAATTTACCATTGTGCCAGAAAGGACCTCATCATTGCCCTCCCTCTCCATCATCCTTCATCACTGCTCTCCCTCACCGTCTCCCTACAATAGCTGCCCTGAGGTAAAGCTCCACCTGTGGGGAGCTGTACCACACTTTGCTGCCCCAACCATCATCTCAGCGGCCGGCTGTCAGCGCCGGTACCATCTTACCGGACACTACAGGTGGCGTCACGTTCCCCTGTAAATAACCCCTTTAATTCCCCATCATCAACATCTACCCCCAGTTGATCACCAGGGCACGGCACCGGGATCCCGTCCATCCGTGACTCCCTACTCAGCAGTCCTGGTGACCGAGTACCCCATCCCTTAGCTCTGGTTGATTCACTATTATGCCTTGAATGCCCCTGTACACAGAATAAATAACTTATAAAAATTTAGCACCCTGTATTCTAACCTGTTACCGCTCCGAAATTCTTGCTTGCAGATTGGTCCACCCAGCCTCTCCTCGCCGTCCGACATCCTCTTCTGAATGATATGGATACGCCTCCTGCGTTATCCACGTCCCACTTTCCCATCTCATGTCTGTGCAGATGCCTCTCCAGCTTGCGTAAACGCACCGTGCTCTTCCCTACTGCGGCTACAATGTAAAACTCATCTACTCATGCGCGAACAGCAGGGGACTCTGCACATGGTTCCAGGCTCCCAGTCTTCTGCGTGTAATGTACGGTGACATCACTGAGAGTTTAAACTTGTAGGATAACCCCATGATGGAGCACATTGCACCTGCACAAGCCGGCGAGGTATGGGCGTAGCATAGGCAATGGGAAAATTGGACGTGGTCACGTGGATAACACAGGTGGCAGGAGGCGCTATTCTACATCATTCAGAAGAAGACTCTGTCGGACCGCGAGGAAGCGGGACAGAACGATCTGCAAGCAAGTCCATCAGACTGGTAACAGGAGATTATGATACAGGGGGCACACTGTTCGAGATTTTTATAAGTTATTTATTCTGAGTACAGGGGCAGTCAGGGCATAATAGCCTCCTTCTAATAGACTGTTCAATACTATGGCTTAGAAATTGACTAGATAAATGGATGTTTGACAGGTTATAGTTTCACTCAGCAACTATTTTTCTGGAATAATCTATTTCATGTATATGATGACCCCCGTCACTTGAAACTCGCGACCCCGTCACTTGACCCCCGTGACCCCATCACATGACCCCCGTGACCCCATCACATGACCCCAGTCACATGACTCGGGGGGGGGGGGGGCCCACAGAGTCTGAACAGCCCCGGGCCCTGGCTACCCTTAATCCACCCCTGGCCGTAGCCATGTACTAAACACCATGTGCAGGCCCGGGGGTGTGCCTCAGCCCCTAGAAGGAGGGCCAAGACGCAGGTGCCAAAAAGTGTGGCCACCCAGATTGCCATCAATCAGGGGGGCGGCCCACAGGAAGTTCACAGGGAGTGCCCGCCCATAAGAAGACAAACCGGAAAAGAAGGACAGAAACGACAAGGCTCCTTCGTACCCGGCAGCATGGCGGCACCCCGTTGGAGAGACATTGTGCGCAAGCTTGAGGAGCAAACCCGAGCCGCGCAAGGAGACGCGGCAGCGGTGTCCCTCTTGACCTTGGAGGGGTATGCCGACTACTGGAGGAATGCCTTTGGACGGCTCCGCCAAGAGATGGAAGAAGCCCTGGCGTGGGTGTGCCGGCGGTGGAGCGCGGAGCGGACTTACGAACTGTCCTCCATGAGAGCGGACCGCGAGGCGCGAGAGGCGGCAGTAGCAGAACGAGCAGTTGAGGAATACTGCGCCTCTCTACCACCTCTACCACCACCCATCCAGAACCGGACATGGAAGTTCAAACCGAACCCCCGACCTCACCACCGTCCCAGGCTAGCAGTTGTCTCCGGCTGGAGGCAGCGCGAACGTCACCAACGGAACCAAACATCGTAGTCGAGTAAGAGTATGACAATACCGAGGATGAGGAACAGAGGACGCAGAGGGAGCACCCCAGAAGATGCGTGGTGAACCTCCCCCTTCTCCCCTCATCTCTGCTGAAGACTTTGCGACCTTCTTCAAGGAGAAAGATCGACAAGATCAGAAGCAGCTTCGGTCCACTATCCCCACAACTCCCCTTCCCACCTACACTGCCCTCCTCCTCCATCAGCCACTTCCCCCCATAACTGAAGACCAACTCTCCTCCCTCCTGTCAAAATCACACCTCACCACCAGCGCCCACGACCCGCTCCCATCCCACCTCATTCCGAGCCACACCTCCATTTTCATCCCAGCCCTCACCCACCTCTTTAACCTTTCACTTAGCACTGGTACCTTCCCCTTGTCCTTCAAACACGCCCTAATCACCCCCATCCTAAAAAAACCCTCACTTGACCCTACCTCTGTCTCTAACTATCGCCCCATATCTCTTCTCCCATTCGCCTCTAAGCTACTTGAACAGCACGTCCACTCCGAACTGTCCTCTCACCTCTCCTCGTGCTCCCACTTCGACCACCTACAGTCCGGCTTCCGACCCCTCCATTCCACCGAAACAGCCCTGACCAAAGTCACCAACGACCTACTGACCGCCAAGAACAAACACCACTACTCCATCCTGCTACTCCTTGACCTATCTGCCACCTTCGACACGGTTGACCACTCCCTTCTTCTCCGGATCCTGAAATCCCTTGGCATCACCCACCTTGCCCTCTCCATGATCACCTCATACCTAGCGCACCGGACTTCAGAGTCTCGCACTCCCACACCTCCTCCTCACCCTACCCCCTTTCTGTCGGAGTCCCCCAAGGTTCGGTCCTGGGACCCCTACTTTTCTCCATTTACACTCTCGGCCTAGGGCAACTCATTGAGTCCCATGGCCTCCAGTACCACCTCTACGCCGACGACACCCAAATCTACCTGTCCGGCCCTGACATCACCTCCCTACTCTCCAAAATCCCACAATGCCTTTCCGCCATCTCATCCTTCTTCTCTGCTCGCTTCCTTAAACTCAACATGGACAAAACTGAATTCATAGTCTTCCCCCCAAGAAATTCCACCCCACCTCCCAACCTATCCATCTGCATCAACGACTGCGCCCTCTCCCCAGTCCCCCAAGCCAAGTGCCTCGGGGTAATCCTTGACTCCTCTCTATCCTTCAAGCCCCACATCGAGGCCCTTAGCACATCCCTCCGGCTCCAGCTCAAGAACATCTCACGGATCCACTCCTTCCTCACCCACGACACCGCTAAAACACTCATCCATGCTCTTATCTCCCGCCTTGACTACTGCAACCTCCTTCTCAATGGCCTCCCGGCTAACTCCCTCACACCTCTCCAGTCTATCCTCAACTTATCTACATGTCCTCCCGCTACTCCCCTGTCTCCCCCCTCTGCCAAGCCCTTCACTGGCTCCCCGTCTCCAAGAGATCCCAATTCAAAACACTAACCATGGCGTACAAAGCCATACACAACCTGGCCCCACCATACATCTCCGACCTGGTCTCCCGATACCTACCCTCACGCAACCTCCGCTCCTCCCAAGAACTCCTCCTCTGCTCCCCCCTCATTACCTCTTCGCACAACCAAGTCCAGGACTTCTCCCGGGCATCTGCCTTACTCTGGAACTCCCTGCCCGAACACGTCAGACACTCTCCTACCCTGAGTAGCTTCAAGTGTCACCTGAAGACTCACTTGTTCCGTCAAGCCTACAACCTGCCATGAGTCCCAGGCGACCGCCCCATACCTGACATTCCCCCATCCTACTGTATCCTAACTCGCCCCTCTTAGACTGTGAGCCCTCGTGGACAGGGTCCCTGCCCCTCCTGTACCTGTACGTCCTGATCGCCTAGATTTAGTGTATTTGTTCTTGTCTCCCTCATCCTCATGTAAAGCGCCATGGAACCTAATGGCGCTATATAAATAAATAATAATAATAAAATAATAACCGCGTGGCAGCGGCAGCAGCGAGGAGCCCCCGCCATATTGAGCTCAGCAGAAACCCGAGTGGTGCCCAGAGTCCCGACTGGCAACTTGCCACCTCCACAGTATTAACCACCCCAGTGGTCTCAATCAGCGTTAGATGAGAGAGATCAGCTGGCCAGACAGAGATGACGGGAAAACTGGTTCCAGTGAGAACAGGCGACCAGGCGACTTCGGGACAAGGCCAGATTACTGCCCCTGCTTCCGGTGGAGTTACACCGTCTGGGAACTGTTGTTTCCGTGTACCAAGAGGATGGCTGGGGGTTCTTACGAGAACCCGGACTAATCGATGAGGTTTTCTTTGCCAGATATGACGTGGAATCCCACCTGCAAAAAGGGCACCCAAATCGAGATCTCTATAGAGGTGAGCAGGTTACCTACGAGCGATACCCCGGCCCGTTAGGCTGGTTTGCCATCAGGATTTCCAGCGCAGAGACTATCTTGAACAAGCAATGGTCTCCCGCATTGAGACATTGCCCTGTTAATAGCCCCTTCCAACAACCATTCCCCTTTTATTTTCACTTTTGCAACCAAGAACAATGAGCGTTTCCTGGGTAGGTCTTCGGCTGAAGGCTTAGTGACTTTTATTTGAACTTTTTCCCTTGTTTAATAATGTGTGCTGAGTGATGTGAGGCAGCAACCGGGGAACCCGCTTGCAAAACGACAAGAACACGTGTTTTTAGGTTTAACCAATGTCTACCCGTTTATTTTCACATATTAACAACATAACCCGGGTAGCATGTTTCACACATATCACATTGATTAAAAACACTTTACATAAATACTCCATACATTTACATTTAACATCACATAACACTTATATTGCACATAACGTTTTATAGTAACCCGGGACCTGTAACCATCTCTGTCCCCATTGGAGCTCTACTAACAGCTCCCATGGTGGCTACGGCCTCCGGCCTACTTACACTATACATAAGTTACAGTACGATGATGACCCTTCCGGGTTCATAACAGGGATTGGCAAACCCTAGTAACCCGTGGGGCTGCGGCCTCCGGCCTAACCACGCGTTACCCTATACGGGAGCCCTTCTAACCCCTGCTTCTGACCTTCGTTACATACGCCTCAACGGGCCCTGTGGGTCCCAATGGCGGTACCTGCCGCCTGGCTTTAGTCACCCCAGCATGATGATATACATTCACCCGTAGTCAGGAATCCTGCCTGACCGGGACCTTACATACCGTATGTGATCCATCATTCCAGCGTCCATGGATCACACACCTGCACACAGCCCACATCCATGGACTGTGGCCCCTCCATGGCCCATTACAGGGATTGGCAAACCATAGTACACGGGAACCACATCCGATACCTACTAGGAGCCCTATTACCCCTGCCTCTGGCACCACAGGCACACCCACACCATTAGAGGTCGTGGTTGAGGGATCAGGTACCCTCTGCATGCAGCAGGGCAAGCCTCCCTCTCGTCCCAAGGACGGAACGCCTCCAACATCATCCATACCAGCTGGGTCACTGTCTCTCCACATGATTATACATGGGTCTTACATAGGTCATCATCTCTCATTCAGGGCCATTACCTAAGCCCTCATACACATAGTTTAAACACGTTCGGATTCATCAGGTCCTTTAACTGAGCACTCTGACTCGGACCTAAAGGCGGTCTATGCCCACCTGGCATTAATCACACACAGCTCCCTCCGTTACACGGGAACCGCTGTCTTACCGGGCACGGATCCGGGTCTCGCTACCTGTATAACGGGTCCACCAAGCGTCCCCCAAGGCTCCTTTCCCGGACGTGGTTCCCTCCACGCCCGGACCAGTCTCCACCGGGTTCAGCCACGGCTTCCCCACCAGGTGCTCACAACCTCGGACCTCGGCACCGGCATGGAGCTAGCATGCTCCCTTCACCATCTCAATCATGGCGGCATGTACTTGCATTCACCAGTCCCTCACACAGACTGGCTCTGCTCAGCTCTCAGGCTGGACTCAGCTTCCAGGATCAATCTCCCAATCACTCAGGTGGCCGGCTCTTATCGTGCCAGCCACTCCCACATGGACACACCCCCTTAGCTGCTGTCAATCAGCCTTTCACACAGCTCTGGTTAACTCCCTGTGTTCCGGGTTGTCAGCACTCAGCCCTTACATTCCTTAAGGCTTCCTCAATCTCATCCCACTCTCACTGCCGCTCATTAGGCTCATGAAACCCTGTGTCTCAAAGTTGGCTCACACAGCATAATCGATCAAACCGGCCAGTGTGCACAGGATCATACCTCGATCCTGCATGTGACGCGCCCCGGCCATGAGGATCATGCCGGCGGTGCCTCACAGTGAGCATTGGCCCAGCGGTGATAATACACATTGGACTGTGCTGGACAATACATTACCGCTGGGCCCGCATAGTTAGTACCGATCCCCGTTGGGCCGAGTAAATAATGTCTGTGTATATGTGTAACGTTTCAAGAAAGTGCCTCCCAGCAATGGGAAGAAAACCTAAATATTCTTAATTGTAAATAGTTACCCGTTGGTGTTAATGAAGATAAAAATGGTTTTCACTTCCCGGTAGACAGGTACTAATACTCGCGGACGAGTATATTCAATCAAGGGGGTATGTGGCGCCCCGCTAAGCAGGCGTCACAGAGAGGTACTGCACCCGTAAAAGAGGTGCAGATACTCCAGCTGTAATTGGAACCTAGGATGGTGGGTGGAACCCATGCACTAGCACTCCCACACTAGATTACACGGTGGGAGGTTACCCGGGAGGGAATAAAACCACCTCTAAGGGGAACAAGGAGGGATTTTGAGCTTTTGGAGAGGTCTTTGCCTCCGAGTGAGGAGAGGGTCTCTCAGCTGAGGGACCAGGAGAAAGGGCTCCCAGGCACAGAAAGTTACCAGGCACCGGAGCCCGCACCTATGGGATACTATAGGATCACAGAAAATCCGGAGTCCTGGGAAGTCTACAAGTCTCCCCAGGCACCTAAGCAACCAGAAGAGGGAACCAGGCACCGCTTAAGGGCAGCGGTCAGCCACTAGAGGGTTACCCAACGGCAGCGAGGGTGAGAGGAAGAGTGGAGGTCCGGCTAATTTCAAGTCACCGGGCTTCATACAACTACTGGGAAGCAGAAAGGAACGAAGGCACACACCAAGGGTTCCATCATACTACCTGGGGTCCACTTGCAGCCACCCGTTACCTACCTGTTGTAATATCTGAATGCTGAACTGAGAACTGTAATTAATGCTGCTAAAAGTTTCCAGTAAAGTACCCGGAGATAAGTGAATTCGACTCTGCTGCATTTCCTTCTGCATGAACTTATTTCCTTACCGGAACACTGCCCCGGAGGTCCCAGTCCTACCTGCGGAGGACTTTACCACACTAGCCGCAATACCATCTACCTCCGGCGGACTGTGGCGGCGCTGGTGGCATCTCACCTGGAACTGCAGGTGGCGTCACGACAAACAACTGTAAATAGTTCCCTGTAAATATAACCCCCCTTTTTGGTGATATCATGGACATGCCCTCCAAGACAACTCCTTCTGGGAACTATGGAACCACATGGGCACAAAAGACAAGAAAAACAACACCCATATCCAAAATGGCAACATCTGGCTCCATTACTTCAGAGACATCCCAAAGGAAGAACTAAGCCAACAACAGGAAAACATAATGGCAAAACTAAAAACAATGGAGGAAAAAAAAATCAAACATTTCCAAAACCCCGTGGATACACCTATTACATTACAGGAAGTAGCCAAGAGAATCTCTTACATAAGGTGTAGAAAAGCCGGTGGCCTGGATGGGATCCTACCAGAAATGCTGAAGCACAGCCCACCAGAAATACAGGCTGCAATGGTCAAACTGTTCAATATTGTGCTGAGGGCCGGCTATTTCCCTCATACCTGGAACCAAGGCCTCATCACACCAATCCACAAGAGTGGAGAGAGGTATGAACCAGCCAACTACAGAGGCATATGTGTCCGCAGCAACCTGGGAAAACTGTTCAACAGCATCCTGAACAAGAGGATCCTCACCTTCCTTACCGAGCACAACGTCCTCAGAAGGAGCCAAGCAGGGTTCATGCCGAACCACCGCACCACTGACCACATCTACACTCTACACAGCCTCATTCAGAAACATGTCCACAATACAAAAAACGGGAAGATATATGCCTGTTTCGTGGACTTTAAAAAGGCCTTTGATTTGGTGTGGCACCCAGGCTAATTCCTGAAACTGCTGGAGAGCGGAATAGGAGTAAAGACCTACAATGTCATCAAAAGTTCCTACACTGAGAACCACTGCAGCGCGGGTGTGAATAGTAAAAGAACAGCTTATTTCCAGCAGAGCCGTGGAGTCAGACAAGGCTGCAGCCTAAGTCCAACGCTCTTCAACATTTACATCAACGAGCTGGCTACCGCTCTGGAATCCTCCACAGCACCAGGTCTCACCCTTCATGATGCTCAGGTGAAATTCTTGCTGTACGCAGATGACCTGCTGCTGTCACCAACCGAGAAAGGTCTCCAAGACAACCTGAATATCTTAGAGAACTTCAGCTCCACCTGGGCACTATCGGTCAACCTAAAGAAAACCAACATCATGGTGTTCCAGAGGAGAAGGAGAAGATCAGACCAGCACCCGCCATTTGTCCTCAACAACTGTGCACTCACAGGAACAGACAAATATACCTACCTGGGCCTAGAGATTTACCGGTCAGGAAGCTTCAAACATGCCAGAGAGACCCTGAAGGACAAGGCCTGCAAAATTTTCTATGCCATCCGAAGAAAACTATCATCTGAAGCCATCAGTGAGGGTCTGGTTAAAAAGCTTCGACTGTCATCGCCCCAATCCTTCTATATGACAGCGAAGTCTGGGGTCCTCACACCTACCCAGACTGGTCAAGGTGGGATTCCAGCCCAACAGAAATATTCCACCTGGAATTCTGTAAGCACCTTCTCCAGGTCCATCGGAGCATCTCCAACAGTGCTTGTCGGGCCGAGCTGGGCAGATTCCCTCTACACCTAACGGTACTAAAGAAGACGTTGTCATTCCGGGCTCACCTACATAGGAGCAATCCAAGCTCCCATCACGATAAAGCCCTGATACATGTAGGTGAAGCAGAAAAACCAGAACCCACGGAACAGCCCAACCAAACCCAACACGGCCAGAACACCAATCACAACAACCTGACAAAAGCCGGAATCAAGAAGATGGTAGAGGAGGGCCAGGAGAGGTATGTCAGTGACTGGAAGAACAATATCATCAACTCACAGAAACTGACCATGTACCGGAGTTTACAGAGAGACTACAGACTGGCCTCATATCTGGAGAAACTCCCGGACCCAGAGACCGCAAGATCCTGAGCAGATATAGACTCAGTGCCCACAGTCTGGCCATCGAATCCGGCCAACACAGGCAGAGCTACAAGCCCAGGGAGGAAAGACTGTGCCAACACTGTGATCAGCTTGCAAGAAAATGATTTAGCGGTCTTGTAGAAGCGCTACTAAAGCTCAGGCACCAGGATGCCACTACCTGAGGAAGACTGCCCTGAGCAGTTGAAACATGTTGTGGAGCTGTGAGGGGAAAATATAGATTGCTGTTTATAAACCTCATCATCCTGGTGCCTGAGCTTTAGTAGCGCTTCTACAAGACCGCTAAATCATTTTCTTGCAAGCTTCTATTCCCCCTGAGGGATCAGCGGCTGGAGCAGCACAGCAAGGGCACAGTGGTGAAGGATCTGGCGTTCCCTAGATAAAAAGCATTGACGCACATCCGGGACCGGCGCCACGTGACCGGAAAGGTCCTGTACGGACAGCTGGAGACCAGCGAGGTTGAAGGAGCGGAGTGTGCATATTTCCGGGGGTCCCCCATATATCAGAGGCTATTACACTGGGTTGTGCAGGTCGTGCACAACCCAAACAGGTGAGTGGCCACCTGTAATAACGCCATATTAACTGAGCTATAGTGATCCTACACATGCGCCCCTTCTCTCCCTTTTTTTCTAACACTGTGATCAGGAGACAGTGGAGGACAAAACCCACTTCCTGCTACACTGCTCCAAATACTCAGCAGTGAGGGACACTCACTTCAGGAGACTCATCTCTTCCCACATTTCATCACCATGAAGGAAAAAGAGAAAACCTATATCCTGCTGGGAGAAGAAGAGAGCAGTGGAGATAGCAGCGCAGTATGTGAGCGAATGTCAGACTGCGAGAAAGAGAACTATGATATGCCATGGACTCTATAGCCCCCACCCCGGATCTGCCCCCCATCTACCCTCCCTATGCCATGGACATCTATGGCCCCCACCCTGGACCTGCCCCCTTCCACCCCTCTTATGCCATGGACTCTATAGCCCCCACCCTGGATCTGCCCCATCTACCCTCCCTATGCCATGGACATCTATGGCCCCCACCCTGGACCTGCCCCCATCCACCTAACTTACAGCCCCTGCCCAACATCCCCACAGTCCCTGTCCCTATTCCCTTTTGTACACTTGCTTTGGCAAAACTTATGTGTATTTAGTCCTGCCAGTAAAGCTTCTTTGAATCTTGAATCTTGACATTGTGCCAGTGTATTAGTATGTGGTGGTGATATCATGGACATAGTACCAGTGTATTAGTATGTGGTGGTGATATCATGGAGATAGTACCAGTGTATTAGTATGTGGTGGTGATATCATGGACATAGTGCCAGTGTATTAGTATGGAGTGGTGATATCATGGACATTCTGCCAGTATATTAGTATGTGGTGGTGATATAATGGACATGGTACCAGTGTATTAGCATGTGGTGGTGATATCATGGACATAGTACCAGTGTATTAGTATGTGGTGGTGATATCATGGATATGGTGCCAGTATATTAGCATGTGGTGGTGATATCATGGACATGGTACCAGTGTATTAGCATGTGGTGGTGATATCATGGATATGGTGCCAGTGCATTAGTATGTGGTGGTGATATAATGGACATGGTACCAGTGTATTAGCATGTGGTGGTGATATCATGGACATGGTACCAGTGTATTAGCATGTGGTGGTGATATCATGGATATGGTGCCAGTGTATTAGTATGTGATGATAATATCATGGAAATACAGTAGTACCAGTGTATTAGTATGTGGTGGTGATATCATGGACAAACAGCCAGTGTATTAGTATGCATGGTAATATCATGGCCATAGTGCCAGTATTAGTATGTGGTGGTGATATCATGGACATCATGCCAGGGTATTTGAAAGTGGTGGTGATATCTTGGACATACCACCAGTGTAATAGTTTGTGGTGGTGATATCATGGCCAGCATGGCAAATATGGAGAATGAAAAGCATGGCATATATGGGGGATGAGCAGAATGGCATATATGGGAGCTGAGCAGCATGGCACATAGGGGGATGAGCAGCATGGCACATAGGGGGGATGAGCAGCATGGCACATAGGGGGGAGGAGCAGCATGGGACATGAGGGGGTGCAGTATGGAGGAGGGTTAGACTAGAGGGGCTTGGTATAGAGAAGTAACATAAGGCCAGGGTCACACATAAAATCCGTTTTTGGCCAGGGTCAGACTAGCGTTTTTAGTAGATGACATCCGCTAAAAACTTAGTCTTTTTTTTCAGCGCACAGGGAAACGCTATTCAGCTGGATGTCTGGCCAGTTACCACAACCAACATCGGGTAACCAGGGGCAGCGTTCAGCAGCAGCGGCGCTGGAAAGCGCATATGCGCTGCGGAAGAAAATACTATGTTTTTAGCTGATGTCCGTGACATCTGCTAAAAATGCTAGTGTGACTCTGGCCTTTGGGCTAAATCTGTTTTTGGGAACGTTTTAGGAATTTTTTTTTTCAAAGTCGAAAAACGCATGTATGTTGACACATGTGTGTGCGTTTTTGTGCAGCATCCCAAAAAATGCTAACGCATGCTTTTTTTTTTTAACATGGGGCGTTTTTTGCATGCGTTTTCTATACGTTTTCCATTTAAATCAATGGGCCAAAAACGCATGCCTTTGGATGCGTTTTTAGCAGTAAAAATGCATAGAAACGCAAATGCAGCAAAACGCAGACCTGCATTAGATGTGAACTACGCTGATCTACAGTGTTGGCCAAAAGTTTTGACACCCCTGCAATTCTGTCAGATAATACTCAGTTTCTTCCTGAAAATGATTGCAATCACAAATTCTTTGGTATTATTGTCTTCATTTAATTTGTCTTCAATGAAAAAACACAAAAGAGAATGAAACAAAAAGCAAAACATTGATCATTTCACACAAAACTCTAAAAATGGGCCGGAAAAAAGTATTGGCACCCTCAGCCTAATACTTGGTTGCACAACCTTTAGCCAAAATAACTGCGATCAACCGCTTCCGGTAACCATCAATGAGTTTCTTACAATGCTGTGCTAGAATTTTAGACCATTATTCTTTGGCAAACTGCTCCAGGTCCCTGATATTTGAAGGGTGCCTTCTCCAAACTGCCATTTTTGATCTCTCCACAGGTATTCTATGGGATTCAGGTCTGGACTCATTGCTGGCCACCTTAGAAGTCTCCAGTGCTTTCTCTCAAACCATTTGTTGTACCCTCGGACTGCAGGGCAGCTTGAACTTGTTTGGATGTTAGTCGAGGTTCTTTATCCACCATCCGCACAACCTTGCGTTGAAATCTCGTCAATTTTTCTTTTCCGTCCACATCTAGGGAGGTTAGCCACAGTGCCATTGGCTTTAAACTTCTTGATGACACTGTGCACGGTAGACACAGGAACATTCAGGTCTTTGGAGATGGACATGTAGCCTTGAGATTGCTCATGCTTCCTCACAATTTGGTTTCTCAAGTCCTCAGACAGTTCTTTGGTCTTCTTTCTTTTTTCCATGCTCAATGTGGTACAAACAAGGACACAGGACAGAGGTTGAGTCAACTTTAATCCATGTCAACTGGCTGCAAGTGTGATTTAGTTATTGCCAACACCTGTTAGGTGCCACAGGTAAGTTACAGGTGCTGTTAATTACACAAATTAGAGAAGCATCACATGATTTTTTTAAGGGTGCCAATACTTTTGTCCACCCCCTTTTTTATGTTAGGTGTGGAATTATATCCAATTTGGCTTTAGGACAATTCTTTTTGTGTTTTTTTCATTGAAGACAAATTAAATGAAGATAATAATACCAAAGAATTTGTGATTGCAATAATTTTCAGGAAGAAACTGATTATCTGACAGAATTGCAGGGGTGTCGATACTTTTGGCCAACACTGTATTTCTCTGTAAACAGATCTTCACAAAACCAATCAAAAACGCTCTGTGTAAATGAAACCTTAGGCTATGTTCACAAGATGCGTATTTGGTGCGTTTTTTTAAGTATCCACATTTAGCTGCAAAACTGATCCGCTTTTTCCAAAAAACGCATCACCCATTCATACAGTGAGTTTTTGCTGTGTTTTTCCAGGATACGTTTTTTGAGCACATTCATAATGGGGGAAATAGGAAAAGTGGATAAGGAAAAAGGCCAAAGTATTGACTTGCTAAGGCCAGGGTCACACTGGCGCTGGCATGCCGTCCAGGGGGGTCCATCAAAAAGATAGATTCTGGCAGTATTAATGCAGCGTAATCATAATGGAATGCTGCCAATAGAATCCTAAGAAGTAAAATACAACCCTGGCACACTAAAATGAGATTGGAAAGTTGAATCTTTTGTGTTTTTTATTAATTTGCAGAAGAAGATAAACCACAACGTTTCGGCTCAACACGAGCCTTCCTCAAATGGTTCTGTACAAAATACAAATCAATATTACAAAATCATATAGAGTCATATACAAAATGTATTCAAGTGGATCACGCTGGGTGATTGTGGTCATGGAGTGTTGGTGATGTTACTGAAGTGATATGAATTAAGGGGCGACGTGACTGGGAACAGTGTGATATGAGAAATAAATGATGAGTGGCATGTGGATGTGAGGAGTGCAGGGTTAGAGGGAAAAGCGAGGGAAAGACTGATAAAGGGGGACAAAGATAAGGGGCTGATAGCTAATAGTTGTAAAAACAGGAAAAATAGAAAAAAACGGTATATACCTCCTTTGGATAAAAGAGAATACTTGAAAAATGCATATGTATCCTTTAGTGGGTTGTTCCGGATACTGACCCTATAATAGGTGAATTATTTTTTAAATAAAATAAACTTCACAAATGTGGGTTACACTAATGAACTAGAACAGGTCACATAATGCGTCGTAGTAAGTATGAGCATGTATTTAGGGCGAGCAGGATTTTAAGCAAAATGTGACACAAGATAATTGCTAGAGAAATATTTGTTAGACTACTAGAGTCTAGTAGGATTCTATAGAATAGGGGGAGTAAAGATATAGAAGTCAACCTGGGAAGTAGCAACAGGTGAAAGGATACAAGAAGTGTAGTGAAGACTTTGAGAGGAAATGTAAGGCAGAGGAACATACCACTGTTTAGGGATCAGTAAAAGACTCCTGTCCTAAAAGGAAGAGAGGTTCCAATAAAGAAATCAATATACCGTATATACTCGTGTATAAGCCGACCCGTGTATATGCCGACCCCCCTACTTTCGCCCCCAAAACCTGGGAAAACCTATTGACTCGTGTATAAGCCGAGGGTGGACCCCAGCACAGATATACAGCCCCCAGCAGTGTGGTATACAGCAGCCCCAGAGGTATATACAGCAGCCCCAGTGGTAGTATACAGAAGCCCCAGAGGTATATACAGCAGCACCAGTGGTAGTATACAGCAGCAGCCCCAGTGTTATATACAGCAGCAGCTCCAGTAGTTAGTATACAGCAGCCCCAGAGGTATATACAGCAGCCCCAGTGGTAGTATACAGCATCCCCAGAGGTAGTATACAGCAGCCCCAGAGGTAGTATACAGCAGCCCCAGAGGTAGTATACAGCAGCCCCAGAGGTAGTATACAGCAGCCCCAGAGGTATATACAGCCCCAGTGGTAGTATTCAGCAGCCCCAGTGGTAGTATCCAGCAGCCCCAGAGGTATATACAGCCCCAGTGGTAGTATCCAGCAGCCCCAGAGGTATATACAGCCCCAGTGGTAGTATCCAGCAGCCCCAGAGGTATATACAGCCCCAGTGGTAGTATCCAGCAGCCCCAGAGGTATATACAGCCCCAGTGGTAGTATACAGCAGCCCCAGAGGTAGTATACAGCAGCCCCAGAGGTATATACAGCCCCAGTGGTAGTATCCAGCAGCCCCAGAGGTATATACAGCCCCAGTGGTAGTATCCAGCAGCCCCAGAGGTATATACAGCCCAGTGGTAGTATCCAGCAGCCCAGAGGTATATACAGCCCCAGTGGTAGTATCCAGCAGCCCCAGAGGTATATACAGCCCCAGTGGTAGTATACAGCAGCCCCAGAGGTAGTATACAGCAGCCCCAGAGGTATATACAGCCCCAGTGGTAGTATACAGCAGCCCCAGAGGTATATACAGCCCTAGTGGTAGTATTTAGCAGCCCCAGAGGTATATACAGCCCCAGTGGTAGTATCCAGCAGCCCCAGAGGTATATACAGCCCCAGTGGTAGTATACAGCAGCCCCAGAGGTATATACAGCCCCAGTGGTAGTATCCAGCAGCCCCAGTGGTATATACAGCCCCAGTGGTAGTATACAGCAGCCCCAGTGGTATATACAGCCCCAGTGGTAGTATACAGCAGCCCCAGAGGTATATACAGCCCCAGTGGTACTATACAGCAGCCCCAGTGGTAGTATCCAGCAGCCCCAGAGATATATACAGCCCAGTGGTAGTATACAGCAGCCCCAGAGGTATATACAGCCCCAGTGGTACTATACAGCAGCCCCAGTGGTAGTATCCAGCAGCCCCAGAGGTATATACAGCCCCAGTGGTAGTAAACAGGCCCCCCAGTGGTGGTATACTGGCCCCCACCAGTAACACACAGCCCCCCCCTTAGTATGTCCCCCCCCCCAGGCTGCGGCAGCTGTCAAAATAACAAACACTTTATACATCACCTTCCGGCGCAGCTCCTTCGGTCCTCCGCTCGCCGGCTTCTTCTTCCTTCTTGTGCCGGCTTCTGTGACCGCGTGCAGGAAATGACGTCATCTCCTGCGCCCGGTCACATGACACCGGCACAAGCAGGAAGAAGAAGCCGGCGAGCGGAGGACCGGAGGACCGGAGGAGCTACGCCGGAAGGTGATGTATAAAGTGTTTGTTATTTTGACAGCTGCCGCAGCCTGGGGGGGGACATACTAAGGAGGGGGAGGGCTGTTTATTACTGCACAGGGGGACCCATAATAAGGGGGGGGCTGTGTAGTGCAATATGCACGGCATCCCCCCGCCGCTGATGGATGAGGGGATGCCGTGCATATTCATTGCACTAATGAGGCGGCCCCACGTGACCGCCTGCGTTCACCGCGGCCCCCTCCTGCCTCCTCCAGCCACCGGTGCAGCCCCCCCCCACACAGCATACCGTATGACCCGTGTATAAGCTGAGGGGGGGACTTTTCAGCCCAATTTTTGGGCTGAAAAACTCGGCTTATACACGAGTATATACGGTAAGTATATGCACAGGAAGGCTCAAAGTCAAAGTGACTAAAAGAGCCAAGTTACCTTTAGTTAGAGGTGTAAAGCGCATATGGCTGAGATAGGTGTGTGGACCCAGGAGCAGGGAAATTCCCTGACCTGCCGCTACTTATAGCAGGTCGGGAATGAGAGACACTGCGAAAACCAGAAGTGCGTCACCGGGCAGATGCATACTGCGCATGCGCGGCGCCCGTCGCCATCTTGGTAGGGGAAATTTTGTCTAGATTAGAGCAGAGCGCATGCGCGTGCTGCGCATTCCGGAAGTGAGTCGTTTGTAGCTGTGGTGACGCAGGGAGCGTCCCTGGTGATATGCAGAATGTACAGGGTGATAGTAGAGTGTTCTGACAGGTCCAAAGACATGGTGGAAGATTAAGAGCCATGCAGAAGACATGCAATGCGTTCCAAGTGCAGTGGTGTACAGTGAAAGTGCTGCATTTCATGTTCCTTTCTAGAATAAAGAAGGGATATGTTAGTACAACCATATTGATTACTTTTCATGATTGATTACAGCACAGAACATATTATTGATCAAAACTGATTAATCAATAAAACATTGTGACATATTTTAGATTAAGATAGCCCAAATTCCACAACTCTACCATCTAACACTGGAATAGAAAAGATCACTATTAGATTATATGCTCAGGACAAAGAAAACAGTTTTAATAGTACAACTCAAATTCCCGGTTCATGCCCTTGGGATGAAGGGTATTAAGATGATAAATCCAGAAGGATTCTCTTTCTTTGAGTTTTTGTATGCGATTACCCCCTCTCCTGGCTAGAGGGACATGTTCTATTACTTGAAATTTGAGTTGACTTACAGTATGTCCTTTTTCAATAAAATGAGCTGGTACAGGTAACAATGTATTTTTGCAGCGTATGGTGGATTTGTGCTTACTTATGCGGTCTCGGATATGCTGAGTGGTTTCCCCAACATATCCGAGACCACACGGGCACTTGATGAGGTATATGACATAGGTTGAATCCCGCGTAAAAAAACCATTAATGTTATATCTTTTGCCTGATCTTGGATGAGTGAATGATTCGCCTTTTGTTACGTTTGTGCATTGGGCGCAGTTCAGACATGGGAAAGTACCTCTTTTTGTTGTACCGAGGGTTTTTTGCTTCATTGCTATCATGCTAGAGCCAATATCTGCTCGTACCAGATGGTTTTTCAAGTTGTTGGCTTTTTTGTGACATATTAGTGTCGGATTTCTGAACTCCTGTATGTCAGGGAAAGCGGTGCCGAGAAGGGGCCAGTGTTTGAGAATGGAACTTTTTATTAGAGGTGAGAATGGGTGGTACGTGTTGACAAATGTAATTATGTCATTCACCGATCTCTCGGATGATGATGGAACCGAGTCTCGGGGTACAGATATCTTCAGGATAACCACGTTGTCTAAATCTAGACAAAATTTCCCCTACCAAGATGGTGACGGGCGCCGCGCATGCGCAGTAGGCATCTGCCCGGTGACGCACTTCCGGTTTTCGCAGCGTCTCTCATTCCCGACTTGCTATAAGTAGCGGCAGGTCACAGAATCTACCTGCTCCTGGGTCCACACACCTATCTCAGCCATATGCGCTTTACACCTCTAACTAAAGGTAACTTGGCTCTTTTAGTCACTTTGACTTTGAGCCTTCCTGTGCATATACTTATATTGATTTCTTTATTGGAACCTCTCTTCCTTTTATGGCGGGTTTACACGTCGTGATATCGCAGTACAATTTCAATCAAAAGTCACGTGGTTCAATCGTCGGAGGCGAAATCGTTCCTGCGTTGTATGGTGTGAACGTCCAATACGATGCAGGAACGATGGCAATGCGATATCGGGGATCGATTGAGCGTGCTATTCAATGCCCCGATATTGCATAGCGATTGAAGCCGGATCGTGCTGTGTAAACGCCCAATTACGATGCGATTTCATACGTCACCCATTCACTCCCATGTTAACTATGCGATCCTGGGTTGGGAGGCGGAGACATCGCACGGACGTTGTATTCCGATATCGCAGCGTGTAAACATTCAATGCGATGCGGGAGGAACGTGCACTAATTGCGCGCTCCCGCGCCATTGAGTTGCGATATCGAAACGATATCGCGGCGTGTAAACCCACCATTACATTTCCTCTCAAAGTCTTCATTACACTTCTTGTATCCTATCACCTGTTGCTACTTCCCAGGTTGACTTCTATATCTTTACTCCCCCTATTCTATAGAATCCTACTAGACTCTAGTCTAACATATATTTCTCTAGCAATTATCTTGTGTCACATTTTGCTTAAAATCCTGCTCGCCCTAAATACATACTCATACTTACTACGACGCATTATGTGACCTGTTCTAGTTCATTAGTGTAACCCACATTTGTGAAGTTTATTTTATTTTAAAAATAATTCACCTATTATAGGGTCAGTATCTGGAACAACCCACTAAAGGATACATATGCATTTTTCAAGTATTCTCTTTAATCCAAAGGAGGTATATACCGCTTTATTCTAATTTTCCTATTTTTACAACTATTAGCTATCAGCCCCTTATCTTTGTCCCCCTTTATCAGTCTTTTCCCTCGCTTTTCCCTCTAACCCTGCACCCCTCACTTCCACATGCCACTCATCATTTTTTTCTCGTATCACACTGTTCCCAGTCACTTCGCCCCTTAATTCATATCACTTCAATAACATCACCAACACTCCAAGACCACAATCACCTGGCGTGATCCACTTGAATACATTTTGTATATGACTCTTTATGATTTTGTATTATTGATTTGTATTTTGTACAGAACCTGTCACGCTGGGAGTGGGGAAGACACCCAGCGTAGGATAACGACGGGGGGGGGATCAGGAGTCCCTAATGCTAAGGGCACAAGAAGGAGACGGTGACCCCTAGACTTCCTAGAGCTGACCCTGTCTGCCCTGACGTCCCTATACAGTCTCCTCAACTGTCGCCGACCACGAACCTCGTCCCTCTCTGATCCTAGATCTATCTTATCTAAGGATCAGATGGAAAGGTTCACTAGACCCCTCCACTATCAACTAAAGACAAACACCAGGGAAGACAGACATTTGGGAAAAGGAAACACTTATCTGACAGCAGAACACCGCAACCTCCACAATCTCAGCTTCTGCTGGAGCAAGGATAAAGTGTGCACAAGGAACTATCACCTGCACCGAGGAAAGGCAATGAACCTCCTTATAAAGGTGGAAGGAGTCTGCTGGGTCCTAGTGACCTACAACATTGGTGAATAAAACCAGACCGAGCGCAAGACCTCCACAGCCGTCTCCCCATAATAGAGAGATCTCATTACACCTTCTTTCCATCAACACAGAAGGTAAATGCTCCAGAAAGAGACGGACCATCCTCCACCATTATGGCTGGAGGGCCAAACGCTGGGATCGTCTGCGCGTGGCCTCCACCCTGTCATCCGTGCCACCCGTGACAGTACCCCCCTCCTACGAGTGGACCCCGGACACTCAGGACCAGGCTTATCCGGATGGGAACGGTGAAAAGCGCGGACCAGCCTTGCGGCGGACACCTCCGACGCCGGCACCCACATCCGCTCCTCAGGACCGTACCCCCTCCAGTGCACCAAATACTGAAGAGAACGGCGCGACATGCGAGAATCAACCACCCTCGAGATCTCGAATTCCAGATTCCCCGCCACACAGATGGGCTCAGGAGGCAAAGGAGACGGGTTAGACGACGGCACATACGGCTTGAGGAGCGACCTGTGAAACACATCGTGAATCTTAAGAGCAGGAGGCAACGCAAGACGAAACGCCACGGGATTGATAACGGCGGTTATCCTATAGGGGCCAATAAACCTGGGCCCCAACTTCCAAGAGGGCACCTTCAACTTCACATTCTTGGTAGACAACCACACGTAGTCATTCACACATAGGTCCGGACCTGGCGCACGCTTCCTGTCAGCCATACGTTTGTACCTGTCACCTAAGAGCTTCAAGCTACGCTGTACACCCCGCCAAACCGAGGAGAGGGACGAGGTAAAACGGTCCTCCTCCGGAACTCCGGAAGGACTCGTACCGCTAAAAGTACCAAACTGAGGATGAAACCCATATGCACCGAAGAACGGTGACTTGCCAGTGGACTCCTGAAGACGATTATTAAGGGCGAATTCGGCCAAGGGCAAATAATTTGCCCAAGTCTCCTGATGGTCAGAGACAAAACACCTCAGGTAAGTCTCCAAATTCTGATTCACACTTTCGGTTTGACCATTCGACTGAGGATGAAAAGCAGAAGAAAAGGACAACGTTATCCCCAAACGTGTACAAAAAGCCTTCCAAAATTTGGAGACGAACTGAGTACCGCGATCAGAAACCACATCGGAGGGAACCCCATGAAGCTTCACAATCTCACTTACGAACACCTGTGCCAGAGTCCGAGCATTAGGAAGTGCGGGCAGTGCCACAAAGCGAACCATCTTACTGAATCTATCTACTACTACCAGTACCACCGTCTTGCCCGCAGACGCCGGAAGATCGGTGATAAAATCCATTGACAAATGTGTCCATGGCCTCTCAGGAATAGACAATGGCACGAGAGACCCAGACGGACGGGTATGCGGAACCTTAGCACGTGCACACACACCACAGGCGGATACGAATTCCGCTACGTCCTTCCTCAACCCCGGCCACCAAAAGCGACGAGACAAGAGATCGAAAGTGGCCCTACCGCCCGGATGCCCCGCCAGTACAGAGTCGTGATGCTCCGACAGCACCCTGAGGCGCAAAGAGAACGGCACAAAAAGCCTCCCAGAAGGGCAGGAGGCAGGGGCGCCCCCCTGAACCTTCAACACCTCCCCCTCTAGATCAGGGCAAAGAGCAGAAACAACCACCCCCTCCTGCAAGATGGGGACGGGACTCTCATGAGTACTACCACCCGGAAAACTGCGCGATAATGCATCCGCCTTCACATTCTGAACCCCCGGACGGTAGGTGACGGTAAAATTAAATCTCGTGAAAAACAAAGACCACCTGGCCTGCCGGGGATTGAGACGCCTGGCGGACTCAAGGTAAGACAGGTTCTTATGGTCGGTAATAACCGTGACGGGATGGACAGCCCCCTCCAGCCAGTGCCGCCATTCCTCAAAAGCCAACTTAATAGCCAACAGCTCCCTATTACCCACATCATAATTCCTCTCGGCCGAAGACAACTTCTTGGAGAAGAACGCACAGGGCACCCATCTCCCAGGCGAAGGGCCCTGCGACAACACAGCCCCCACCCCCACCTCAGACGCATCCACTTCCACAATGAAGGGCTGAGAAAGATCGGGCTGACAAAGAACAGGCGCGGAAGCAAAACAACGCTTCAGGGAGGAAAAAGCCTGGCGAGCAGAATCAGACCACTCAGAAAAATCCGTCCCCTTCCTAGTCATGTCCGTAAGAGGCGTCACCAGTACCGAATAGTTCTTAATAAATTTACGGTAAAAATTGGTAAACCCCAAAAACCGTTGCAGTGCCCGTAGATTGTCCGGCTGTTCCCAATCTAGCACCGCCCGGACCTTTTCCGGATCCATCCGGAAACCCAACGGCGACAAGAGGTACCCCAAAAAACGAACCTCCTGAACGGCGAAAACACATTTCTCGAGTTTAGCATACAGTTTGTTGTCCCGTAAGACCTGCAACACCTGTTTGACATGGGACTGATGCGTCTCCATATCGGGAGAATAGATCAAGATATCGTCCAAGTAAACAACTACAAATCTACCCACCAAATGATGGAAAATATCATTGACAAAATGTTGGAAAACCGCCGGGGCGTTAGTGAGCCCGAACGGCATTACGAGACTTTCAAAATGGCCGTCCGGGGTATTAAACGCAGTTTTCCATTCATCCCCCTCTCTGACCCTGATCAGGTTGTAGGCCCCCCTCAAATCCAACTTGGAGAACCATTTGGCACCCACAACCTGACTAAATAAATCAGGGATCAGAGGGAGGGGGTATGGATCACGGACAGTAATCCGATTCAATTCCCGAAAATCCAAACAAGGACGGAGGCCCCCATCTTTTTTTTTCACAAAAAAGAAACCAGCCGCAACCGGCGACGTGGAGGGCCTAATGTGTCCCGTCTCCAGACTTTCAGAAATGAAATCCTTCATTGCTTGTCTTTCGGGACCAGATATAGTAAACATCCTAGCTTTGGGCAGTTTAGCTCCGGGAACGAGGTTGATAGGGCAATCATATGCCCGATGAGGGGGCAAGTCTCGGCACCCCTTCTCTGAGAACACATCCTCATACTCCGATAGGAATGGGGGCAGAGATTCAGCAGATACCACCGAAAGGGATGTAGCCAAACAATTCTCCGAACAAAAATCACTCCATTCCACAATGTCCCTGGACTGCCAATCCACTACGGGATTATGTTTAATCAACCATGGCAAGCCCAGGACAATGGGAGCGGGGAGACCGTCTAAGACATAGCAAGATAACGTCTCCTGATGTTGGGATCCAACCGTTAACTTAATGTTATGTACGATATGTGTGAGACTACCCTGAGCAAGAGGGGCTGAGTCGATGGCATAGATACGGATGGGGCGAGACAATAAACAGCGGTTAAGCCCATGAGCATGTACAAAACGAGCATCCACCATGCAGATCCCCGCACCACTATCCACAAACACAGAAATGCCTTCCGTTTTGCTCTCTAGCGCCACCTCTGCACTCAGGAGAAAATGGGAAGTACAAACGGAGGATACACACACCTCCCGCTCGACCACCTCCACACCCCCCATAGTCACCCGAGGTCCCGGCACCCCAGTCCGTTTAGGAGCGTAGGGACAGGCCCCGATAAAATGGTCTCCTTTCCCACAGAAAAAACAGACCCCCTTCCCCCTGCCCCGGGAGGCACCGGAGGAGAGCCTCGAGGCCGCCGCTCCTCCAAGCTGCATAGGTTCCTCCCCCCTCGGGAGAAATGACTCGCCCTCCGAGTGACCACCCGGCAACAAGGAACCACCATGAGAAGGGCCCCCAGTTGCAGGAGGTCTACCCCTCCGCTCCTGGAGGCGTCTATCCATGCGAATAGCCAACGACATAGCTGCCTCCAGGGACGGGGGGGTCTCATACACTGCCAGGGCATCCTTCAGTCTTTCTGAAAGACCCTGGCAAAAATGACTCCTGAGAGCCGGATCGTTCCACTGTGTGTCCATAGCCCACCTGCGGAACTCAGAACAATATGATTCTGTGGCACCCTGGCACCTGTTGGGCACCACAGAAATCCTTAGGTACAAATGGAGTAAGTAACAGCACAGCAAAACCCACAAACACCAAACAACACAAACAACACTTAGAACACCTGGTTTCACCCCGAGCCTCTAGGGGGAGCTAACACTGGTGACTTCTAACCAGTTCCCCCTATAAAAAGAGTCTTGGAGGGAGAAACTGCAGAGTGTGCAGTCACTTCAGAACTGTGAAGAGTGTGGTAGACGCTACAAGAGCTGCCTGCCTGTGTGAAACCTCCACCCTATGAGGAACACACTAGGCCCTGCTAGCCTGTTAGCCTGTGGAGATCCCTGCAATTGGGATAATAGGAAGAAGGAGATCACCTCTTAGGAACACAGAGTTAATCCAACTCTTTCCAAATCACCGGTTACTGGAACCGAAGCTGTGGAAGCTACAAAGCCCTCACAGAGAACCAGCACATCCAACAGGAGGTTTAGCCACCTGTTCCACCTGATGCACCTACCCACGAGAGCCCAGGGAAGAGTACTGATCCTGCTCAGACCCTTTTACAGTGCCCTCAGTGCTGCTAACCAGGTGAAGCAAGTTCCATTGAACATCCTGCCCGGTCCGGCTGGATTCCACATCCACCCGACCTTAGCACCAGAAGTAGAGAAAGGAAGCCTAACACTGCTTGCTGTGAAACTCCATAAGTGCCAACTTCACTATCCCGGTCCGAGTGTACCTGCCTACCAACCAGTAAAGGTACCTAAAAGAGACTTTGTGTGGTTGTGCATTACTCCAGGATTCAGCGCGCAGCGTCCCGCAGCTGCCTCACAACATCTTGCGCAGCTCCCGGCTCCGGGGATTCCCGCTCATCCTGTGGGGAGCGTTCCATCTCGCTGTGTACCATCCCCCGGAGACCCGAACAGCGCTGGTACCGTTACCAGAACACCCGCAGGTGGCGTCACGAAGACAAATCACCCCACTGTTCCGCCATTCCCATATTGATCTGGACCACCGGGCCTACACCACCGCAGGCGCGGTTCCGTGACTGGAGGAGAAACAACGCCCGCTACGTGTACCCCCCGGCTACGGTGAGTCAGAATTTGGCGTCACGAACAGGATACGAGCAGGCCCGTTATCTCGGGTATTGTGTGCTATTTATTGACTGTAAATATCGAACTGTACATTTGGTCCGCCATTGCTGCGCGAAAAGGCGTGAAAAGAAGGGGCGTGACTGTACAGAGGGCGCGAAGATTGACCCCGCCCCCACGCTCTGACGACTTCCCCTGTACGCAGCAGGAACCGGAAACTCCCGTGGTGCCTCACTCCTCACCGCGAGGCCGACACTTCCGTTTGCAACCGAGGGAAAGGCTACGCTTAACTAAGGGGGAGCGACCAGGAGTAACCCGGCTCCCGATCACGCGGTGCCCCCGCTAGACCAAGCGGCACCTCAAAATATACCTCTTGATGGACAGCAACAAGTCGGCGGTATGCTACCGCAACCCGCTCCGATTATGCCGATGTCTCTACCCTACGTTCCTAGTGCGACCTGGTTACCCAAGTACAGCGGTGTACCCAGCACCTTGGAAAACTTCCAGAGGAAGATATGCCAAGCCCTGGACATGTACCCGATGACCGGTAAGCAAAGAGCTTCAGTTATTATGGGACAGTTAACCGGTGCAGCCGAACTGCAGAGCCGCAGCTGGCCTGTAGAAGTTCAGGAATCTGTGGAACAGATATTCGCTAGATTAACTCGGGTCTTTGAGTGCCATACCGAAGCTGGATTAAGACTGTCATTCTATCGTTGTAACCAAGGGGCACAAGAAAGTGTCCTTGATTATTCACTGCGCTTGCAAGAAGCATACAGACTGTTAAAACAAGTCGACCCTGACAGTGCTCGAGATGAGAACAAAGCGTTAATTGGACAATTTATTGTGGGCCTTAAACTATCTGAGGATAGGAAGCAAGCAAGCTGGTGGTCCATACAGAACCCAGGCGCAGAGTTTGATACCTTGAGAGACTTAACAGTTTGGGGACAACGACTCGCTGAAGTACCTGATCCCGCTTCGCAGCAGCAGCAGTACACTGACACCCCTTCCGTGCCGGCAGCAGCATCTCCAATCCCTGCGATTCAGTCCAGCGCACAGACTGTAACACCTGACCGGTTTGATCAACTGTGTGCTAATGTCGAGCAGCTGATGAAAGACGTGGCCAAGCTACAAGCTGGGAGAAGACCCAAGACAGAAGCAAGGCCATCGGACAAGATTCAACTCGCCGACAGCCCGGATGACGTCCCCTGGATGAGGAGAAAGACACAGCCGTCGCGAGGAAAACCTGCAGACCGCCGCAGTCCCGACAGACGCCGCAACAGTCAGCAGAACGACTTAGGAGGACGCAACGTGCAATCCCGTCCTTTAAACGAGCGACCCCTGGGCGAGAAGGGCCAACCCCAGGAGTAGACTGTGCAGGCCCTACGTCCAGCTGGGAACACAAGTATGTGGGAGACTGTCCATACTTACCAATCGTCATTGATGGCATCGCTATCTCCGCCTTGATAGACACTGGATCCCAGGTGACATCCATCCCCAGTACCCTTTACAAGCAGTTCTGGCCAGATGTTAAGCTAGAACCCCCTAATCCCGAGATGAACCTTGAAGCCACTAATGGTATTCCGGTTACCATAGAGGGACAGTGGGAAGCTACAGTAAAGGTGGGGAGGGTGCAGTTGAAAAACCAGGGTATCTTAGTGGTTCAGGATAAGCCTAACCACAAGGATCCATATGTCATATTGGGTACCAATGTCATGATCAAATGCCTCGATGAAGTGTTGTTTTTGCTCCAACAGAGTGCTGAAGCCGGTAAACCCAGAGAAAAGAGGGCTATCCAAAAGCAGATCAGAGCTCTGGTGTATCAACAACAGGTAACCTTGTCAAATGGTGAGATTGGCAGAGTAAGGGTCACAGATCCCATTCCAATTGTGGTACCACCCAGAAGTGAAATGATGATCTGGTGTCGAGCAGCCATAGGCCTCAGAGGGCAGGACTACCAAGCTGTAGTAGAACCTGTAATGTCCGACAGTAGTCCTACGCTCTTGACAGCCAGAGGGTTAGTTGATGTAAGAAAGGGGAGAGTCCCCGTACGCATATTGAATTATGGTGATGACGAAGTCAGACTACCTAGATATGCAACTGTTGCAAAATTGTACCAAGTAAAAGATGATGCTGTGATTGATGTAAAATCCTCAAACCAAATAGTCACTGATGAACCCCCTCACTCCAAAGATCAGTTAGAGAAATGGTGTCAAGATCTCAGTGTAGGAACTGACAATACACCCTCTCACCAGAAAAATGGAGTATACCGGGTGGTTCGGGAGTATGAGCAAGTGTTCAGCAAACACCCACTTGACTTTGGGAGGATTAAAGGGGTACAACATCATATCCCCACAAACAACCATGCACCTATCAAAGAAAGGTACAGGCCTATACCACCCACTCACTACCAGAAAGCAAAAGAGATGCTTCAGGACATGAAGAATGCAGGAGTCATTAGGGATAGCTGTAGTCCCTGGGCCGCACCACTAGTCCTGGTTAAAAAGAAGGATGGTAGTATGAGGATGTGTGTAGATTATAGGCAAATCAACAAAGTCACACACAAAGATGCGTACCCGTTACCCCGCATAGAAGAGTCACTAGCTGCACTCAAGTCTGCCAACTACTTCTCCACATTAGATCTTACTAGTGGGTACTGGCAGGTTGCCGTTGCAGAGGAGGATCGTGAGAAGACAGCCTTCACTACTCCCATGGGCTTATGCGAGTTCAACAGTATGCCATTCGGTTTGTGCAATGCCCCAGGAACATTTCAGAGACTTATGGAGTGTTGTTTGGGCCACAAGAACTTTGAGACTGTCTTGTTATACCTTGATGATGTCATTGTCTACTCTCAGACCTATGAAGATCACCTCCAACACCTGAGTGAAGTGTTTGAGTCACTGTCCAAGTACGGGATGAAACTGAAACCGTCCAAGTGCCACCTGCTGAAACCCAAGGTCCAATACCTAGGACATGTGGTCAGTGCCGAAGGCGTAGCACCGGATCCGGATAAGGTCACCGTCATCAAGGACTGGCCAGCACCCATCAACCACAAGGAGGTACGTCGATTCCTAGGACTGGTCGGGTACTACCGACGATTCATCAAAGGCTATACCAAGATAGCCGCCCCCATGCAAGATCTCTTAGTAGGTCAATCCAAAAACGGCAAGATCAGGGACCCCCGTTCCACTGGGGCCCAGAGCAGGACAAATCCTTCCAAACGTTAAAAGATGCTTTAACTGGAGAAGAAATCCTGGCCTACCCTGACTACAATCTACCGTTTCTGTTGTACACTGACGCAAGTAATGAAGGTTTAGGAGCAGTCCTATCTCAACGTCAGCAGGGCAAGGAGAAGGTGATAGCCTACGCAAGCAGAAAGCTCCGTCCCACCGAAAGGAACCCGGAAAACTACAGCTCCTTCAAGCTGGAGTTCCTGGCCCTGGTCTGGGCGATCACAGAGCGTTTCAAGCATTACCTGGCATCCGCCCCGTTCACAGCTTTCACAGACAACAATCCTCTAACACACTTAGAGACTGCAAAGCTGGGAGCCCTAGAACAGCGTTGGGTAGCAAGACTCGCTAACTACGACTTCACTGTAAAGTACCGGGCAGGTCACAAGAACGGCAATGCTGATGCCCTGTCCCGAATGCCCCACCTTCCTGAAGAGGGAGAAGACATAGATGACCTAGAAGAGATTGAACTACCTGCTTTCCACCGTTCCGGTACAGCAACATGTCATCAGAGAAACCAGACACGTGTAGAGAGGACCGTGAACCCGTTACCTCACCATGACTGGAAGGAGGCTCAAGCCAACGACCCAGATGTCAGCCTGGTAAGGGATCTCATCACTCAAGAACACGCCAATATGGACTCTGATGCCTCACCAACTGCTAAACGCCTGTGGAAGGAGAAAGGAAGGTTGTTCGTCTACCAAGGTAAACTATGCAGAAGATACCTCAATCCAAGAACCCATGAACTCATCTGGCAGATTGTAGTTCCCAAGACTGAAGTCCAAATGATCCTTGAAGCATACCATGATGATGCAGGACACTTTGGATGGAAGAAGCTGGAAAGACTCCTGAAGGATCGGTTCTACTGGGTCGGTATGAGAGGTTCCATTGACAAATGGTGTAAAAACTGTGGACCATGTCACCTTCGAAGAAAAGACCATCTAACTCAGAAAGCTCCGTTGCAACCAATTGTTACCACCAAACCTCTTGAAATAGTTGCTCTCGACCACGTGAAGCTTACCCCAAGTCGAACCGGGTACACCTACGCTCTCACCATCGTCGATCACTACTCAAGATTCCTGGTAGTCGTTCCAGTTAAGGACTTAACTGCTGAGGTAGCAGCCAAAGCGTTCCAGAGTTACTTCTGTCGCCCCCATGGGTATCCAGACCAGGTCTTAACTGATCAAGGACCAGCCTTCGAATCAGCTCTTTTCCAAGAATTCTTAGGGCTGTATGGGTGTAAGAAAATCCGCACCACACCTTATCATCCTCAGACGAACGGTTTATGTGAGAAGATGAACCACATAGTCATTGACATGCTCAAGACCTTACCAGTTGAAGAGAGAAATCAATGGCCAGAGAAACTTCCAGATCTCGTGGACATCTACAACCACATACCTGTCAGTTCGACAAATTACACACCTGCTTACTTGATGAGAGCAAGACCAGGTAAACTGCCTATTGATTTGCAGATGGGAACCGTTGAACCCACAGAAGACTCTTCTGATGAAGACTGGGTCAGTCAACGCCAAGAAAAGTACAGAAAAGTACAGGAAAGCGTGGAAAGGAACCTTGAAATCAGTAGAACCAAGCAAGAAAAAGACTTCAACAAGCACGCCTCAGCTGAACCACTAGCTATAGGTGATGTAGTGCTGAAAAGAAAAAGAAAAACTAACAAATTGGATAACAGTTGGGAATCCATACCCTACACCGTTATGCCGTCACACTTTGATAACTCAAAAACTTGTGTTATTAGCAAAGACAATGGGAATACTATTGCGACTGTCTCAAGGGATCATTTGAAGAAATGTCCGCCACAGTTAATCCCACAAGCAACCAGTTACCCTACTGTAACTCAAGATGAAGAAACAAAAGAAAATCTAGTCCTTACAGAAATTGGATACTTACCAGCTGATTGGCCACAAATAGGTGATGCATTCCTCATACCAGTTATGCACTTCTACCAGCCTACAGAAGGTCAGCCAAAACCAAATCCAATTCCACAAGTCCAACAAGAAGAAGTCCAAGTGCAAGAATTGCAGCCTGTTATCATGGAACCAGAGATTCCTGTAATCGGTCAGCCTGCTAGTCCCACAGTAAGAGAAACCATTTCTAATCAACTACCTACAGAGGTCAGTCCAGTTGATAGACTCCGCACTTACTATGGTCTTACACAAAGCAGACATAGAGAAGTATCAACCACTTCGTACACTACACAAACAGCTTTGGAAACACCCACACTACGCAGATCCACACGTAGTACATTAGGTCAACCCCCACATAAACTTGGAGAATGGGTTTAAAATGTAGTGGAAAACGTAACCTGTAAGTGTTGTAAATATTAACCAGTTTTCAAAAACCTGTAAAAAGTAGTGTACAGAAGGGTGGAGGAACTGGGCTATGTCCCAAGTATACTAAGTTGGGGACAGAAAGCGCCTGGTAAGGTATAGAAGGTTAGTACCGGCCTCCCAAGCAGAGACACCCATAGGGAATGTATAAAGTTTACCATGTATCCCTGAACTTTACCTTTTTCCAGCCTGCGGCAGATGGACTAGTGCCGTACGGACTGCTTTTCACCTTTTTCCACATTTTTCACTTCCTTTTCAGTGATTTTTGTGTTTTCTTTAAGACTTTGTAAATTGAATGTTATAAAATGCTTAGTGTTAAGTTGTAAAAAGAACTTTTTGCTCAGCCGGGAGAACTGAGGTTAACTAAGGGGGAATGTGGCACCCTGGCACCTGTTGGGCACCACAGAAATCCTTAGGTACAAATGGAGTAAGTAACAGCACAGCAAAACCCACAAACACCAAACAACACAAACAACACTTAGAACACCTGGTTTCACCCCGAGCCTCTAGGGGGAGCTAACACTGGTGACTTCTAACCAGTTCCCCTATAAAAAGAGTCTTGGAGGGAGAAACTGCAGAGTGTGCAGTCACTTCAGAACTGTGAAGAGTGTGGTAGACGCTACAAGAGCTGCCTGCCTGTGTGAAACCTCCACCCTATGAGGAACACACTAGGCCCTGCTAGCCTGTTAGCCTGTGGAGATCCCTGCAATTGGGATAATAGGAAGAAGGAGATCACCTCTCAGGAACACAGAGTTAATCCAACTCTTTCCAAATCACCGGTTACTGGAACCGAAGCTGTGGAAGCTACAAAGCCCTCACAGAGAACCAGCACATCCAACAGGAGGTTTAGCCACCTGTTCTACCTGATGCACCTACCCACGAGAGCCCAGGGAAGAGTACTGATCCTGCTCAGACCCTTTTACAGTGCCCTCAGTGCTGCTAACCAGGTGAAGCAAGTTCCATTGAACATCCTGCCCGGTCCGGCTGGATTCCACATCCACCCGACCTTAGCACCAGAAGTAGAGAAAGGAAGCCTAACACTGCTTGCTGTGAAACTCCATAAGTGCCAACTTCACTATCCGGTCCGAGTGTACCTGCCTACCAACCAGTAAAGGTACCTAAAAGAGACTTTGTGTGGTTGTGCATTACTCCAGGATTCAGCGCGCAGCGTCCCGCAGCTGCCTCACAACATCTTGCGCAGCTCCCGGCTCCGGGGATTCCCGCTCATCCTGTGGGGAGCGTTCCATCTCGCTGTGTACCATCCCCTGGAGACCCGAACAGCGCTGGTACCGTTACCAGAACACCCGCAGGTGGCGTCACGAAGACAAATCACCCCACTGTTCCGCCATTCCCATATTGATCTGGACCACCGGGCCTACACCACCGCAGGCGCGGTTCCGTGACTGGAGGAGAAACAACGCCCGCTACGTGTACCCCCCGGCTACGGTGAGTCAATTCCGCCGACCGAGTCCCCTGGTGGAGATGGCGCAATTTGGATTCAGCCAAAGAGACACGGTCAGGGTCATCATATATGAGGCCTAAGGCGTCAAAAAATCCATCCACAGACTGGAGACAAGCAGAGTCCTGTGGCAGAGAGAAAGCCCAGGATTGGGGATCCCCTGCAGCAATGATATAATAATTCCTACCCGCTGCTGCTCATCACCAGTGGAATACGGCTTAAGCCTAAAGTATAATTTACAGGCCTCTTTGAACACAGTAAATTTGTCTCTGCCTCCTGAAAACCTGTCAGGGAGGGCAACCTTAGGTTCCGGTCTGGCCGGACCCACTGCTTGATTCCCCAAGACACCATTTTGCGGTTGTGGTCCCTGCAGAGCCGACCGAAGGTCCGCAACCTCCAAAGACAAGGTCTGCAGCTGCTGGGCCAAAGCAGACACAGGATCCATAAGGAAAGGAAAGAAAATCAAATCCTCCCCTTCCTTCACTTACAGTTATGGCAGGTGATAATGTCACGCTGGGAGTGGGGAAGACACCCAGCGTAGGATAATGACGGGGGGGGGATCAGGAGTCCCTAATGCTAAGGGCACAAGAAGGAGACGGTGACCCCTAGACTTCCTAGAGCTGACCCTGTCTGCCCTGACGTCCCTATACAGTCTCCTCAACTGTCGCCGACCACGAACCTCGTCCCTCTCTGATCCTAGATCTATCTTATCTAAGGATCAGATGGAAAGGTTCACTAGACCCCTCCACTATCAACTAAAGACAAACACCAGGGAAGACAGACATTTGGGAAAAGGAAACACTTATCTGACAGCAGAACACCGCAACCTCCACAATCTCAGCTTCTGCTGGAGCAAGGATAAAGTGTGCACAAGGAACTATCACCTGCACCGAGGAAAGGCAATGAACCTCCTTATAAAGGTGGAAGGAGTCTGCTGGGTCCTAGTGACCTACAACATTGGTGAATAAAACCAGACCGAGCGCAAGACCTCCACAGCCGTCTCCCCATAATAGAGAGATCTCATTACACCTTCTTTCCATCAACACAGAAGGTAAATGCTCCAGAAAGAGACGGACCATCCTCCACCATTATGGCTGGAGGGCCAAACGCTGGGATCGTCTGCGCGTGGCCTCCACCCTGTCATCCGTGCCACCCGTGACAGAACCATTTGAGGAAGGCTCGTGTTGAGCCGAAATGTTGTGGTTTATCTTCTTCTGCAAATTAATAAAAAACACAAAAGATTCAACTTTCCAATCTCATTTTTAGTGTGCCAGGGTTGCATTTTACTTTGGATACCCCTTTTTCCCTTGAGCACCTATATAAGCGGTTGAGCCCGCCCCTATTCTCTAATTAATAGAATCCTATGAGTGACGGACTCCCGAGCACATTCAATCGCCGGCATGTATGCGCTATTTCCAGCGGACCACATGATGTGTGCTTCCGCGTCATGGGCTCCGTTGGAAATAGCACGAGATTTCAAACACAGGCACCTTTTGTATCAAGTGTCACCATGCGCTCGGGAGTCCGTCAGCCATAGGATTCTATTGGTAGTGTTAAAGCAGCATTCCATTATGGTTACGCTGCGTTAGTGCTCCAAGAATCCTGCTTTTTGATGGACCCCCCAGGACAAAGGCCCCAAGCTAGTGTAGCCCTAGCCAAAGGCTATATTCACACACACTGTTTTGGCTCGCTTTTTTGTCTATTTTTGCAGTGAAATGCAAGGAACGGATCACTCAAATGGAATCCCAGACAGTCAATGGGTTTTCATTTTATGCTGTTCAGACAGGGAATTTGACTATGCACACACCGTTTCTGCTTCATTTTTTCTGGTGCATTTTTCTCTTTTTTTGCTGGATCAGCTTTTCAAAAACTCACCAGAAAATGGATCATCTGCTTCTGATCTGCTTTTTATGCTGCACTTTTCTTTTTCCATTAAGGCTGCTTTCACATCAGCGGTTTTTGCCGATTGCGGCAGATGCGGTGAAAAAAACGCATCTGCTGCGATTACCGCATAACGGCTGCACTTGCGGCAAGCCCCATACAATGTCTATGCGGGCTTGCGGCAGGTGCGGCAAGTGCGGTATTTGCACTTGCGGCTGGTGCGGCCGCAAAAAAATCACGGCTGACCGCGGATTGGTAAGTCCAGTCGCCCATAAAAACACCCAACACACCTGGTCCCAGAGCTAGCGGGTGAACCCAGGGAGTGGAAAGGCTCAGGCAGCAATGGGACGGCGGGGGGAGACAGGTGGTGGGTGGGAAGTGAGCAGGAAGCGGTGAGGGATAGGAAGAGAACAAAGGGAAGACACCACAGGAAGTAGCTAGTCGGAGTAGGACACGAGAGAGCGAGGACAGAGAGCACATGAAAAACTAAGGAAAAAGGTCACGCTCACGAAGGGAGGATACAGGCCCAGACTTCGGCGCAGACTGCAAGCTGAGTGTTGGGAAGTAGGGATGGGCGAGTCTACTCGCTAGGACTCGTTACTCGGCGAGTAGTAAGGGACTCTCAGGACTCGGTACTCTGCGAGTTTCCCAGCGATTACTCGCACAGTAACGAGTCCAATGCAAGTCAATGGCAATCCTAGTTTTGTCAGAGTTTACTTTTTCTCACTCGCTAGACTCGCTATATCACATCGCTATGTAGCTTGAATCTCCCCAAATCGTTTAAAGAATCGCACCGCTTCACGGATACCCGCTGTCAGCAGCGAGTCTGAACGAGTCTTAGCGATTCTGAGCGAGTCTACGAATCCGAGCCCTGTATTCGGGACTCGCGAATACAGAATCGGTTATGTTCCGACAAAGCTTCCGAGACAGCCTAGCGTGTTAGGTCAGAAAACTTGTGAAGATGGACAAGCATGTTAGCCAATCATATTCAGTAATGCCACAGCCATGTTGGTTGTGGCAGGACTATGATTGGCTTCTGTCCATCGTGATGCCTATGTCATGTATGAGAGGCGAGGCTGTATATAAGCCTTGCCACCGCCATTTTGGCACATTTCTGTGAAGATCTGAGCTAGAGCAGGGTGAGGTAGTTGCTGGAGCAGATCATAGGGAGTGTCAGTCAGTGTAGGGAACCTTAAAAATTCCTTATATTTAACCCAAACAGCTCTTGTGAGAGCTACCAGGAGGACAGAGGAGTACTGTGTAGAGGACTGTAGGCAGGCAGGCAGGGAGGTGCAGCCTTACAGTGCTCACAGGACCGACCTCATAGCTTAGCTTACTCACTCAGCTGTCCTAATAGCTGAAGTCAGAGGCTTAGCTGAGGTACTATTTACAATTTTTTTGCACCTGATAGCTTTTGGGTCCTAAAAACCCCTTCAGCTTTATTTGGTCTGTGGCAGATCAGTGTGTTGCTGCTCTACCTGCAAATAGCACGTACGCCACCTACTTGTGCGACTACTTGTGCGCACTTAATTTTTTCAGGGACTAGTGTGCCGCTTCACTGACAAGTGTTAGCACACACTTAACCCGCCAGGAAGTGACGCCTACAGCAACACCTAACTCCATCTCGGTGACTGTGCATTTGTCAACAATGTCACAAAAACCACAATTTCCCAAAAAAGAGGTTGCAAAGGGACGGGGACGAGGTCGTGGCCGTAGCAGTCGTGCCCAAGAAGGCACTGGTACAGGTAGACAGACGAGGATTGATAGATCTCTCTTTCTCACATCTAAAATTCCCAGTACTCAACAAAAACGTGTCTTGAGGCCGGAAGAGCATGACCAGATAACATCTTGGATGGCTGATAACACCTCGACCACTGGTTCTTGCAGTACACAATCGTCCTTGCCAACACAGTCTAGTGTCGCTACAGACAACGCAGGGCCATCCAATCCTCAAAGTCTTCCTATTTCCTCAACCCATCGGCAGCCAGAGGAAAACTTGGAGTGCGACCTTGGTCACTCCGATGATTTATTTGGTTCTTATCAGCCCTCGATTGCATCTGGCCTTTCTTTGTCACTGCCTGACGAGATACTTCAAGAAGACGTAATGTCTATTCATGGCCAAAGTTTTGAAGCACCTCGTACTGAAGAAAGCCACTTTCAGCAAAGGCATACAGCATCTCAGGAGGTGGATGATGATGACGATGATGAGAGACACATCTCATCTGGCCAGCTTGCTCAGTCACGTTATCCAGAAGACTTTGAAGAGGAAGGCATGGATGATGAGACCACAGATCCTACCTGGACTCTTGGCATGCATAGCCAACAGAGCAGCCAGGAGGAGGAAAGTGGCTATGTACCACCGCCAAAAGCACCAAGGCTTACTCCTTTCTCCAGAACACAAACTGTGACAACAGTTGCCCAAATTGTGTCAACTGTTGCGCAAAGTGTACCAACTGTTGCACAAATTGTAAACACAGTTGCCCAAACTGTGTCAACAGTTGGTGTTGTACAGAGTCATCCTCCTCTGCCTCCAATTCAACATAAAGGACTGAAATGGGAAGCCTCACACCTCTCGGGTGGGCTCGACCTCTTAATGTGTCTGCTGCCAAATTGGATGGTTATTTGGATGTGCACGATCCGATCAGTAAAAATACACTTGACAACGGGTCAAAGTACAATTACCAATAACCTTTATTAAGCAAGCAAATACAAGCTCTTTATACTTTTCTTGGAGGGTCGTTACAAAGGGGGAGGGATATTGTGAAATGTTACAAAATATTGCATATATCAGCAGATGTTTTTAAAGAACATTAAATCATCATTTTTATTAGTACAAAGGTTAATCAAGATTCAAAAGATGTTTCCTATTTCCCCATTTCTCACTGTAGAGTCCAGACTTCCTTTTTCCACTCACCCTTGTCTGGAAGAAAACAAAAGGTCAGACCAGAAGAAGGAAGTCCAGGAGAACATTAATCTATAGCAAAAGTCAAATGCAAAGAATAGGGGAACCATCAATCTATAGTAAAAGTCAAATGCAAAGAATAGAGCTAGACAGCATAATCTTAAAGGGTCTGGGAGAAGAATTTCATCAGTGTACTCAAAATGGAGTTTGAAAGTCTTCAGCTACTTTGAACCAAATTTCATTAACTCTTTCTTTGCCTTAACAATTCGCCCCTTGGAGACATTCAAACTCTTTTCCCTACTTCTTATATTTCCCTAGGGCGGCGGAGGGGGAAAGGGTAGTGGGAAGGGGAAGGGCGCTTCACCAACATTGAGACAAACCGTAACGTCGGAATCCCTTTGTAGATTGGACAGGCCGCACCCTAAGCAATCCCTACTCTGCCTTCTGGGGTAGGTCTCATGTGTTCATATCCCTCCAGGGGGTCTTGCGGAAATGGCATCCTTCTTAGTTGTACGTATTCATCATCATCAGGGTTTCTTATATCCGCATACATTGCTGTTGCTGTCTCTTCCATGGCGTGGGATATCATTCTCTTAACACAAGGCATTATGCAGCACGAAACTAGAACCACTGTGAATAGAATACAAAGGATTATTATACCGAATTTGATAAGTGATCTCTGCCATCCATCCCACCACCCAAACCAGGTGTCCCATGGATCTTTAACACCGGAATTGTGGGCTAACTCTTCTGACAGGTCTGTGAGCCCCTTCAGGGCCTTGGCTATGCTCCCGTCTGGGGCCGTATTATTAGGTATGAACGTGCAACATGTTAATCCGATGTATTTACACGCGCCACCACGCTCCGCTAGGATCATATCCAAGGCCATCCTATTCTGGAAAGCCATAATGGAGGTGGGACCCAGTTGTTGGATTATTCCTTTCAGAGCATCTCTGGTGAAATTTAAAAAACGTTGTTGATTGTAATACAGGTAGTTTATCCAAGCCACATTCTTGTTGGCAGTTATTATGGGTAGGATGGATTCAAAACCTGCTGCCACTTGGTCCCTAGCTTTAAATTCATCAGGCACCCCTTGAGGGACCCCTATGGAATTTATGTAGACATGGGCATCGAGGGACCCTTTAACCTCCCTTCTCTTCCTGCTGAATGTTTTTATCTCCTGGACTGCCTGTTCCCAGCTAGGCTGTCCCCAGGAAGGTGGGTTAAAAATATGAAATGGCATAATGGCTTTCACCAGAGCACATTGTCCTCTCCATGGAGATCGTAGTCTGGACCTAATTTTCATGTCCCCACATAACCAATAAACATCAGGGAGCTGGTGGGTTTGTCCTGTCAAAACTGAGTCATTATACAGGCTACTTGGTGATACTTTAATGACTTGTTTACAGTAATTAAGTGGCAAATTACCCACTTCCAACCCAGTACCATTACGTTCAAGGCAAGTGTAGTTTCCTACGTAAGGAGTGATCCCATGTCCAACCGGTTCTGCCTTTTGGTAAGGAGGGAATTGGTGTGATAATGCTTGACACCTTGTTGACCTGTCCGGGTGATCTGTGTACAGGGTTAGGATACAGTTGAAACCCTCTAAATCGCCCCTTGGATCTAATGGGAAAGGTACTGTACCCAAATGAGGCCGGGCAGTGGAGCAGGCTATACAGGATGATCTATTCTTACTCATGGCCGTATATCTTAGCCATTCTAACAAATGTTGAAGTCAGTGAATCCTGTTTCAAGAGCCAGTTTATCCTCATATGTCATTTCTGGTAAATACCTGGCACCCTCCACTGGATACTCTTCTTTCAGGGCAGTTTGTCTTGATGGTGTTGGCCTGTCTGCTATATTTTTCAACCAGAATTTACCTTGTATACTATCTGCGGCTGCACCCAACACATATAGCCCTGTATCATTATTAGAGGGAGCCTCTATGGAAAGGTACATAGGTATGCACCCACCCTTCTTACAGGGTGCCCAACGCGGTTTCAGATCTCGGGGTCACTGCCATCTACCTTTGGTCAGTATCATACGGTCTAGCAGACTCCTACCCACTTATCTTTGCGTTCTTCTGCCTGGACTGGTCTATATCCCCAGCTTTCTCCAGTGTTCCACCCTGCTAATGACCATGACTCACAGTTGGACCCATGGCCCGTATTAGCTGTAGTGACACAGATGTATTGTTTATCAGCCCATATTGCCCATAGTCGTGACAGATCTGACATGCATTTGTTTACTATAGTACATAGATCAAACTGGTAGGTAACTCTCGAGGCAGAGGTACTGAACCAAAGGGTGACTATACCATTCTCTTTAGTGATCTTCCCCTGAAGGTCTTCCACCTCCCCATCACTTCCTGTATGATCTTCCACCCTCTTGTGACTTGCCCATCCCTGCTCTATACGGAGTATACATATCAAGATTATGGAACAATACAACCATTTTTGGCTTCTGGATCTGCTGCTTTCTTGCAGTGAGATGCGTGGATCCATGTCGGCCTTCCTTCAACCTTCACAGCCGTGGAGGTGACCAGCAGGACTTGATAAGGGCCGTCGTATCTGGGCTCGAGGGCACGTCTGCTGAACTTTTTGATGAGAACCCAATCTCCTGGCTGGATCCGGTGAGTTCCTTCCAAGCTTTGAGGATCTGGGAGAGAGGAGAAAACTCGAGAATGGATTTTAGCCAAATGTTTCGTTAATTCAGTAACAACTTTAGTCAAAGTGTCATACTGTAGAGTCAACTGTTGGGGAAAGTACAATCCCAGTCTGGGGGCACTTCCAAACAGAATTTCATAGGGACTTAGCTTAGTTGTACTAGCTGGAGTATGTCTGACACTGAACAAGGCTAAGGGAAGACTCTCATGCCATGGCTTTCCTGTTTCCTGCGCTGCTTTCAGCATTTTTGACTTCAAAACCCCGTTTAATCTCTCGACCCGCCCAGAACTTTGGGGATGATGTGGGCAGTGTAGGGCTAACTCTGTCCCCAGGGCCTGCCATATCTCTTTAGTCAGGTTGGCTGTAAATGCTGGCCCTTGGTCACTCTCTATGGTTTCTGGAACCCCATATCTACACACTATCTCTGAGAGGAGCTTTTTTCGCAGTGGTTTTTGCAGATTGGTTCTTCACTGGAAAAGCTTCTGGCCATCGGGAAAAAAGATCCACAACTACCAGTACATATTCAAATCCTCCTGAGGGAGGCATCTGAATGTGATCAATCTGTATCCTTTGGAAGGGGTACAGAGGCCTAGGTGTACATTTCTGTGGAGTTTTCTCTGTTTTTCCTGGGTTACATCGGGCACAGACTAGGCATCCTCTGGTGTAGTTTGCCGCCATTGTCGAGAAGCCGGGTGCATGGTAGTACTGTCTCACAAGATTGTGCATCTTCATTTTTGATAGATGTGTGGTGCCATGAGCCCATCTGGCAATCATTGGATAGAGGGCTCGTGGGAGGCATGGTTTTCCCTTCAGCAGTATCAGATGCTTCTCATTCTGCACAGCTCCATCTTGGATCCATTTTTCTTTTTCTTCATTGGAAGCTTGCTTTTGCAGGGTCAGGACCATGTTCTCCCAAGACTGTTCATCAGTCTCCTTCTTCTCTGAGTCTTCCTCTTGTCCTGCATCTGTCAGGTGGTACAAGTTGGAAGGTTCTGTGATGAGTGGCTTTGCTGCTGCTTCCTTAGCTGACCTGTCAGCCAAGTCATTCCCTACTGCTTCCCTCGATTTCCCTCCAGTGTGTGCCTTTACCTTAAGTACCGCGACTCTTTCTGGCATCAGCAAGGACTCCATCAGCTCCTGCACCGCTCTGTGATGGCGTATTGGAGTTCCATTGGCTGTAATAAAATCTCTTGCTCTCCAGATAGGCCCGTAATCATGGCAGATGCCGAATCCATAGCGAGAGTCAGTGTAAATGTTTGCTTTCTTCTGGGCTGCCATCTTGCAACCTTCTGTCAAGGCAATCAGTTCTGCTTCCTGCGCAGACATGGACGAGGGTAGTGGTTTAGCCATCAATACAGCTTCTTCAGTGACCACTGCCATACCCGTGCGAAACCGTCCTTCCTGATCTGCATACCTTGAATCATCCACAAAGAGAGTCAAATCTGGGTCCTTCAGAGGCATATCCGTGACTGTGTCAAACCCGGAGGTTTCTTGCCTCATGAGCGCAAGGCAATCATGCTGAGCCATCTCAAAGTCGGATTCCTCTTCCATCGAGGTGTCAGACGTCACCTTTCCCCCTTGGGAGAGGGAGGAGAGTTGCAGGGTTCAGGACATCACACCTGGAGATTGTTACGTTGTCAGGGAGCAGAAGAGAGCACTGTAAACGTAAGTGTCGTGCAGCAGAGAGATGTTTAGGCTGGGTCTGGGCCAAGATGGCAGTGATATCATGTGGAGCCTTCACCTGCAGACTGTGGCCCAGAATAACGTCAGCAGTCTTGTCCAGAAGTAGGTGTGTTGCAAAGACCGCCCTCATGCAAGAGGGTGCTCCACGAGCCACTGGATCCAATCTGGCAGAGTAGTATCCCAGTGGGCGCTGTCTTCCTCCATGGATCTGTGTCAGGACTCCTGTCGCGTGTCCTTTCTTCTCCATCACAAACAGACAGAACGGTTTCTGATAGTCTGGAAGTCCAAGAGCAGGAGAACATATGATGGCATCCTTCAGCATGTGGAATCCATCAATGGCTTCAGCTGTCAAGCAGAAAGGAGCCTCTTTGAGACAGTCGTAGAGAGGCTGCATGTGGACTGAGGCGTCCAGGATCCAAGGACGGCAGTAGGACACAAGTCCAAGGAAAGACTGTAGCTGAGTGTGGTTGGTTGGCACAGATATGTTTTTAACAGCCGTCTTCCTGTCATCAGTAAGGTGTTTGGCTTGATATGAGATATAGTGTCCCAGGAATACAACTTTTCCAAACAAAATTGCAGTTTCTCCTTGGATGCCTTGCACCCGTTGTGAGCTAGGAACTGTAGGAGAGAGATAGATTCATCTTGCGCTTCCTGGAGGGAGTCACAACACAGGAGGAGGTCATCAACGTACTGAAGGAGCGTAAGAGCTGGATGGGCCATCTTCCATGGCTCCAGGACAGTAGACATTGCTTGACTGAACATGGAAGGGCTGTTCTGGGCCCCTTGAGGCATCACAGTCCATGTGTACTGCTGGTTTTCATGAGTGAAAGCAAAGAGGTACTGACAATCAGGGTGCAATGGGACACTGAAGAAAGCGTTCGTCAGATCCACCACTGTAAACCAGGAGGAGGTTGGCGGAACGGATGACAGAAGAGTGTGTGGATTGGGCACAATTGGAGTGTCCAAGACTGTGGCCTCGTTTACCGCCCGTAAATCTTGCACCATGCGGAACTTGTCTTCAGTGTCTTCTTCTTCACAGGGAACAGTGGAGTGTTGCATGGGGACTTGGTGGGAATGACCGCTCCATTCCTGAGGTAGGGTGTCAGTTGTTGTGTAATAGCAGCAGATTGTGGAATGGAGAGGGGGTATTGAGGTTTTCGAGGCAACATGGCTCCTGGCTTGAGCTTAACCTCCACTGGCTGGACCCTGAGTCTTCCAATGTCTTCGGGACCTGTCGCCCACAAGGTGTCTGGGATCTGTGAGAGCCAGATTGCATCTGTATGCTGTATTGTTTCAGCAGAGTGAAAGAGGCCGAAAACCTGTGACACTTCTTCCTGGTCCAGAGCAGTAGTGAGCGAGACAGTACCATTTTCCTGGAAGGAGATATTGGCGTGTAGCTTCTTCAGTAGGTCTGTGCCCAACAGGTTCACTGGACAGGTGTTGGACACCACCAACTGGGATAGCATGCTTTGCGTGGGTTGCAGGCTGAGACGTAATGGCCGGGTCATAGGAGTGTGTTTGATGATCCCATCAATCCCCACACAAGGGATGGTTTCTTCTGTTAGACAGTCCGAGTCAGGCAAATCAGCAAATCTTATCACACTTCTGGCTGCACCGGTATCCACTAAGAAGGGAATGGATCTTCCTTCTACTTCCATGCGTATGGTCGGGGTTGGGCCGCAAGGTTGTCTTATTGCTTTGTTGAGCATAGTATATGTTGGTGGATCCGGCTTGCCAATGTCCTATTGCTGAGGGGGTGGTGGTGGTGGAGGGAAGTCCTGTGGCTGTTGCTCTTGCCGTTTCCTGGAATCAGTTGCTTGACCGTGGCGTGGAGCTGATCGGCAGTTTCTCCGTATATGACCTACTTTCCCACAATTGTAGCAGGTCAATCCTGTCTTCAGCACTACTGCGCCTTCCAGATTCTGAGATACCATGAGGTTACAATTCCTGGGGGTTTTTGAGGGTCTGTTCATCTCTATGCCCCTTGCCACCTGAAAAATAATATCTGGGTCCAATCTTCTATATTCAGGTCTGGTTGTCTGTACTTGCTTCTGTATGGGTTCAAGAAGACCTTGGACAAAGGCTTGAATCCATATTTGCTTATGAGCTTTCTCATGGTGATCAAATCCCAGGTCTGTGAACATCTGATTCAACCGGTAGTAGAACTTCTCCACACTCTCCCCTTTTTCCTGCATTATGTCCTGGACAGAGGTTGCTTGTTCTGCCAGACGATCCTTAGCCCAGGCATACAGCTTGATTAAGAAGGCCACCCCAGACTCGAAAGTCCTACGATACTCTGGGGTACCTGGTACGGGCTCCAGAGATGGGCGCATCACTGGCCAGAATGAATCCCCTGCTTTAATCTCAGTCAGTCCTATTAGATCTTCCCATGAAGCAGCGTGGGTCTTTTGGACCTGGCTCATCTTCCTGTGGAAAGGCATAGGTTGTTTATCTGGGTCTGGTAAAGTGTTTACCAGGGTGGCAGCTTCCTGGGGCTTCCAGGAGACATACTTGCCTCGCCTAGGGCGGGAGGAGTGGTGAGAGGGTTGAGGCTCATCATACCGTGGCCGGTGCGGTGGTTGTTGGGGGCCAGGTATGGGACTACCTGCTGTGGCCTGAGTTCCCCCGTACATTGACAATGTCTGTCTCCCAGCCATCCCACCAGGGGAACTGTGTTGTGCAGGGGCCGCAGCATGTGGTGTGTAATATGTCTGCCCCTCTCCCCCCACTGCTCCCAGGGGTGACGGTTCCCTTTTTGTATGTCTGTTCCCCTGGTATCCTGGTGTTAGGATGGTACGATCTAGTGCTGGGTAGATTAAGGGTACATTATCATACTGTGGAATCTTTGACCTGGTTACCATTCCCCAATTCACCTGATCCACATCCTCTGCAGCCTCCTCCTCCCCATCCTCATCTTCCTTTCCCTCTCCATTCGTGTATATCCCGCACACTGCAGTTTGTGCCAAGATGGCGGCTTGAGAGGAAGTGGGCACACCCTGGCGTGTGGTGGCTTCTCGGGCGTCACCTTGGGCCAATAGGGCTGCCAGAGGAGAGTGTCCGAGATGGGAGGCTTGGTTGGTTAACACAGGTGGGGCCGGAGTATACGGCGTGCCATCCATGTTCAGGACTGGACACAGGGTGGTGGGTTTGTGTGGGCGGCCCGCCCCACAGACTGCACAGGTCTCCCGCCAATCCGGGTTCTGTGTCTGACACACCTGGCATGTCCAGCCCTCGGGGGAATATGGTGGGGGACGTTTAACAGACACTGACCCAGGCATGGGTGCAGTAGCTTCTGCCAGTGTTGCTTTATCAGCTGGTGCCGTGTACGTATATTCTCCAGTAGCAGGATCACAATGCTCAATCCACAATAACTTCCTTATATCACGAGCAGTCTTGTACCATGCCTCGGCATCCTGCAAAACCTTTGCATCCTTCAAAAGCCCTTTCTTGCTTGCTATCACTTCTCTCCACTCCTTCTCATCTAACCGCCCTCCATGAGTTGAGGACCCTACTAGCTTCAGGAGGACCTTCATGTTTTTCACATACCTCTTCCCTTCCCTCTCTGCCACTAGATCTCTTGGAGTAACTCGCTGGGGTTTTGACTGCTTGCAACCCATTTTACAGCTTAAAAGGGAATCTACAGGATTAAAACACGTTCACAGGAGTAAGTGGTAGCTGTACTGACCGCAATCCCTGATCCTGACCCACACAACTAGAAGTAGCCGCGGGATGTACCTAATAAATGTCCTAGACACCTCGCACGGCCGGAGAACTAAATACCCCTATAGATGGAAACAGAAAATCTACCTTGCCTCAGAGCAGAACCCCAAAAAGGCTAGAAAGCCCCCCACAAATATTGACTGTGAGTAGGAGAGGAAAAGACACATGCAGGTAGAAAAAAACAGAATTCAGCAAATGAGGCCAATCTGGCTAAATAGGAAAGGATAGGACAGAATACTATGTGGTCAGTATAAAACCCTTCCAAAAAATCCACAGCAGAGAATGCAAAGGACCTCAGCCTACTCAAGACCTGAGACCTGCTATAATCTGCCTAACTCCTGTGACTCAAACAATCTAAGCATATACAGTCATAATTAAGCATAGTCAAAGCTGAAGAAAACAAATAAAAACAAGTGAATCACACTATCTTGCTATTCCTGTATACCATGCAATGAGAGGGAGTGAACTTAGATACATTCAGTAAGCCAGGCATGAAAACTTCCCTAAAATTTTTTTAAACCTTTGGACAGTGTGTCTGGTCCGTACCTTAAGTCTCCCTGGTCGGGAATTGAGTGTCTGGTACCCTAGTGATCACTGTCTGTCACTTATATTACGACCAACACACATCTTTGCTATGGCTGCCCACCACCTAAGATCAATCCTGTCTGCCGGGCAACGTAGGGGAATATCTGCAGGGTCGTACAGGCGTCTGGCTTCTATCTCGCTCAACAGTGGGGGGTTATCTTGTCCACCTACTACTACTGAAAGCCGGGCATGGACATTTATCCTGAGCACTCTAAGTCTGGGGGGTGCAAGAGGTGAGATGGGTCTGGAGCCAAGCCTGTCAGACGGGAATGGGGCGTCCCGTACTCTAGGGATTCTCCAACTGTCAGTGTCAAGGGCAAGATCCACACCTTGTCTGCACAGGTGGCACGTCATGTAAGTTTGTCAGTAACGTTGGGAAGGCAGTTAATCACTAGACTGTCACCGGAGTCAAAGTCAGGGACTGAATACTGGTTGTCTCACTGAAGTCAGTGTCAGTCAGTCAGTAAGGGGATAAGGCACAGGAATGGTCACAGTTATCAATACAGTTATTAATCAACCAAACACGTAATACATCATCCCTTGACGGCCCCACCTGCACTTCAGTGGGACAACAAGTGGATCATACAATTCCCTTGCATATATGTCTCGTAACAACACTCCTTGTGCGTTGTCTATGATTAACTGTGCATGTATGTTTTGCCTTAGCACTTTAAGTACTGGAAACGTGTCAGGGAGTGCTATATAACCAGTTTCTTCATAAGCATATGGTACATCTGTAACACTATTAAGTATCCAACCAGCGGGTGTAATCACTAGTTCTATACCTTGTTTGCACCCAGGGCACGTCATAAAGAGTAGAGAGACGGGATAGTCACTACAATCAATTACATATCCATCCACCACCGCAGCTGAGGTCACCAATAACCAACACTCTGTGCCCTCAGCTTGCGCACGCGGTCTTGGTGGGAAAACCTTGTGTCATCAGCCGTATCAGAGGCTGGAACCAGTAGTGCTATCTTATCAGATATATGTACTATCAACCTCACCAGGAGCTGAAGTCCAGGGGGAACCCCCCCGCTCAGCCCGTCTCTCCGTGCCCTAGCAAACTGAAACTGAAACTACAGAAACGACACGAACATGAACAAAACAACATATACACAAAACAGATAAGCAGACAATTAAGGAATTCTCAGGACCGAGTTGCACAGGCTAGGACTTCACAGATCCGGTCACCTATGTCCGAGTATTACAGCCAACTACCTCAATTATCCTGGCACGGAGACACAGAAGGGTTTTTCAGGCAAGATAACAGAATTTTCTTACCTTCTATGTAGTCTGCAGATCTACAACCCTCGTGTGTGGTCCGGTCCTGGAATTCTGGAGGTGTTCAGGTGCGGCTGTTATCCTCTGAACGGCTCGTCCTAGCCCCACGTTGGGCGCCACTGAAATGGGAAGCCTCACACCTCTCGGGTGGGCTCGACCTCTTAATGTGTCTGCTGCCAAATTGGATGGTTATTTGGATGTGCACGATCCGATCAGTAAAAATACACTTGACAACGGGTCAAAGTACAATTACCAATAACCTATATTAAGCAAGCAAATACAAGCTCTTTATACTTTTCTTGGAGGGTCGTTACAAAGGGGGAGGGATATTGTGAAATGTTACAAAATATTGCATATATCAGCAGATGTTTTTAAAGAACATTAAATCATCATTTTTATTAGTACAAAGGTTAATCAAGATTCAAAAGATGTTTCCTATTTCCCCATTTCTCACTGTAGAGTCCAGACTTCCTTTTTCCACTCACCCTTGTCTGGAAGAAAACAAAAGGTCAGACCAGAAGAAGGAAGTCCAGGAGAACATTAATCTATAGCAAAAGTCAAATGCAAAGAATAGGGGAACCATCAATCTATAGTAAAAGTCAAATGCAAAGAATAGAGCTAGACAGCATAATCTTAAAGGGTCTGTGGCATTGTGTGGCAATTTTTTAAGGATGCGACATCTGTACCAAATATGGTTATCTGTAACATCTGCCATGCAAGGCTAAGCAGAGGCCTGGGAAAAGGAAACATGAGCACCAGCAGTATGCGTAAGCATATGTCTGTTAAGCACCCAATTCAGTGGTCGGCCCATCAGGGTTCACAATCAGTGCCTTCTGATCCCAACACTTCCAGGCCACCTCAGATCCATCCTTCACCAGCTAGTGTTCAGGCATCAGCTCCTGTTCAAACGTTCTCCTCCCAAGCTGCGGTACAAGAGAGACATGACAGTAGCCAAGCCCCTGGTCAGTGTGCGCCAAACGTCCAGTTGTCTGTGCCACAGCTGTATGAAAGGCAGCGAAAGTACCAATCGACACACCCATTTTCCCAAAAAGTGACTGCGAAAATTGCAAAGTTGTTAGCTGTGGAAATGCTACCGTTTAGGCTTGTGGGTACAGAGTCTTCTCGGGAGTTGTTGGCTGTGGCAGCACCACGATACTCTGTACCCAGCCGCTACTTTTTCTCACGCAGTGCCGTCCCCGCGTTACACCAGCACGTTGTTACCAACTTAAAGCGTGCACTAACAAATGCTGTAACCGCCAAAGTCCACCTAACAACGGACACGTGGACAAGTAGTTGTGGACAGGGCAGATACATCTCAGTAACGGCTCATTGGATCAACCTGGTGGACAGTGTCCCAACTTCGCAAAGTGGACCATCTGAGATACTACCAACTCCACGAATAGCAGGCACAACATCATTCCGGGTGGCTGCCTCATCATATATATCCAGTACACAATCTGCTTCTGCAACTTCCTTGTCCACTACTGAGCTGCCCGCACCATCACGTCCAAGTTGGGAGCTTTGCAGTAGTGCTTCAGCAAGGCAACAACAGGCTCTTCTGAAGCTTATCTGTCTAGGTGACACCTCACACTGCAACTGAACTGTGGAAGGGTCTTAAGCAACAGACTGATGAGTGGCTGGCCCCACTGCAACTACAACCAGGTCTTGTTGTCAGCGACAATGGACGAAACCTTGTGGCGGCACTAAAGCACGGTAACCTTGTTCACGTCCCTTGCCTGGCTCACGTGCTGAACCTAATAGTTCAGAAATTCCTGAAAATAAGAGAGGCAGGTATCTTACTTCTGTCAGACATCCAAACCGGGGGTAGAGTTGTATCATTCTCAAACCTATCTCGAAAATTTGCTGTCCCGGGCTAGACTTTCTTTACCTATTTGCGGGTCCACCACTTTCTTGCTACATGTACCCTGCCGGAGTGGGATCCTTTAGCGGTAGACTTGACTCTCCAGTCCCTTTTCAAGCATGTGGGTCATTCCCGGAGTGGAGTGTCCATCGCTTATAGGGCCCTGACCGCCAGTCGTGCTACGGCCAAACTCCCTTACATGCTTCGCTGGGAGACTAAACTTATTTCACTGCGTCTCTGGAGGACTGGCAGGAGGCTTCGGGCCATGCCGCCAGGTATACCCGGTGCATAAACCACCTGGAGCAATCTAAAAGGCTTACACTAAACTGGTACCTGTCCCCTGCCCGAGTGGCAAGATTTGGAGGCCCGGGTGCCTCAACAACTTCTCCTCTATGTTGGAGGTCTTGTGGCTCCACCGGCACCGATGCCCATATTTGGTGGGAGTGCCCGGTTGTTCAGACTTTTTGGACGTCCCTAAACTCTCTCTTGACAACCTTGACGGGCCTCCCTATACCCCTGACTTCCCAACTGGCCCTTTTTGGTGTGGGCCTTGGCGCCTTCCCTAGCCCACTGAGGCCTATCATCACAAACACCCTGATAGCCGCCCGCCAAACCATAGCTGCGCTCTGGAAGTCGACCTCTCCCCCCACCACTTCAGCAGTTGTGGACCGTCTCAACAACCACCTGACCCATGAGATAGCACTCTCCCATGACCTCCCTCACAGGACTAAGGTTCTTAATTGGTGGGATCCGTGGATCGCCGCCCCCTATAACTCTGTTGTTGTCCCGGAGTGACACCCTCGGACCTCTACAGCCCTCGAAGTGCTGGGGACCTTGCGCCCTGTGACTCCTATGAAGTTCTGATGTTCTCATACACCGTTTTCTATTTGTATGATACCTTAATGTTAAAAGTATACATGCTTATGTGTATCTATGCCTCCCCCACTCCCCTCCCTCCCCTACCCCAATACCCCCCCCTTCTCTTTCTTTCTTCTCCCCCTTCCCCTATATGATTTATTTCATGTCTAATTGCTTTTTGTGTGTTGTTTGATGTATAATGTTCTTTAGACTTTCAATAAAAAGCCACTGGTTTAAAAAGAAATTCCTGAAAATATACCCCGAGTTATCTGACCTACTCGAGAAGGTGAGGCGAATTTGCGCCCATTTTAGACATTCGTACACAGCAGTTGCCAGTCTTTCAGTCCTTCAAAACAAATTAAATTTGCCTAAACACCGGCTAATTTGCGACATGCTGACGAGATGGAACTCAACATTCCATATGTTGGCAAGGTTTAATGAGCAGCAGAGGGCAATAGCGGAGTATTAGCTGCAACATTCCCGTCACCACGGAAGTCAGACCAGACACATTAGTACTTTCGAGTGGGTCTGGATCGCTGATCTTTGCGAGTTGCTGGAGAACTTTGAATACTGCACCAAACTTGTCAGCGGTGATCAGTCCATTATCAGTCTCACCATCCCCATGCTCTGTTTGCTTAAAGAATCGCTCCTGAATCTGAAAACAGAATCTTTGAGGGCCCAGCGGATGGCTATGGAGCCAGAATTTAACATCGCTGATCCTAGCCAGCCAAGCCAATATCAGCAGGCTACATTGGGTCTGGAAGAAGAAGGTGATGAGGGTGATGATGAAGATTCATTTTTCTGTGGTACTGATGTGAACCCTGATGGTACTCCCAACCCTACGTTTATGTCGGTACAGCATGGGTGGGCTGAAGAGGAGGAGGCGGAGACCGATGTAGAGGCCATGATGCGTAGTGATCCTCATTCTGTTGTAAGCGAGGAGATGAGTCTTTGCAGCTTAGCACACATGGCTGATGTAATGTCTCAATGTCTCTCCCAAGATCCACGCGTCATTCACATATATGCCAGCAACCTCTACTGGTTGTCAACCTTTTTGGACCCCAGATACAAAGACAAATTTCCGTCGCTGCTGTTGCAGTCACCCAGGGGCTTAACGATGGATTTTTTCAAGAGTGTTGTTGTTGACCATTTGCTGTCCATATCACCGTCTGACTCCGCTATACCCCGAAGAACCAGCTCTTTGCAACAGCAGCCTTTGGTTGGGACACAAACATCATCAATGTCTAGAAGAGGTGGGGGTAAGATGTCCACCAACTGGGCGATGTTCAACAGACCTTCCGATCAACAACGGATCATGCATACGGTGACCTTGACTAGGAGACAACAATTTTCCAACATGGTGAACGAGTATGTCAGTGACAGTACCAGCTTCCTAACCGACCCTTCTGTACCCTTCAATTACTGGGTGTCCAAGCTTCACACTTGGACAGAGCTCGCTTTGTATGCCTTTGAGGTGCTGGCCTGCCCAGCTGCTAGTGTGACATCAGAGTGTGTTTTGAGTGCCGCTGGGGGAATTGTCACTGATAGAAGGTCACGGCTTACTACAGAAAATGCCGACAGGCTGACTATCAGCAAACTTCTTAACCCCTCCAGACGACAGTACCCAAACCTAGAGGGACATAATAAAATTTGATATGTTTGGCTGACTGCGGTTTAAACATTATGTGCTTTTCTGACACGAAGGAAAAACAATGTGCCTCTGCTAAGAAGCTTTGATAACTCATGTTCCTGCTACACTTGCTGCATGACAACAAAACTACACAATCAGTTTCAGTAATGTTACTTTACTACTGCATGCACTTGTGATGATTTTTGAACGTTGTTTTTTGTCAGACAATACAATACAGTCTCTTGGCTGAATTTTTCAAGGCAACAAGCCTATGCCTGCATAGTGGGCATTTCTCCAACTGCAAGAAAATATATTGTATGGCTCTAGTGCCTAGCATTAATTATAAAAATTTTGATCCCGCCCCTTGGGCTAATTTTTTGAGGCAACAAGCCTATGCCTGCATCGTGGACGTTGCTTGCACTATGCTCTCAGGACAAGCAAGAATATACTAGGGGCCACGAGCCCTCCTCTATTTCAAAAAAGACTTATTAAGCCCTTAGAGCTAATTTTTTGAGGCAACAAGCCTATGCCTGCATCGTGGACGTTGCTTGTACTATAATCGTAGGACAAGCAAGTATATACTAGGGGCCACGCGCCCTCCTCTATTTCAAAAAAGACTTAAGCCCTTTGAGCAAATTTTTGGAGGCAACAAGCCTATGCCTGCATCGAGGACGTTGCTTGTACTATGATCCTGCTGGAGCTTGGCGAGGGGTCCCACTGTACGCTACGGAGATAACGCGTAGACGCGCTGTGTTGCAAGTAGACGTCCCAGCCACTCGCATCTGTGTTCCTAGTGTTGTTGCTATACCGAGTCATTAAGTAACCCCCCCCAAACACAGGCACTATTTATTTGTCAGCAACATTTGTATGTGCAGTCATGATTTTACACATACTAACCAAGGTGCCTTAATGCGCCATGCGGGCCGTAAAGTACTTGCTAATAATGATGACTTTAAGCCCCCCACAAAACAACCTACACATCCATTCCCTGAAAAAAAGACAGACACAAAGCAGTTTTTTTAAAATGTGTATTCTTACGCCTTAATGGCAATGATGTCAGATTCTTTTTTTTTGCTTTCTAAAAGCTAACAAAACAGAAAAAAACAAAAATAAATTGTTTTGTTAGACAAAAAGTGCATTGCACAAACACACAAAAAAAAAAAGTGGGTGGTAGGTTGGCTCATTCTGTAGGGTAGCCTCTACCGGGCCACCATCACCCTGGTCCTGGAGGAGGTCCAGGGCTCCATGAATAGCCTCCCCCAATGTTTGTAACCCTGTAGGGTGTGTCATCTGGGCCAGTGTGTCGCAATGGCCTTGGTTTGGTAGGTCCATGTTTGGTGGACACCACCTCTGGGTCGCCACGTAGCTGTCCCAGGGTCTGGGCCTGTCCAGTCTGTTGGAGCTAGACTGCTGCCACCCCTCCAAATAAGAAAATACCTGGCCAGGGTGGTTTGGGGGCCGACAGGCATCAAGGACAATGTGGATTGCTGACCTTGCCCACAGTCGTCTCTCCAATGGAATGAGAGCCAATAAAGGTATGAGACTGCGGGCAAAGTCAGCATCACATTGTCCAAGGTGGTCATTTGGTGCCCCCGGGATCAGAGCATGGCTGCTGGGGTTCAGATGACTCCCAACACTGCTGGCAGTCGGCAGTGGAGGAAGCTGGATGGCCAGAGGTTGGTTTTGGTGGGGAGACTGTTGTGTTGGCCCTTCAACCTCCTCTTCTTCCTGTGGCGGGCCATGCCCCAAAGGTGGTGGTGGTGGTACTCCCTCCTCCTCCTGCACTCCAAGTTGGGGTGGTTCAGGGGCCTCCCTCGTCTCTTCAGGCAGCTGTGGTGCCGGGTTACGACGCCGCCTCAGATAGTGAGCAGCTCTGTGGGTAAATATAAAAAAAATTTGGTGAATGGGTTGCGTTTGGAAACAAAACCATAGGCCAAACATAAAATGTGCACGCTTTTTTGACTCAGTGTATCTGTGTATTCTGTGTCTTTTCATTGTTGGCCTTAAGATGGAATTGCAGCAAATAAATTAAAGACATTTTGGCTCATGCCTCAACCAATATTCTATGTGTGGGTAGTGTTGGTCCACGATTTTTTGCCATTACATCAGAAATTTAAAAATTTGTCTGCACTATTACACTGTGCCCTGCCTTAGGCAGGACAGCTATTTAGGCACTTGAAGACCTATTAGTGGCCACAACTATTGCTTTGACTTTTTGTGGAAACTTTATGTGGACAAAGCTATAGCCGGACACTGTGAGGCAAACACATTCTTCAGGGTTGTTTGCCATCAGATGGACACAAAAAGACGCAGTGTGGGCGGCCTTGGTCTCAATGCACATAACCCAGATCTATAGGGCAGATGAGCAAGACAGGAAATGGAGTCCTGCAGCATAGGTGACACATGAGCATTCGGCGTTAGTGACCTACACTCCTTTTTGCTGCCATGTATGCTAATTAGGAATGTCTTGGTAAATAAAACACACAAAACAGATGGCTTGGCTTTTGAAACGACTGTAATGGACATAGAGTATGGGGTTGTTTTTGAGCAGCAGGTCACACATCGTTGGTGCCAAACAAGGTGGTATGCACAGATGGACAGTTTTACAGTTATTCCAACGGGGCCCGAACAAAAAACCGGGAGCAGCAAGGGCAAACCTCGGGTTTCCTAAAGGACCTTGGACATAAAAGCCTGTTGCACTTAAAATATGGGCCCCCTTTAGTTTGATTTTATACAGCATTAATACACTGTTTTCCGGAGGATTCGTAATGTGGCCATGAGTTAACGACAAAAAAACTAAAATTCACATGTGGGCCCTAATATCTACACCATCACCTTGCAGCCCCAAATATATCCATGGGAAAACTGACCCACATGTATTTGTAGTGATAGAGGGTATGTCCTGAAATGTGTGTGACTCTGTCAACAATCTGGGATGGTGTACAAACAGTTTAGTGCAAAACGGGTATATCCTTGCAACGTTATTTAGCCGAAAAGAACACCCACAACTAAACGTGTAGGGATGTATGTGGCACTTATGCAAGTCGAGGCCATTTGGAACTGATACAAATGAGGCTTATGACAGGCAAAGCAGACAAGGCCACACACCTTAGAGGCCATTGCAGGGAAGAACATGGCTTTGTTCCACAAACATGCCAACAATAATAGCTAATTGTGAGGTCACGGAACATTGTGTCTGACCACCCTGCAGAACATTGCTTATTTGTCCCAACGTCACAATGTGACTATAAATGTGTATGTCCTGGATCATTGCCAAAGGTAATAGAATTCTGTTGCACCATGGCAGAAACAAACCCCAGTGTGGGTATGTAAACCACCACACTCAGAGCTTCATACGTAGACTGTGTGCCCTCGTGGACAGGGTCCTCTCCTCTTGTACCTGTATGACCTGATTGTCTTCATGTACTGTTTTTTGTCGTTAACCCTTATCCTCATGTAAAGTGCCATGGAACCTAATGGCGCTATATAAATAAATAATAACAATAATAGTACACAACAGTGCAGCAGACACATACCTTGGCATACGGATCACCGGTTCAAGGAAGGACAACCGGTCGTAGTGGCGATAGATCGGCCCTGGATCAGCTTCCGGTCCCCCCTCCATGATCTTGCGGTGTTGCCTTTTATGTTGATCCCGACAGCTCCTCCACCGTTTGATAATCAGGTCAACTGTGAAATGATTTCAAACCGGGTTTACACCTCTGTAACATTTGAAACACTAAAAGTATGTGTACAAATCAACAATAACATTTTATTCATGTTGTGTGTGTAATGTGTATACAAGGCACAGTGACACGACAGTGTGGAACATCATCAACAGCATTACGGACATTGAGCTCACGTGGCCACAATCACAAATGGGGCAGGGCACATGTCAACGCATAGAGAATGTAATAGTGCAGGCACCAGACTCCGCTCATTAGTGGTATTTATATACACCCAACCCCCTGGCCTTCAGAGCCAGGAGGACCAGCCCTTAAACTAAGTGTACTATTGTGACCCCATCCAAATATAGGCAACCATGCGACGGCGCATGATAACACTTGGAGGGCCCTGTATACCCTACTATGGGGGCCCTGTATGCCCACGGGTGGGGGCCCTGTATACCCACTGCTGGGGCCCCTGTATACCCACTGCTGGGGGGCCTGTATACCCACTGCTGGGGGGGCCTGTATACCCACTGCTGGGGGGGCCTGTATACCCACTGCTGGGGGGGCCTGTATACCCACTGCTGGGGGGGCCTGTATACCCACTGCTGGGGGCCCTGTATACCCACTGCTGGGGGGCCTGTATACCCACTGCTGGGGGGCCTGTATACCCACTGCTGGGGGGCCTGTATATCCACTGCTGGGGGCCTGTATATCCACGGGGGGGCTGAATACCCACTGCTGGAAGCCCTGTATACCCACTGCTGGGGGCCTGTATACCCAAGGGGGGGCTGTATACCCTACTATGGGGGCCCTGTATACCCTCTGCTAGCCTGACATCACCCAGTTCAGCTTGGGAGGATTCCTCCAACCCCGAGGAAGGACTGGCCGTCCCACTGATCCTTGAATCCCAGTCCCAGGAGAACCATAGGGAGTGGATGGTCCGCTACTGGGAGAACCCAGGAGGGGCGCTGATGGGGTTCCCGGGGGAGGTGGCGGCAGGCAAGGGTGAAGTCCTGGGAGGAACACCGGTGCATCGCTTGCTGGGAAGCAGAGGAGAGGGCCTAGAAGCGGGCGCAAGAGGTGCGCAACATACAGGCTAAGGCCAAAGCACGCAGGGCCTGATCCACTGGCCAGGGCCCGTGATGGGAAGGGGTAATGACCGCCTTTCACACCGGGGGTGGCTGGGGCGTTCTCCGGGAACCGGGGGCGAGCCGAGAACTCTTGGTCTCCCGGTGTGACGTTGAAGAGCACCTGTCCAAGTGTCACCCGGGCATGGACCTGCACCCCAGAGACCGGGTCACCTTCATCCGGCAGGAGGGGGAATGAGGCCCCTATGCCCTCTGTGTGCGCTGGGTCTGGCCTGAGGCGCACCCCACTTGTGCACCTGCACCCGCCGGATCTGTCCCACCGCCTGTGCGGGCGTTGGCATCGCAGACCACTGTGCTGGGGTATTCCCCATTAGCCCCGCCTGGAATGCGGGCGGCGAAGTCAGTCGCGCTGCCTTGGAAGCCAGAGTAAAAGGGACTGGCGGCACTACTGTTTCAACCCCCTAGTTTCCCCCATTGGTTCCTTTTGTTTTTCGCTGAATGAACATTTTTTAGTCATGAACAGTTCATGATTAGGACTGGATGTATATAGTTGGCATGCTTCGGTGTGCCCCCTGTTGGTTTTTTAAATCGTGCCACTAAAGTGCGTTTATTTTTAAAACTGTTTTACACGAGACCGCAAAGAAAAAACCCACTGCCATCGCTGAAAAATTGGTCCATCTAGCCCTGTCACCACACCGAGTGTCTGTGCTGGGGGTCTGTTGGTGGTGGGTCCCCCTGAAGACAAAGACTCGCACGAACTCTTACAATCACAAACTACCCAATGAGGGACACTTACCGGGCCAATGTGTGTGACTTGCACGTTCGCCTTGTTTTCTTGTATGCATTCATAACTGTTTTCTATTTTTATACCAATAGCCTTTATTTTTTACAGAACTAGTCTTTTTATACTTAGTGTGTTTTTTGTTATGTAACCTTAAGCTTAGCACCTACCATAAGGGAAAAAGCACGTTTGTTTATATTCTTTTATTGTCATTTATATGCGTGTTATAAAAAGTTGACTTTTCACTTGCACATCACTTAACCTGGTCTTAGCATGAGAACATGTTAATCTTTGCTAAGGGGGAGTGTAGCGCCGGTGCTATCCGGTCGCCACTATTAGTTTGCGGCAACCAGGATCGGTAAGTCCAGTTTTCCATAAACACACCCGGTCCCAGAGCTAGTGGGTGAACCCAGGTAGTAGGATGTCTCAGGCAGCAATGGGACGGCGGGGGGAGACAGTTGGTGGGTGGAAAGTGAGCAGGAAACGGTGAGGGAAAGGAAGAGAACAAAGGGAAGACACCAAGGGAAGTAGTTAGTCAGAGGAGGACACGAGAGAGCGTAGACAGAGAGCACATGGACCCAGAGGCCTGAACTATGATGAGGTCTGTCCCTGGTCCTGGGGCTAAAGATCGCAGAAAGCTAGAGTGAGTCCTAGGGGTGTGGGCAGTGAGCGATCCACCCACGCGCCCGAGTCTGCAGTGAAGTGGAAGGACAGGGCGAGAACCAGGGGCCCGGCCCTGAAGGTGGAGAGGAGGCTCCAATTTCCAACCACGGAACTGGGGGTCACAAGATCTCCAAGAGCTGTTGCCAACTCCCGACACAGCGCAGAGAAAGCAGAGGTACTAGGGCCAGGGGACTCTGCCGGTTGCCCAAGAAGGCCCGTGGCTGCTGGATCGGGGACTCTGTGTGCGGAGGCGCATGCAGGAAGGAGGAGAACAGGCAGCACAGAGAGAGGAAAGCCTGAGAGGAAATGAACACAAAAGGGGGTGAACTGGACAAGCCATCCTGGTTGCCAAGGACTACCTTGGCAGCCACTGTACTTGTGCTGTAACCTGAAGGACCTGCCGAGAGGAGCCAAGTAAACTGGGTTGAAACACAGCATTATGTCAGACTGTTTATTTCTCGCTTGAAGAGCGGTAGACTGAAACGCCGTGCAGGCAGCTGGAACTTGCCCCAGAGTATTCCTCCCCCTGTCCCGCAGCCAGCTCAAGCCCTGCTGGTTCCCCATCACCTCAATTCCCTTCCACTCCGGATGCCCTGGCTACCTGCTCTTCCCGTAGGGAGCAAAACCATCACAGCTGCCACTCCACCATCCTCAGAGGTCCAGGACCGCAGCAGCAGGCCCCTACCAGCCGTTTTCCACGGGTGGTGTCACAACAAGCTTTTTATTTTTCCTTTTCTTTCTACTATTCCATTTTTACCTTTTTCCTCCCCTTTTTACTGACCGTCCATCGGGGACCACGGACCAGGTCACGCCACCGTGACATCCCACAGCCCCAACGCCGCCGAGAGGGCCCGGTTCCGAGTACCCCACGACTCCTCACTGGGGCAAGTCATTAGCGCATCCTAACCTTAATGGTAGGGCTGTGTTAATGCCATCAATTCATTTCTATGGTGACAGAACTCTGAGCGCAGGTCAAATGTCGGCATCTAAATGCCAGTGTTTGAAATCTCGCGCTATTTCCAAGCGCATCACATGACACGGAAGTGCACATCACTGGGTCCGCTTGGAAATAGCACAAGGTTTCAAACTCTGGCATTTAGATGCCGGCGTCTGACCTGCGCTCAGGGTTCAGTCACCATAGAAATGATTGACAGCATTAATGCAGCCCTACCATTATGGTAAGGCTGCGCTAATGCTGCCAAATTATATCTTTTAGACCGAACCCCCCTGGACACAGGAGAAAACTCTAATGTGATCCTAGCCTAAGGCTACATTCAGATGCAGCATTTTTTTCCTTTCTTTACTGCTGCTTTTTGGCTGCAAAACAGACGCTGTCCTCCAAAAAGCACCGAAAAATGGATAATCCATTTCTGATGCGTTTTTTGCTGCATTTTTTTCCCCATTAATAATGATTTCTATAGGAAAAACGTAGGGGAAAAATGGCACAGAAACTAACACCGGACAAAATCCGCTGCTAACTGCAGTTTAAAGACATGCCGAAAAAAGCAGATTTGAAGGATCTGGATGAAAACGCAAGTGCCAGACATGTCCTGATCGCTATTAACAATGCATTGCGGAGATCCAAGATGGCCGAGATCCAGGAAGGATGCATGTGAAGAAGCTCCTGCTACCTGATCCTCAATCACAGGCATCCGCGGCTCTGGAGGTGCTATTTGGCCTCCATTCATCCCTAAATCATCTGCTGCCTCATCCCAGCACACCAAGCTGGGCTTATTTTTACCTGTCTACCACCTCAAGCTCTCATTTTGGCCTGACTGTGTGACCTCCCCCTCACAGAGCTGTGCTGCCACGAGGAGCTCTGCCACCTGCTCTTACAGGGACTTTCTATCTGTCCTCAGGTGCACACTCTGCACTGTGTCTCCTCCAGCAGCTGCAACACAGACTGGCTCACACAAACAGAATGGAGCTGGGCTGCTGATATCTGACACTCCAGGAAGCAGTGAGGAGCCTTTGCCTGGACCTGCTATTTGAGAAATCACTGGAGTGGTAAGTGAAAGACAGCTCCTGCAGAGATAATGGTGACTCAGGAAAGTTAACCCTCGCTGGCACACATAACACAGTGTAAGTGCTATCAGGAAACATTCCCACTCAGAGGAAGGTTATTAACAATCTTGGCCACACATTGAGCAGCAACAGGGCTGAGATACAGAGCTAAGACCAAATAGACTGTGCCTGGATGAGTGGAGGGGAGAGAAGCTCCCTCAGGGCTGCTCGGTACTGCACTTTTGCAAGAGACTAACATCATACCTTACAATCTCCTGGCTCTACAACACCTTGGCCCATACAGGACCCTGTCTCTCTGATCTCAGAGTATATTCTAGTGGCTGGCACCATAAACTATCTTTATGGGGACACCTGATCTGCTGTAACCCGCTGCAATTTGGGTAACACTGTTGTGCTGTCGGTATCTGCTCCCACTACAGAAGATCCTACTCCTCACTGACCCCAACCCTTACTTGTAGGACGGCAGCATCACTGCCTCACAACTCCTGCAGCATTCGGACTTATCAGTTCTATTGTTAACCCCTGCAGTGCTAGACGCCACCTGGGCCTGTAGTGCTATATCTTCTGGATCTCCACACGTGCTTTATTCCTCTATTTCTCTGATACTACGGATACATAACGTCATGTGAAGCATCATGTATACTCAGTAGAGACTAACGGGTTATAAGAATCCCATAAGAATTAACTCCCACTTCCGGTTCCGGCGCTGTGCTGATGGCTGCCTGAAATGAGGGCTCCTGTCCCTGAGCCGACAATCCGTCACAATCACCGGGTTTAAGGAGCCATCCGGGCCATATCCACGCTGGCGTCCACTCCCCGTACCACAGGGACTCTGGACAGATACATATTGAGGAGTACGGGCGGAGAGGAGACTGTCACCCGGCGCATCACGAGGCCGAGCGGGACACAGCTTAAGATGGCGGCGGAAGTGCGAGCCAGCGCCGCCAAAACGAAAGAACACAGCCGTGCTGCCAAATCCTCCGGGGGGCGAGGAGGACAGACTGGAGGTACCGCCAGGAGCAGACCAGATCCGCCGGCGAGAGGTTTGAACGGGGGATCGTCTCCCGCTTCGGGAGTGGGCGAGACGCAGCCTAGGAATAACAATAGTAATGGCGGACAACGAGGGGGGACCTCCGGTGGTGAAATGGGGGACCCAGCCTCCTGTATGCACACTGTGGATGTGCAATCCTTAGCTAAAGAGGTCGCACCATACCTTGCGGCTGATCTGAAAGCGGCGGTCAAGGAAGCTGTAGCAGAAGTGATTCAGGATCTACAGCGCACGGTATCAGCTCAAGGGGACCGGCTGCAAGAGGCAGAACGTAGATTGGGAGAAGCTGAAGACAGAATTCTGCACTTGGAAGAGCAGGTGGCGGGCTTGCAAAAGCAGGCGGTGTACTCGGAAGACAAATTAGATGATTTGGAAAACCGGTCCCGCCGGAATAATCTGCGTTTGGTGGGTCTACCTGAATCCATCTCACCTGGTCAACTGGACGCTATCTGGGAGGTGGAACTGCCAAAAGGTGCTGGGTATGCAACATAAATGCAGAGTTGAGCGCTCGCACCGAGTGGGCCCGCCACGGGACCCGCAAGACAACCCGAGACAAGCTATTGCAAGATATCTGGACTACAAGGACAAAGAAACACTACTGAGGGAGTACAGTTCCAGAAGGCTCCCATTGATAGTGGGTGGCCACAGAGTCAGGTTATACGAAGACTTTTCGGCTTCAGTGGCACGTAAGAGGAAACTCTTCAGTCCAGCCTGCTCCCTGCTTTTTAAACAAAACGTGCGCTTCCAACTAGCGTTTCCGGCTATACTCAGGTTTCGGGATCCAAAAGGTGTCCTGAAATCATTTACAGACAGTGCTGCAGCGATGCAATTTATTCAAGGTTGCGCTTCCTTTGGGTTTCATCGTCGCACGCCAGAGAACGGAAATTCCCCGAGATCCCAGACACAACGCTCGTACGCTGACGCTGTTACAGAGAAAATGGTTCCTGGAGGACGCGATAGTTACTCTGACAACGCAAATTGGACAACGCAACAGCGTCGCAGGCGTAATCATCGCTCCAGTGAGGAAGCCTCATCTAGAGACCAATGCACGGCGACAATACTGGACTCAGCTGAGATTAGGAACGCATCGGACGTGTGACACAGCAAGGAAGGATTGCTTTACAAGTTGTGACTTCCCTATGATGATCTTGGCATCTTATCCCTGAGGATCCATGGACAGACCGACGCTAATGGATAGCCATGTCTACTAAAGCTACTGGCAAGCGTTGGTTCCCATTTTCAATCCTCCCTCTCTGCTTTTTTGTTTCCGCTCATATGACGTTCCCACTTCACTCCCGTACATCTATATGTACTCCATATACTTTCTCACCGACTCAATCTCAATCTTGAACTTAAACCTCTTCACCCCCTTTTCATCCCTCTCATATACATATTTCTACACACTCCCTTCCCCTCCTCTATTCCCCCACATTCACACAATTACTCTCTTGCCTCTCACTTCTATTTCCACATCCTCCTCTTCCCCCCCCCGGTATTCCCCCCCTCTCCTTCCCCCCTCCACCTCGCAAATTCTCCCTCTCATTCGCTCTCCTATATGTCCCACTTTCCTCCTCTTCTTTCATTTCTCCCCTTCCTTTCTTTTCTCTACCTTTCTCTCTCTTCATCTCTCTTTTTACGTGAATATCATATGGTGAGAAGTTCACTCCATAGTCTGATTGCCCTAATGTGCCTCCCTTACTACTGGTGTTTTTTTTTTTTTTTCTTTTCTTTCTGGGAAGGGATGTATATTATATCTGAAGTTGGGGGTATGTATAAGCTTACATGTCCAAGGCAACATATCCCAATTCAACGGCCTTCTTGGAATGGTTCCGTATATGTGAATATCAGGCGTAAGGCTCAGGGCGGGCCGCGTCAGCACAGAAAAAAGGAAGCCATGGGGTTAAGGAAAGACATTTTCCCGAGAGGAAACTTGTTTGTTGAAGTTCCCATCTCGTGTGCCCGGCATGGTCGGGTGATGACTAATAAGGGGAGGGTTGTTTGTTTCAGTTTATTTTTTGTGGTTGTGTTGTTGCTCCCAATAGGTTTATTACTCCAAGTATATAGTGCTGTATCATTGGATGCTCTGATTTCCCAACACATGAAATGGGTACTATACTATCTAGTCAATCCGAGACTCTGGGGTGGGCTGGGTGCCTACTTTTCTCCTCATGACGTTATGAAAAATGGTTAGAGTAATAACCTGGAATGTTAAGGGGCTTAGGTCCCCCAATAAGAGACATATGGTGCTTAGACATCTGAAAAGACTTAAGGTGGACATTGCCCTTTTACAGGAGACACATCTTAGGCAACATGAGTTACATTACATGCAAAAGCAATGGGTGGGAGCGGGATGGATTTCAGGTGCACAAGACCGTAAAGCTGGGGTATTAATACTAGTTAACAAACATCTAGCTCATACTGAGGTATCGGTATCTAGAGACCAAGAGGGGAGGGTACTACATTTAGTCCTGGAAGTAAAGGCTCAACGGTTAAGTCTATATAACATCTATGCTCCAAACGGCCTGCGGGGTCAGTTCCTTAGAGATTTACAGACGAGGTGGTTGGAGGATAGTGAACCAAATATAATAATTGGAGGCGACTTTAACGAAGTAATGACTGAAGATTTGGATAGGAGGAGGGATACCTACGGGACTTCCGGTCTTATAGGAGCACGTAGGCGGGGAGGAGCATTAGCTGACATGGTGAGTTCTTTGGGTTTGGCAGATGTGTGGCGAACTCTACACCCACAGGAGTTGGAATATACTCATTACTCGTACCCCCACTCGTCTTGGTCACGATTAGATATGTTCCTGGCGAATACGAAAATGTTGCGATCCATAGAGGGTGCAGAGATTGAGCCAATGGTCATCTCAGACCACAGTCCGGTGTCTTTGGACATCCTTGATGTTCAACCTAAAGGATCGGACATCCTGTGGCGCTTTCCCTCACATCTGTCGAAACTGGGAGACTTTAGGACCAGACTTAAAGAATGGTGGCTTGAGTTCTCGAGAGATAACACGGCCCACAAAGATGACCATACGTTGTTCTGGGGAGCGGGAAGGCAGTGGTTAGAGGACAAATTATTGCTCATACTTTAACACAAAAGAAGAAGCTGACAGAACAGTACTCAGTGGCCAGCGCGAAAGTCACAGACGCTTACAGGACATTCCGCCTCACATGTAATCAGTCCGACAGACAGAAATGGACAGAGGCGAGGAAAGATTTTGACAGATTGGCAGAGACCAGGGAAATCATGATACGTGGTCAGCTGGACGTGGATCTAAATAGATTTGGCGATAAGGCGGGGAAGTTACTGGCGAACCTGGCTAGGGGTCGCAGATTACCTAATCCGATTATGGGACTACGTCGTCAGGGTGGGGAAGTGGTTACTAGCCCAAGAGACATTAATAATGTACTGGGAGACTTTTACCGAAAGCTTTATAGAGTACAGGGAGAACAAATGTCGGGAGGAGAAGAATGGTTACGAAAGATACACCTTGACTCAATCTCGGAAGCAGATCTGGACGTTCTTAACAAACCCATATCGGAATCTGAGGTCGACTCAGCCATCAGGAAATTGGGTACTAATAAGGCACCAGGCCCAGACGGTTATACGGGGGAGTTTTATAAAATCCTGAGAGAGGAGGTGACCCCGACACTGACGGGGATGTTTAATAGATTTACCATGGGTGACCCTATACCTGACGACACGAATATGGCCTATATTAAATTGTTGCCCAAAGGAGATAAAGATAGAGAAAATCCGGCAAATTACAGGCCTATATCTCTCGTAAATGTGGACCTTAAACTTCTATCTAAAATAATGGCAGACAGGCTGGCCCAGGTCCTCCCAGAACTCATTGAGGCTCACCAATCTGGGTTTGTTAAAGGGCGTTCCGCAGTGACTAACATCCGCAAGGCGTTATTGGTGTTGGACGTGGTGCGAAATAGTGCCAGACAGGAGGGGAAAGATCCGGCCATGGTCACCTTGGACGCAGAAAAGGCGTTTGATAATGTCCGGTGGCCATGGCTGGATCTGGTTATGAATAGAATGGGCATAGAGGGCAGATTTCGTAGCTTTATTTCTAATCTTTATTCTAACCCTACTGCGAGGGTGCACACCCCGGGCTTCCTGTCACCGAAATTTCCGCTACAGAAAGGGACTCGGCAGGGGTGCCCACTATCGCCTCTATTGTTTAATATAGCCCTGGAGCCCCTGGCGAGATACATTAATAATGCTAGCCCATTTTCAGGAATTAAAGTGGGACGCTGCGAGGTGAAATCTGCTCTGTTCGCAGATGATATCGTTCTCTTTTTGGATAACCCGGAAAGTGATCTGCCTATGTTGATTGGGGGCATTGAGTCATTTGGAATCTTTGCGGGGTTTTCCTTAAACAGACGAAAATGCGAAATACTGAGTATTAGAGGGGGGGGAGCTTTAAGGGAAACTGCGAACGCATTGGGAATTCCGTTGGCCAACTCTCACATCAAATACCTAGGGATCCAGTTAGGCAGGACACCGAGCCAGGTCTACACCCTTAATTACTCCCCACTTTTTGACAAAATTGAACAGGAACTGAAAAGGTGGGCAAATCTTCCACTTTCCCTGTTGGGTCGATGTCATTTAGTAAAGATGGTAAGTTTTGCCCGACTTCTCTATCCTTTACAAACGATTCCCCTACTGTTGAAACATGTTGACATACGTAGGATTAACAGGGCATTCTCCACGTTCGTGTGGAAGGGAAAGAGACCTTGACTTCGTCTGGGTACGTTGATGTTAACGCGAGCTGAGGGGGGTACGAACTTACCTGACTTGAGGGGTTATAATCTGGCATGTTTGCTGCGGCACGTAGTAGAGTGGATCACAGCTGCTAACAGATATTCTGCTGGCCCACTTGAGGTGGAATTCTGTGCCCCTTGGACCGTTGTTCCCTCCTACATTCATCCCTAGCAAGCATTCCGCCTCATATCAAGTCAGCCGTTGTCTGCAAGGACACAATTGCGGCATGGAAGGCGGTCAGGAAGAAATGTGGCCTGTCCTGGAGGGTCTCTAAACATCTTAATCCATGGGCCTTCCCTGACTTTACTATGGGATGTGACAACGCACTATTCAGAGACTGGAGAAGGAAGGGGGTGTTGAAGATGGGCGATCTGCTACATAAGACGGAAGGACGTTGGATGACGGGGTTGGAGATTCTGGGCAATTTTGGACTGGGGGGGACACAGGGTCTCCAATATATGCAAATAAAAAATCACGTCATGGCACGACTACGTGATGTATCCAAAGAACTGTCCCCAAACGTTTGTGACAGGCTAATTAACATGGAATCTTCGCAGCTGAGCATCTCTTCCATATATAGGGAACTTAGGGTCATTCTGTCACCGAGTGGGGACTCGGGATTGTTCTCCGTGTGGAGGAGATATTTGGAGGATGACTCAGTGCAGGACAGTATTTTGACAGGGTGGGATAAAGTACGGCGCTATGTTTCCAGTGAACAGTGGAGAGATTCACATTTCCGCATCATTCATGCGATGGTATACGGATTTAACTTCCCACGTTCTGTATCCAATCCAGATCGCCTACTTAATTGCCCGAAATGTCAGCGGGAAAAAACTGATATGATACATGGTATATGGAAATGCTCTAAGGTCCAAGTATTCTGGAGCATGGTAGATGCCCTGCTCTATAGTTACTGTAAATATCACTATGCTATGGAACCCTCGAAATGGATATTCCAGGACTTGGAGACGCCTGGAAGTCACAGAGGGGCCTTGCGTTTGGCTCATGTCCTTATGCTGTTAGCGAAACGCCTGCTACTCCTTTTCTGGCTACGACCGGATTTACCGGGAGAGTTTGACATGGTGATGGGCTTGGACAGAGCGCTGGAAATAGATAGACGAGAGGTGCTAAGAGATAAGGAGGCGATGATGGTGGCCTTCATGGAGAAATGGAGGAGCTTCATAGAAGCCAAGACCTCAGGGGAAGCGATACGTCATATCATGGTCCCACTTAAAGACACTTCATGGTACCTTCTGGAGGAATTAGGGGGACTTTGGGACGACTAGATGTAGGATAAGAAATATGTTATAGGGGAGTAAAGATAGGGACTCACACTTACAGATAGATTTATAAGATGGCAAGGTCTCGTACATCCACCGCTGGAATATAAACGGTATTAGATATTGAGACACAAAGCCTTGAGTAGGTGGTATTGGAGGGGTCCTTGCCCATACCTTGTGGCACTTAGATATTACTTGGAGATTTGGGAGCATTGTGGTTTTTGTTATATGATAAATACACCGATTTGACATGCAAAAATGTCTATATTAATGTTTGTTTAATTTTTGTATGATTGTCTTGCTCTGATTTTGTATATTATGATTATACCGAATGTAAACTATTTTTGTTGGAAGAAAACTTGGTGGAAAATTGAATAAATATGATGTTTCAAAAAAAAAAAAACCCAATGCATTGTACAGAATGCAATGTTACCGGATCCAGCTTTTTCAAAAAAAGCCGAATTCTGCCGGATTTGAAAAAACGCTGATGTGAAAGTAGCCTTAGGCTAGGGTCACTAGCGTTGTAGCCTCCGCCATGGGGGGGGGGTTCGTCAAAAAGCAGGATTCCGGCAGCATTAACGCAGCATTAGTGTAACGCTGCCTTAACGCTACCAATAGAATCCTATGTCTGACGGATTCCCAAGCGCATGCAAACACCGATTCATAAGTGCCGGAGTTTGAAATCTTAAATATGGACGGATAGGTATGGTCCGTGCTGCTGAATACAAAATGCCAAGACGTCCAAGTAGAAGTGATCGATTCCTTTATTCCATGCCCTACATGTTTCAAGGCTGTCTCTTGATTATTGATGGTGTTGCTCCTGAGGAAGAGGCTGGGACAGCCTTGAAATGCGTAGGGAATTGGAATTAAGGCACCGATCACTTCTACTTGGACGTCTTGTAATTTTGTATTCAGCAGCGTTGCCCATACCTATCCATCCATATTGATGTTTATTTGCCACTTCGAGTGGGTATCTTGCGGCAGCTGATAACTAAGCATTGATACCAGTTATGGATCTCACAACTGGATAAGGTGAGCAGTTTGATGTATTAATTTTTCCAGTTTACTTGGGAGATTCGACCCATTGTGCCCTTGTCTTCCCCAATTTAGGAGTTGGAAATCTTGTGCTATCTCGTAGTGCACAGGAAAATGCGGTTTGCAGCTACGAAATAACGTGAGATTTCAATCTTTTGGACATTTGCGCCTGGCAAGGCGAGTAAAAGTGGAGCGAAATAACGCCAAAAGGATTAAGGCTAAGTTCACATCTAACACAGTGCTTTGCATTTGGAAGCAATGCGTTTTGCACTGCGTTACTGCAAAAAACCGCATTGAAACGCTTGAGTTTTTTCTCCCATAGACTTACATTGTAAAAACCAGCAACGTTTCCTGTGCGCTGGGTAAAAACACATGCATTCAAACGCAACCGCATTTTGCGGTGTGTTTTTACCATGTTTGTATGTGTTTTTACAATGTGAGTCGATGGAGAAAAAATACATGTGTTTCAATGCGTTTTTTTTGCGGTAACGCAGTGAAAAACGCAATCCATTCAAAACGCAGATGTGAAAAGGCCCTAACATGTTCATTCTTTTTTTTTTTTATAACAATAGGTTTTTATTGAAGGTTTAATCAAAGTCCAATGACAAACATCTTACAAAGCAAGCAGCATAAGATTAATACTGTTCATAACTAATTTCAAGAATGTAAGGTATGTAATCTTCAAGGTAATAAAATCTGCATAAGAATTAAGATATTCGGATATCTGGTATCAAAAAGTTACCAAAAAATTTTTACATAAAATCATAGTTAACAAATAACAATGGGGAAAGACCTAACAAGGATATAAGAGAAAGGGGAAAAAGAGGAGGGTAGAGGGGGTGAGGGAGGGGGAATCATTATTCATACAGAGACATTTTCTCTATAGTTAGCCCATGGGTAGGTAATGGAGTTAAACCTCTATTTCAAAGAGACATATAGTTAAGAAGGAATCAGAACAGTATTATGGAGTGACGATATCCATAGGTCCCACCAAGCGAGAACTTTGTTTCGTTGATGAGCATCATGCGCCAGCATAATCTCATGTTGGAGATGTAGGTTAAGGGCCGTATGTAGTTCTTGTATGGATGGTAATGACTTGGATTTCCAGTATCTAGCAACACATAATCTAGCTGCTAACAAAACATTTGCTACAGTGGGTCGTAGTGGCGACGGCCAGTCTTCCAATCCCAGCCCCAGGATCGCCAATGAAGGTCGTAGTTGAAAAGAGACACCTGTTAAGGAAGTTAGAAGTGCGGACACCTCTTGCCAGAACCCCTGTAAGGAGCCGCAGTCCCACCACATGTGGAGGGAGGACCCTGTTTGAACACAACCCCTCCAGCAACTCAGGGATGGCCTAGGATTGTCTCTCTTATACCTTGCTATGGATTTTGGGGTAACATACCACTCAAAGTGTACTTTTTTGATCTGTTCATGGTGGTTAACACAGCTTGTGAATTTCGTGTTTATTCCTGATGCATCCTGCCATTGATCCAGTGTGAATTCCTCTTGTAAGGCTATTTCCCAATTAGTCATGTAGGGCAGTTTCTCTAGCGATTGCAGTCGGGAGAGGGCCCCATACATGATGGAAACCCCTCTTAGGCCTGGAGGGGATGATCTAAAAAATCTCTGTGTTAAACCATCAACCTTGGACAAATCTAGCGGGACCCATGCTACTGAATTAACAAAATGGCTTACTTGTAAGTACTGGTAAAATGTGGATTTAGGGATGGAGTATCTATCTGTCAACTCAGCAAAGGACTTCATGGAGAAATCATCCAGGATTTGATGGATATAGATAATGCCCCTAGATTTCCAGTGATGGAGAGAGAGAGATCCCACTAATGTTTCAATCGCTCGAATAGATACTGATTTTAGAAGAAAAGTAAGTAGTGGGTGAGAGTTTTGTCGCCAAATGTGTACCAAAATCTGCATTGGTTGTAGGAAGGACGAACTTTCAAAGGGCTTTAGCAAATTCATTTCAAGTAGTAGTTTAGTAGAACCCTGTGGAGCGTAGTGTTTTTCAATTAACATCCACAGCGGATTGGGAGCATCAGCCCACCACTGACAAGCCACTGAGAGATGTGAGGCTACGTAGTAATGTAACAAGTTAGGGACTCCCATCCCCCCAAGATGGACTGGCAAGGTAAGTACCTTCATGCTTACTCTGTGGTGTTTATAGTTCCAGATGAAGTCATTAAGTGTAGATTGTAAAGTTGCAATTAATCGTTTTGGAAAACGTAGTGGTAGGCATCTAAAAATATATAAGATTTTCGGGAGATATACCATTTTTACAATGTGTATTCTAGCGACCCATGAGAGGATTAGTTGTTTATGTGCCGAAAGGCCTTCTTTCAGTGTATGGAGCAATATTTCGTAATTACGGCGGACCATTTCTTTAGTATGCGAAATCGTTATCCCTAGGTATGGAATACCTGTGTAGGACCATTGAAAAGGGAATAGGGCCTTGATTTTTACTGTAAGTGACGGAGGAATCTGGACAGGATATAGGAGGGATTTGGATACATTTAACTTATAATATGACGCCGCGGAGAAGTCTTCCAGCAATTCCATTATTTTAGGGATGGAAACCGTGAGGTTCGTGCAAATAAAAATTACGTCGTCTGCGTAAAGTCCAATTTTATGTTCTACCCCTCCTATAACATGGGCCAGTAATAAGAGGGTCCTGTCTTACCCTAGCCGCCAATGGTTCCATAATGAGGGCGAAGATTAGAGGGGATAGTGGGCACCCCTGTCGGGTCCCATTAGTCAACGAAAAAGAGTCTGATGTAAATCCCGAAGCTCTAACTTTCGCTGTTGGGGAGGAGTAAAGGGCCAAAACTGCCGTCTTAAAGTCGCCCACCAAGCCGAATTCGCTTAAAACCGCCTCCAGGTATCCCCAGTGCACCCTGTCGAACGCCTTTTCGGCATCTAATGACAGCAGTGCACTGGGGGTCCCTCCACGCTCCAGAATCTCTAGGAGATCAATCACTCGACGCGTCCCATCAGAAGCTTGTCGCCCTGGGATAAAACCCACTTGTTCTGGGCCAATCAGGTCCGGTAACACTGTCGCTAAGCGTTGGGCCAAAAGTTTAGCGAATATTTTTACATCTCCATTCAAGAGAGCAATTGGGCGAAAATTAGAAGGTGAATTGGGGGGTTTACCCGGTTTTGGAATTGTGGCGATTGTAGCCTCCAGACCCTCAGGACGAATTTTTCCTTTACTTCTCCAGTAAGAGAAGAGGGAAAGCATATGAGGTATCAGGTTAGTTTGAAAAGACGCATAATATTTGTTAGAAAACCCGTCTGGGCCTGGGGCTGATGATTTCTTTGTTGAGCGGATTATTGACGCAATCTCTTCAATAGAGAAGGGGGTATTCAGTGAAGCCAGTTGAAGGTCAGTCAGCTTAGGTAAGCATGTGTGGGCCAAAAAGGACTGGATCGTATCTTTATTTGGCTGCAGGGTGGAAGGGTCATCACGCAGGTTATAAAGGGAGGTATAGTAATCTTTAAATTGGGCAGCAATTTTCAAGGGGTGTCTGATTTTCTCTCCGGAAGATCGGAGGATATAATCAATTTTGGTGGTAGCTCTTTTTTTTTTAATTCTGTTGGCCAGGAGTTTACCTGCTTTATCGCCCATCCCGTAATAACGCGCTTTAAGTTTTTTAAGGTTAAATTCCACTTTGTGAAGTAAGAGAGCTTTGAGATCTCTACGGGTAATCTCTAGATCCGTTCGCAGCTGTTGAGTTTGGGTTTGTTTGTATAGTGTCTCTAAGGCCGCTAATTTACTGGTAAGACTTTCAAGTCGTTCGTTGCGACTACGTTTTGCCCGAGCCGCTATCTGGATAAATTGGCCACGTATAACAGCCTTGTGTGCATACCATATTACTTCAGGGTCTATGTCTTGGGTTTGGTTTAGTGCAAAATATTGGTCGAGTTGGGAATCAATATGTGCTATGTTGTCAGGTGACGTTAGTAGGTGATCATTAATCGTCCAAGTGGGAGACGGAGAAATTTGCAGATCATCCATTATGGTAAGCAAAATTGGGGCATGGTCGGACCATGTGATATGTCCAATAGATGCCTTTTGGCACCTTGGAAGAAGGGAGTCCCCCACTAAAAAATAGTCTATTCGGCTGTACGATTGAAATCTAGGAGATAGAAAAGTATAGTCTCTCTCGTCATCATGGGTATACCGCCAGATATCGTGCAGATGGTGGGAGAATAACAAACCACCTAAATCACCCCGGCAGGATGAAGGGGTTGAGCAATCAAGATGTTTGTTTACCGGGATGTTGAAGTCTCCTGCAAGTAGAAGAAATCCCTTAGACAATGTGTCTATTGTATTAAATAGTGAGCGGACAAATTTTAGTTGGTTTGTGTTAGGGCCGTATACTGACACTAAGGTGTACTGGTTACCATTGATTAAAGCTCGAATCACCAAATATCGACCCATAGGATCAGCCACCCTTTCTATCAGCTGAAATGCTAGTGATTTATGGACAAGGATAGCCACACCAGAGGTTTTAGTCGGGGCGTTAGCAAAGTATTGCAGGGGATATTTTATAGACCCTAGTCTGAAATTATCCGCCTCAAGGAGGTGAGTCTCTTGGATAAATATAATGTCAGCTTTCAATTTGGTGAGCTGCTGCCACATCAGGGTTCTCTTCTGTGGGGAATTTAACCCATTCACATTGATTGATGCACACTGAAAACTCATTTTGGCCAATAGCACGGCACAGAGGCAATGGCACAAAAATATCAACTGTCAAAGATGGTAATGCCTTGTATTAAATTACAACTTTGGGATAGGGACGGGGTTGGAAAGAAGGGGGGGGAAAGAGAAGAGAAAGTGCGGGATACAAAACAGTATACTAAGTCCTGAAAATAAAATAAAATTCTGATTTTCAGACCAGTAATAACATATTTACAGTATTCAAGTTAAACATTGAGGTGTCAACGCTAGTAAGATACTTAAACCGGCAGCAACGTTGAAGTCTTGAGGGGGAAGAGAGTGCAAATGTGAAAAGGAAAGATTCAGTGAGAGAGTAAAGAAATGTGGAGCGTGAGGATATATTAAGAGGGTGTATGACATGTGGGGGGTAAGAAGTCTGAGTAGTAGAGAACAAGATCAGGGTAGGGAGAGAAAGAGGGAAAGTAAATACATACGAAGAGGTGCAAGGGTGAGAGGGAAAGAATAATAGTAGCGAAGAAAAAAGTGCGAAAAGTGATGGGGTTAGAGTAGAATCAGAAAGAAAATATTATGGAGTATCCAATAACCTCAGAATAACAAAATGAGATATACACTTAACGTAGAGGCCTTCTTGAAGGCACTCGTCGGGCCCAGGGTGAATATCGCACCCAAGTAAAAAGTTCCAATATGGGCCCCTGTGGGGGAGAAGAAATATAGGGCGATGGAGTAGCCCACGTAAACGTCTAGATCTTATCAACCAGAGACAAGATCTGAAATTTCAACAGAGAAATATGACTTAAGTCATACCAGCGGCTTGATCCACTCTTCGAGGACCAGTCTTCATTTCAGTCCTGAACTCCCTCCAGGAGATGTAGTAGGGCGGTTGTTCTCATGTGGTGAAGAGTTTTCTGGCGGCGAGCCCGGCTTCTGCATTAATCTCCAGTCTATCAGAGCTGATTTCATTTTAGTCGGTGAAGAAAATAGCTGGCGCTTCCCTTTGTACCTGAAAGATACATTAACAGGAGAGCCCCACGCATAGTTGATTCCACGATCTCTTAAGACGGCACAGTAAGGCGCAAAGTCTCTCCGTCTAGCAAGAGTTCCCTGGGAGAGATCTGGGAAGAGAGACCACTTAGCATAAGGACCTTCCAGTATTGGGTTCTTGCGTAGTGTGTGCATGAGCAAGTCTCTTAGCTTGGATGATGTTAAATGTACCATGACGTCTCTAGAAACATCTGGGGGAGCTCTTTGTGACCTGGGAAGTCTGAATGCTCTTTCAATGTCTAAATCAGCAGAGGATGCCATGGGGAGGATTAATTGAAAAAAAGGCAGTACAGTAGTTGTTAAGTCCTCATCTTCCTCAGCTTCAGCTATTCCCCGCACTTTAATGTTACTTCTTCTCAATTTATCATCTAAATCCCAGACTTTCGCTCTCATGCTCCTGAGGTCTTGTGCAATGTCTTGGTAGCTGTCAGCTAACTCATTATGGGCCCCAGCAAACTCGGCCATTTTCTCCTCTAGGTGGCCAGTCCTTTCATTCATGGACGCCATGTCCGCTCTTATTTCTCCCACTATATTCCTAATGTCTGACTGAATGGAGGCCCGTAGATCACCCAGGAGACCTCTCAAAGCTCCATAAGTAATAACTGTGGAGTCATCCTGTCTCCCTCTGGGTGAGCGTTCACCTCCGTCGCTATGTGAGCTGGAGTGAGATTGTTGTGAGTGAGAGGAGCGGGGAGAGCGGAAGCTGCTTCCCTGGTCGGCGCCATCTTAGGTGTTTGTCCTGCAGCACCCGGGCGCTCAGGGGAGAAGAAATCCGATACTTTCTTGCTCGGTCTGCGGTTCCTGGAGCTTGCTCGC
>JARQOC010000005.1:284814560-284824560 GCA_033576535.1 Allobates femoralis
TGATATATATTATTCATCACATTAGAATGTATGGATTCCTGGTGATATATATTGAGGACATCAGAATGTATGGGCTCCTGGTGATATATAACTTACCACATGTAGCTAAAATACAAATTCAACACAGCACTTGGCAGGAAGTGAACAGACCCTACTTAAATAGAGCAAGTAAAAAAAAAATTGATGCTACCTTTTTTGAGTCGTTTTTGGAGTAGCTCCTGGAGATATATTATATATATAGGACATTAGAATGTATGGGTTCTTTTTGATAGACATTATTCAGCACATCAAAATGAATGGATTCCTAGTGAAATATATTATTGGGCACATCCGAATGTATGGGTTCCTGGTGATATATAAATATATAGGACGTCAGAATTAAAGGGTTCCTGGTGATATATTTTGTTCATCACTTCAGAATGTATGGGTTCCTGGTGATTTAAATTATTGAGCACATCAGGATGTATTGATTCTTGGTGATATTTATTGAGAACATCAGAATGTATGGGTTCCTGGTGATATATATTGTTCATCACCTTAGAATGAATGGGTTCCTGGTGATTTATAATATTGGGCACATCAGATTGTATGGGTTCCTGGTGATGATTCACCACTGGATGAATGACGTCCCAAGGGGCCCAGCCACAATCCGCAAAAAAAAAAAAAAATTAATGCTGCCTTTTTTGAGTCGTTTTTGGAGTAGCTCCTGGTGATATCTGTATGTGTGTGTGTATGTGTATATATATATGTATATATATATATATATAGAACATCAGAATGTATGGGTTCCTGGTGATATATATTTTGAGCACATCAGAATGTATCGGTTTCTGGTGATGATTCACCACTGGATGAATGACGTCCCAAGGGGCCAGCCACAATCCGCAAAAAAAAAACAAAAAAAAAACGAATGCTACCTTTTTTGAGTCGTTTTTGGAGTAGCTCCTGGTGATATATATAATACATATATAGGACATTAGAATGTATGGGTTTCTTTTGATAGACATTATTCAGCACATCAAAATGAATGGATTCTCAGTGAAATATATGATTGGGCACATCAGAATGTATGGGTTCCTGGTGATATATAAATATATATATATATATATAAATATAGGACATCAGAATTAAAGGGTTCTATTAAGAACATCAGAATGTATGGGTTCCTGGTGATATATATATTGAAGACATCAAAATGTATAAGCCACTGGTGATATATTATCACGTATTAGCTGCCTTCAGCCAACAGGTGCTGCTGCCGGTTTAGTAAACTAAGCCTTTTTCCTTCAGTCAGTGTGAGGCTGTGCAGTTTGAAGTTGCTGAACGTTTGGTGAAAGTGACTCATGGATCAGGGGAGCTGAGCGGCTGTGTCTGAGCTGTCTGCTCTTCACACCTTGGCCATAAATAGGTCAGCTTCCATCCACCTGATGTCGCTGATTCAGCTCACTACTGAGCTGATTCCTTGGTGTGCAGATGTTGTTTTAGAGCTGCTGCATTCTTCTTCATTTGAAGCTGCTGGGTTCCCTGGCTGGTGGGTGGAGGTATGGTCTTTATGCCTAGGGCATTTTCAGGAGCTTAGGGAAAAGGGTGGCGGCTCGGACCTCCTCACCATTAGAGGTACCTCCGAGAACAGGGCAAGCCAGGCTCCCCAGTATCAGGGTCAGATTAGGCTCCCCTGCCCCCCTTCATCCATCTTCATCCAGCTACCTGAGTCCCTCACCTCCTAAGTGTAACATATATATATATATATATATATATATTATATAATATATTGAGGACATCAGAATGTATGGGTTCCTGGTGATATACATTAATGAGCACATCAGAATATATGGGTTCCTGTTGTATATATATTATTCAGGACATCAGAATGTATGGGTTCCTGTGGATATATATTATTGGACACATCAAAATGTATGGGTTCCTGGTGAGATATATATTTATTTATATAGGACATCAGAATGTATGGGTTCCTGGTGATATATATTATTGAGCACAGCAGAAAGTAGGGGTTCCTGGTGATATATATTATTCAGCACATCAGAATGTATGGGTTCCTGGTGATATATATTATTCAGCACATCAGAATGTATTGGTTCCTGGTGATATATGTTATTCAGCACATCAGAATGTATGGGTTCCTGGTGATATATATTATTCATCACATTAGAATGTATGGATTCCTGGTGATATATATTGAGGACATCAGAATGTATGGGCTCCTGGTGATATATAACTTACCACATGTAGCTAAAATACAAATTCAACACAGCACTTGGCAGGAAGTGAACAGACCCTACTTAAATAGAGCAAGTAAAAAAAAAAATTGATGCTACCTTTTTTGAGTCGTTTTTGGAGTAGCTCCTGGAGATATATTATATATATAGGACATTAGAATGTATGGGTTCTTTTTGATAGACATTATTCAGCACATCAAAATGAATGGATTCCTAGTGAAATATATTATTGGGCACATCCGAATGTATGGGTTCCTGGTGATATATATATATATATATATATATATACTAGCTGTGAGCCCGATGCAAATGCATCGGGTGTCTAGAATATTTTTAAATTTTTTTTAAGATTTTCAAATAATAATCCAATTATTCCAATGACATCTTTACACCAATTACATATATTTGTATGGTTGATATCATTTAAGGAAAATTGAACTATTATGTTGTAAGGGTCTTAGAACACAAAGTAGCAATACTTCTTAATGTGTCAATCGTTTGAATTGATGAATTAACAGTACTAATGTGTGTATCAGCCAGTTTGTGTCAGCCCACCAATCGCGTCAAGATGCCCTTACGCCTGGTGAGTCCTACTCTAACTAAATCCGAATTAATATAATTTAGATATTTTTTATGGCTGGATTTTTCTTAGATTTTTTGAGGATTGTGATGTAAATAATAAAATTTTGTAAATTGATACAGAAGGAGTTACCAGCTACAGACTTGCAGCAATATCCGTGCAATAACAAAAAAACTTGTAGTTAACCTACGGTAAATGGAGTTAACGTAGCTTCAGCAGGTGCATAAGATGCATCCACTAACTAACCACAGGTGACTGCAGTTGATGTGGATGACACTGCCGCAACTACTGTGTTTCCCCGAAAGTAAGACCCTGTCTTACATTAATTTTACCTCCGAAAGTCGCACCCTGTCTTACTTTTGGGGGGGGTCTTACATTAGCCCAAAAAAAATGACAATTTTTTTTTTAAACAAAAAAATTAACATTTATTAACATGTTGAACAGTATCCCACTGCAGCCTCCCATAACAGTGCCATATCCCACTGCAGCCTCCCATAACAGTGCCATATCCCACTGCAGCCTCCCATAACAGTGCCGTATCCCACTGCAGCCTCCCATAACAGTGCCGTATCCCACTGCAGCCTCCCATAACAGTACTGCAGTGTACCGTGTACACACAGACACACACAGCTCCATACACACGCACCCATGCGGTACCCATACACACCCATACCCATAGGTACACATACAGTACACACACACACACAGACAGACAGCCCCATACACACACACCCATGGTTATGGTTATACAGTACACACGTTTCCATACTTTTTTTTTTCTCTGGGTCACTTTCGTTTTCCTTTGCGGTGCAGCTGTGGGACGCTTCTGCTGCAGGGGACGCTGGGCCAATCAGCAACAAGCCGGGACTGCAGTGACGTCGGGGCTGGGCAGCCAATCACAGCTCGAGCTGCTGGGCCAATCAGCAGCGAGTCGGGGACAGCAGTGACGTCGGGGCTGGACACAGCCGGGGGGACAGCGGCGGCCCAAGGGTACGGTACTAAGGGAGGCCTTATATTCCCCATTTCCCCCCCCCAGGCGGCCTTACATTCAGGGGGGGCCTTATATTAGCAGACCCCCCCATTCCCCCTACTCTGTCTTACTTTCGGGGGGTCTTACTATCGGGGAAACAGGGTATGTTGTCTGCACAAACCGCAAGTTAAGTACAAATTACATATATGCAATTATGAAAATTACAGCAAGTATGTTGTTGGTGAGTCCTTCATGATCAATTATTATCATTTAGTATATTCCTCAACAAAGTGAAAAAATCTAAGAAAAATGGCGTGGTAGAATCTAATTAATAATTTATGTTTGTCCCTATCTATCTAAACATGTGGAACACACCTTGCTAATGAGATGTGTGTGAACAGCCGTCCCACCCGTCTCTTAGCTGTTCACAAAAACCTCTCCCTTTAAAGAATAAGAATCAAATCTCTCAGCACGTAGAGTACTGGAGCTTTAAATAGTGGTTTCTATCACCCTGTGAGAAAATCAGAATGATACACATCTCCAATGAAATCTGTAATGTGTTTTTCCACAAATATTGTATAAACTATGTACATAAAAAACTGAAAATGTAAAGACTAAACTAATTTTTTTGTTATTTTTTTTTTTGTTTTGTTTTAAATAGAAAAGGTAAAAAAATAAAATAGGCAAAAGTTCATCCCAAAATATTCCGATAGACAATATTTTTGGTGAAGACTTTCTCACTGTTAGGCACCAATTTGCCTTGAATGCATGAATCCACCACTTTCACCTTCACATTGCATCGTGTCTTCACACGTGAGAAAGCCACATATAATTGTCCATGACCAAAAACAGGTTCTGGCAAATAAATCCCCACTTTCTCAAATGTTTGGCCTTGGGATTTATTTATGGTCATGGCAAAGGCAGGCTTCACGGGAAATTGTCGACGTCTTAGTTTGAAAGGCAATCCAGTCTCTGATGGACAGAGATCAATTCTTGGAATGAAGACTACATTTCCTTCATCCGAGCCAGAAATTACTTTTGCTTGTATCATGTTGTCAAACAAAGCAATAACAATCATGCGAGTCCCGTTGCAAAGTCCTTTTCTGCTGTTAAAATTACGCAAAAGCATTACAATTGTACCAACTTTTAATTTCAGGAGATGAGAAGGCATTCCCGTTGGTGTTAGTGAATTTAGAAATTCCACTGGATATTGTTCGGTATTTTCCGTCTCATCTGGATCAATGGAATCGTCGCTCATATATTCAATGTATTCTCCAGGAATACAATCCATAACTTTTGAATTGATCAAATCCACAGCGTCATTTTTGGGACAAAGAATGGCATGTGATGCAGCATTCTGAATACTTTCGTCATTATTCACATCAATGACAATGTTTTCACCAAATATATCCAAGATTATAGAGCCAGTGCAGATCATGTCTTGCGGGATCTCAATGACATCATCACCAAGGTTGTAATCATTGGACAATTCTCCATTTCCCAGTTGAATTAACCAATTGCTATAATCAGAATCAATGGAGCGCATGTTGTTAATGAGCGGCAATTGATTGAAAAGCTGCCATTGTCGTGAATATTTAATGCAGCTCTCTACGATGTCTGTCCATGTTCCATGAGAGATGATAGGAAGACACTGCCGAAAGTCTCCTCCCAGAACAATGACTTTCCCTCCAAAGGGTCATTTATTTTTCTTGGAGACATCAGTTGTCATGACATCCCGTAATAATTGATCAATTACATGCAAAGCGTATTTTGACAACATAGTAGACTCATCGATGATGAAGAGTTTGGTAGTCTTCAAATGTTGGGCCGCATCAGTATCATTTTTGATTCTTGAAACGGATGTCTCATTAATTGGTATTGGTATGCCATCAGTGAATGGATAGTTCTTCCTCCTTGCAATAGATTAGCAGCAATCCCTGTACTGGCTGCAGTGAGACAACTTCTCCTTCTCCTCTCAGTTCATGAATCAATAGATGATAGAGATATGTTTTCCCACTTCCACCTGGACCGTCAATGAAAAAGCACTTTGGCTTATCACTTGTATCCTCTAAAGCTTTATGGATTGCATTATAGGCCAAACGTTGTTGATCATTTAAGGTAACTTTCATTTCACGTGCTCTTACTAACTCTTCTTCTTTGTTGTATTGAGGACGAATGTGTGGTTTTCTTTTTGGGCGTGGTAGATTAAAATCATTAAAATGTTTTGCATGAAATTTTAAAACATGTTCGACATCAGTCATGGCATATCCTTCACAATGCTCACAATCATCAGTGTCGGGGTGATAGGCATGGCAGTAATCTTGAACGAAGTGTTGTTTAAATTTTTGCCACAACTCCAGGGGATGATTAGGAGGACCAAAGACACATATATATGCAAACATGTCACGGAGCTGTGCAGGCATATTGAGAACACAGGCATCCAATAAAGTTTTTCTGCAAACAGTGTCATCGAAGAGCAATCCAAGGGCTAATGCCGCCTCTTTAAAAGTTGGGTATGTGACTTCCTTAACAGTCTTAAGGTTGTCAAAACTTGTAGCTCCTTTAACATGGAGTAACAACAGCCTTAAATAGTACCGTTCTTGTTCTTGAATACTAACAGTGTAGAGTCTACCAATGACTGAAGCACCTCCTCTCCTTCTAACTTCCCATGCACCTTCTTTCCAAACATAATGCTCAGGAATTTGACGATATAAGTACTCATGAGCATTGGGATCATTCTCATTGAGGGCAAAGTAGGCCATGAGTGTTGATTGTCTGTCCATTGAATAACTGATGTTGTCCACAGAATCACCCTCGTGAAAAAAAAGTGATTGTGAATGAGGCAGATGTACTGCAAGACGAATAATGCTGTGAGATTGTCTATGCATTGGGAAAGCAAAGATTCGCCAAGCTGCCTCTGGTGCACTGACATATCTGGAATCCATGAATTTATGAGTTTCATCGTGTCTGATGTTGGTTTCACAAATTTCCAGATTGGCTTTATCATGACCTTTGTAGACATATTTGAAGAGGTATTTTACGCTCTGAATGGAAGCACATACTTCCACATTAATATGGCACTTATATTTTAATAGAAGGAAAGGGTTATATGGAACCACCCAAGAATTATCAATCATCTTGGAATGGTGTGGAAAAGAAGGTCCTTCGTTTCTTTGATAACTTGGATATGCATCCTCAGGTATAACAGTTTTTGTTTGAAACTTTTTGGGAAAAGCTTTTTTACACTTTCCATTCTCCATACATGGAGAATTGGGATTGTGTTGTCCACAGGGGCCATGAATCATGTGTTGCATGACAATTTGATGGAGCACAGGGTAATGTGATGGATCAGGAATTTCAGCCCAAACAGTATTGTCCACTTCCACCTCAGTTCTTAGTTTTGAGTTGGCATCCAGAATAATTAGAATGTGAGCATGTGGTAGGCCTCGCTTTTGAAATTCTATCACATGAACCATAGCACAAACCTTACCAAATAATCCACAATTAATATCTTTCAAAAGGGCTTCAAGTTTAATCCTGAATACACGGGCCACTAAATCCGGTCGATGTTCAGCACGCTGCCATGGGTGTAAATTGGTTGCAATTTCACTCCATTTTGGATTACAGGTCATCGTTATAAAAAGATCTGGCCTTCCAAATTTAGTTACAATCGCCATGGCATCTTGATACCGCTGCTGCATGTTTCGGGGACTTCCCTCAAAGGAAGATGGTAAAATTACCGTCTTGCCAATGGGGATTCCTTTTTCTATGGATTTTCTCAGCAAATGTTCTTGAAGGAGACAATAATCCTCCACTTTCAAATCCTTCTGGTGTTGGCGTATAAAATTTAAACGATTTGCCTCGATTTTAACATAGGCATCCACCAAGTACTGCTGTGTCAGTTTACCACCATTAAGGACAGGATTGAATTCTTTCCGTACTGACAGCAAATAACAGTAATACTGCAGTTGTGTCACCCTGCGAGGATTTTGGCCTTGCTGCTTGAGTGCTTCATGCCACCCTTGCTCTCCATGAGGGAAAAACAATGGATACAGTAATGCATCCAAATTACTGTGTAAAATGCTTATTTGCTGTGTTTTGGGGGCCAACAGATTATTTGGGTCTGGTTTTTAGATGTATTAAAATGTCTCTATTAAATGGTGGCTCTCCATCAGCATTTTCAAAGACGACAGCGACTTCATTGACAGTAGGGTTGTTATACCTTCTTGGGTCTTGCTGTCTGCCTTGTTTAATTGCCATGATGATATTGGGCATGTTTGTGCCATGTTTATGACGACCATCCACCGTGAGGCCGAGCTGCTGGTAGGCAGCACCCCGAGAAACCCCGAGACCCTTAACCCCTATACAGGGATCTGGAATTATAGCGGAGCCCAGGGGGTAGCTGCCTATATGAGCAACAGAGCCGGGGAGGTCGCCAGGGAAATCAAGACCCGAAAAACGAAGTCAGAAGTCCGAGTCAAAACCGAGAGGGCAGCGAAGGTACAAAATCGTCAGGCAGTAGCAGAGTCAAAAATCCAGGCAAAGGTCAAGGGCAAAAACCAAGAGGGCAGCTGAGGTACAAAATCAATAGGCAGAGGCAGAGTCAGAAATCCAGGCAAGGTCAGACACGAAACTAAACATACTATCACTGGGGAACCAAAACTATATCTGGCGGCCTGCAAGCCAGGCTCCAATGTACTTGAAGGGCACGGCTACCTCCCATAGGCTGGAGCTCACAACCTGATGACCTCATCCGGACCGCCCCTAGATCCAGGCCAGATGGAGATGCACGACTGGCTCCACCCACGCCACCTCTGACAGAAGAACGCAGGCTGTGCCTAACGGACACCTCTGCAGGGCCCTTTCCTCTGCGACCAACACCACCCAGAGGGGAAACACAGCGGCGCTCAGCGACAGAGGCAGACGTCGCGGGAGCAGTTCCATATGAGGACAAGGCCCTCCTATCACCGGCGCCACCAGCCGAAGGAATCCGGCTCCTCCCAGCGGCCGAGGCAGGAACACCAGCCACCGAGTCCAATGGCGATGTGACAATGTTCCAATGCTTTGTGTTCTTCTTCCTCCACGTGCCGTAACATTTTCTAGGCTGAAACAAAGGGATTAATACCTTCCAATTGCTCAGCAATAATTCTCATCAAGGCTGGATTACATTTGAGATTTTCTGGAGACTGTAGGCGTTGTTCAGTGGCAGTAGCACTATCCAAAATATACATCTGTGCATATGCTGGAACTTGACCTTCAGCGGGGTGGAGAGTTCCAGTTCTATGGTAAATTTGGCCGTGAATCCGGAAACAGTAAGGACCGTGTCCAGGTGGTTGAGAAACACTTGCACCCATGGAAGCAAATGCAAAGGAACTATTAATGCTCCTGATATTGTCCATGAGATTTTTACTATATGGGCTGTCTCCTTTGAGTAAAGTAGTGAAGAGCTCAGGTTACTGAGGTAATGGTACCTTAACTTTGCCCTTGTGACAACAAAGGGAGAACTGTCCATCAGATGGCCTTTCAGCCTCAAAATGTAGTGCTTGACAATGTTCACATTACATATTCATGGGCCCACAGGTATGTTGTAAAATACAGGTATCGTCATCAGTAAAGCCAATAGGGATTGATGACGTAGGTGAAGTGAGCAACAGATGACCTTTTTTGTAGATGCCTACATAAATAAGGCGTGGCTGTGTAGAACTGTCAACACATTCAACAAAAGAAGTAGTGACTGGAGACTTCTTACTGAGGGTTTTTTTTTTTGCGTAGTTGACGCTGTGAGGCAGCCAAATGGGCCAAATGGCGTTGTTTTGAGGTAGGTGACATAATTTGTAAACGTTTGACTTTAGCCAATTTGTGTCTTGTCATGGCAGAAGCAGTCTTGTCTGTTCTTGTTTTAGAAGAACATTTGCACTTCACTTTACCCGTGCCAGATGTTGAAGGCAGTTGAGTTTCAGAAAGTGTTGGAGACACATATATGGATGCCATATCAGAGGTAGATGGTTCTCCTTGAACCTTCACCTGTTGTTGTTTGCGTCTTTTGCGTTCCGCCTCAGCTTTTTTGGCCAACCGACTGCTTCAGCAGACTCCTTTGCAATTCTTTTATTCAAAGCCTTCTTGACCTTAAGCAAACGGAGACGTTTTGTTTCCGGATCTTCCTGCGCACGCTTCTTGCGCTGGCATGCAGCATTGTTAGCTCTAACAGAGCTT
>JARQOC010000005.1:284827060-284862060 GCA_033576535.1 Allobates femoralis
ACATATGGGGGGGTGTGGTGACAGGGGTTGGGGGTGTGTGCTGACAGCGGCGAGGGGTCGCAATGCCCGCTACGCGGGCAATGCTTCGCTCGTGGTGACGTCACAGAGTGACAAAGCCACGGTCTTTTGCGGGGTTCGACACGGAAGTGCCTTCGGCAATTATATAGTATATATATATATATATATATATATATATATATGTATATATATATACCGTATATACTCGCGTATAAGCCGAGTTTTTCAGCCCAAAAATTGGGCTGAAAAGTACCCCCCTCGGCTTATACGCGAGTCAGTGCTGTATACCGATGTATACATCGGTACATACCGATGTATACATCGGTATACAGCAGCCCCCGTAATCCAGGGCCCCCCAGCCTGACTCCGGTCACCTGTAAAGGAAACTATACTTATCACAGTGCCGCTGTCCGCGCCCGCTGTCCGCGCCCGCTCGCAGCTGCCGACCGCGATCCTCCATCTTGCGTCTTCTTCCTGTTTCTGTGCTCGTCGCGGGCAATGACGTCATTCCCTGCGACGAGCACAGGAAACAGGAAGAAGACGCAAGATGGAGGATCGCGGACGGCAGCTGCGAGCGGGTGCGAGCGGGCGCAGACAGCGGCACTGTGATAAGTATAGTTTCCTTTACAGGTGACCGGAGTCAGGCTGGGGGGGCCCTGGATTACGGGGGCTGCTGTATACTACCGCTGGGGCTGCAATATACTACCACTGGGGCTGTATACTACCGCTGGGGCTGCAATATACTACCACTGGGGCTGTATACACCACTGGGGCTGCAATATACTACCACTGGGGCTGTATACACCACTGGGGCTGCAATATACTACCACTGGGGCTGTATACACCACTGGGGCTGCAATATACTACCACTGGGGCTGTATACACCACTGGGGCTGCAATATACTACCACTGGGACTGTATACACCACTGGGGCTGTATACACCACTGGGGCTGCAATATACTACCACTGGGGCTGTATACAGCGCTGGGGCTGCAATATACTACCACTGGGGCTGTATACTACCGCTGGGGCTGCAATATACTACCACTGGGGCTGTATACACCACTGGGGCTGCAATATACTACCACTGGGGCTGTATACACCACTGGGGCTGTATATACTACTGGGGCTGCCTGTTTACTACTGGGGCTGCCTGTATACTACCACTGGGGCTGTATATACTACTGGGGCTGCCTGTATACTACTGGGGCTGCCTGTATACTACCACTGGGGCTGTATATACTACTGGGGCTGCCTGTATACTACTGGGGCTGCCTGTATACTACCACTGGGGCTGTATATACTACTGGGGCTGCCTGTATACTACTGGGGCTGCCTGTATACTACCACTGGGGCTGTATATACTACTGGGGTTGCTGCTGTATACTACCACTGGGGCTGCTGTATACTACCACTGGGGCTGCTGTATACTACCACTGGGGCTGCTGGGGCTCCTATATACTACCACTGGGGCTGCTGTATACTACCACTGGGGCTGCTGTATACTACCACTGGGGCTGCTGGGGATGCTACATACTACCACTGGGGCTGCTGTATACTACCACTGGGGAGGCCTGTATACCACTGGGGGGCCTGTATACCACACTGCTGGGGGCTGTATACCTGTGCTGAGGTCCACCCTCGGCTTATACACGAGTCAATAGGTTTTTCCAGATTTTTGGGGCAAAAGTAGGGGGGTCGGCTTATACACGGGTCGGCTTATACACGAGTATATACGGTATATATAAATATAGTATATAGTGATCAGTATAGAGGCTCTTTATCATTCCTGTGTCCTCAGATTGTCAGCTCCTGTGATCAGGGCTCTCCTCATACACCTGTACAGTGTGTATATATATAGTATATAGTGATCAGTATACAGGCTCTTTATCATTCCTGTGTGATCAGTTTGTCAGCTCCTGTGATCAGGGCTCTCCTCCTCATACACCTGTACAGTGTATATATATAGTATATAGTGATCAGTATACAGGCTCTTTATCATTCCTGTGTGATCAGATTGTCAGCTCCTGTGATCATTGCTCTCCTCATTCTACACCTGTACAGTATATATATATATATATATATAGTGATCAGTATACAGGCTCTCCTCCTCCTCCTCATACACATGTACAGTGTAAATATATATATATATATATATATATATATATATATATATATATATATATATAGTATATAGTATATAGTGATCAGTATAGAGGCTCATTTTCATTCCTGTGTGATCAGATTATCAGCTCCTGTGATCATGGCTCTCCTCCTCATTATACACCTGCACAGTGTATATATATAGTATATAGTGATCTGTATAGAGGCTCTTTGTCATTCCTGTGTGATCAGATTGTCAGCTCCTGTGATGAGCGCTCTCCTCATACACCTGTACAGTATATATTATAGTATATAGTCATCAGTATACCGGCTCTTTATCATTCCTGTGTGATCAGATTGCCAGCTCCTGTGATCAGGGCTCTCCTCATTATACACCTGTACAGTATATATAGTATACAGTGATTAGTTTAGAGGCTCTTTATCATTCCTGTGTGATCAGATTGTCAGCTCCTGTGATCAGGGTCCTCCTCCTCATACACCTGTACAGTGTGTATATATATATAGTATATAGTGATCAGTATAGAGGCTCTCTTCATTAACCTGTCTTCCCCTGTGCGCTGTCTTCTCTCATGTGCTCCCTTCTTTGCCTGTGCAATCTCTCTCTGCCCCCCCCCCCCGTGTGCTCTCTCTGTCTTGCCCTGTGCTCTCTCTCTGTCCCGCCTGTGCTCTCTCTCTCTGTCCCACCCCGTGCGCTGTCTCTGTCCTGCCCTGTGTGCTCTCTCTGTCCCGCCCTGTGCTCTCTCTCTGCCCCACCCCGTGCGCTGTCTCTGTCCTGCCCTGTGCGCTCTCTCTGTCCTGCCCTATGAGCTCTCTCTTCCCCCATGCGATCTTTCTGCCCCTGTGCGCTCTCTCTGCACTATGTGCTCTCTTTGCCCCACACTGTGCGCTCTCTCTGTCACAACCTTTGCGCTCTCTTCCCTGCCCTTGTGCTCCCTCTGCCCCTGTGCACTCTCTTTTTGCTTCCCCTGTGTGATGTTACTCTGCTCTTCCTATGCACTCTCTCTGTGCCGCCTGTGCGCTCTTTCTGCCCCCCTGTTCAGACAGTGCAGAGACAGGGACCAGGGGATGGGAGGCGAACGGAGCATGCACTGCCCGTGTGCTATATGTGTTCGTGTGCTATCTGGGTGATATCTGTCAATGTATACTCACCTCCCTCAAGTGCTGCCTGTTCCTCTCTTCTGGGGCGCTGCACTTAGAGCAGTGAATATTAGATGGGCCTAATGAGCCCCCGGAAATGAGAGGAACAGACAGCACTGGAGGAGGTGAGAGGAGCAGACAGCACTGGAGGTAAGTGAGAGGAGCAGACAGAGCTGGAGGTAAGTGAGAGGAGCAGACAGCGCTGGAGGTAAGTGAGAGGAGCAGACAGCGCTGGAGGTAAGTGAGAGGAGCAGACAGCCCTGGAGGAGGTGAGAGGAGCGCTGGAGGTAAGTGAGAGGAGCAGACAGCACTGGAGGAAAGTGAGAGGAGCAGACAGCGCTGGAGGCAAGTGAGGAGAGCAGACAGCACTGGAGGTAAGTGAGAGGAGCAGACAGCGCTAGAGGAGGTGAGAGGAGCAGACAGCGCTGGAGGTAAGTGAGAGGAGCAGACAGCACTGGAGGAAAGTGAGAGGAGCAGACAGCGCTGGAGGCAAGTGAGAAGAGCAGACAGTGCTGGAGGTAAGTGAGAGGAGCAGACAGCGCTAGAGGAGGTGAGAGGAGCAGACAGCACTGGAGGTAAGTGAGCGGAGTAGACAGCACTGGAGGTAAGTGAGAGGAGTAGACAGCACTGGAGGTAAGTGAGGGGAGCAGAGAGCACTGGAGGTAAGTGAGAGGAGCAGACAGCACTGGAAGAGGTGAGAGGAGCAGACAGCGCTGGAGGTAAGTGAGAGGAGCAGACAGCACTTGAGGTAAGTGAGAGGAGCAGACAGCACTGGAGCAGGTGAGAGGCGCAGACAGCGCTGGAGGAGGTAAGAGGAGCAGACAGCGCTAGAGGAGGTGTGAGGAACAGACCGCACTGGAAGCAGGTGGGTATAAAATTCTTTATTTTAACACAAATCTCCTGGCTCTGGTCCATGCACACGGATGTCACGCAGATCGCGGCAACCAATCAGCGAAGCGCGATTTAAATCATGCGCCAAGACCGCTGGTTCATTGCCGTGGTCGGCGGCGACCAATCAGCGAAGCGGAGCGCGGCTTGGCTGGAGATTTGAATCCCACAGCGCTCAGCCAATTAGTGGCACGGGATTCAAATGTCCCGCCAAGCCGCGCGCCTTTTCACTGATTGGTCACCACCTACCACGGCGACCAATCAGCACTCTTGGCGTGTGATTTAAATTGCGCTTTGCTGATTGGTCACCGCCAATAGTATACAGTGCTAACCACTGAGCCACCATATATAGTGCTAATCACTGGGCCACCATATACTGTGCTAGCCACTCAGCCACAGTATACAGTGCTAACCACTGAGCCACCATATACTGTGCTAACCAATGAGCCTCCATATACTGTGGTAACCACTGAGCCTCCGTTTAGAATGCTAACCACTGAACTAACTTATACAGTGCTAACCACTAAGCCACGGTATACAATGCTACCACCGAGTCACCATATACAGTGCTATCCACTGAGTCACCATACAGTGCTAACCATTAATCCACCGTATACAGTGCTAACCACTAAGCCACCATATACAGTGCTAACCACTGAGCCACCATATACAGTGCTAACCACTAAGCCACAGTATACAGTGCTAACCACTAAGCCACCGTATACACCATATAAATCCCACAACAACAGCGTACTTTCTGGAGAGAGGACTGTACTATTCAGTGGCTATTTCTATGGCACCTGTTCATTTCACCGCACTCCTGATTCAATAGCATCGAACCCATTTCTAGTTTTGTATATTAATGGCAGATCTACAGGATTTGGGAGAAACATATAGTAGATGCTGATCCCATCAATAGATCCAGGAACAGCGCCACTCTCAGCCAAGAGATGACAGAACAGTCCCATCAGTCTCCACATAGAGCATCAGGGCCTCATTCTTCAGATACACATCGCCCTATTGGTGAGATCCACATGTACTATCCATTATGTAATATCCATGGATACGGTATAAATATACGGAATTAGATTGTCCCTTTTAGTGTAAATTCATAGTGGAATTAATATGAATTTGAGTTGCAGATTCCTGGGCACAAATTTGGAAGAGTTTATTGTAAAATATATGTGAAAAAATTATTTTAGAATATAAAAATGGCGTCCTGTTCCCATTTGTGTCCTGGGAATCTGGGTACAAAAATCAATAGGATGGGGGCACCAAAAGGCAGTTTTGCACAGGGCACCATTTAGGCTAAGGCCGGCCCTGATTGTAACCACACTTTGTGCCTAATTTTATGTTCTCTATTTTCCTCCTCTAACTTGGCTGCGTCTTATGCTCCGGTGCGTTTTATAGTCCGAAAAATACGGGATTTTAAGTAGATGCATTATTAATTTTGATTGGAGCTTTCAGGGGAAGTGCTTTTTTTTTTGGTGAGATATTGTTACTTAAAGGGGGCACTCAAGTGTATTTGTTGCTTGAAGGGGGCACTTTTCATAGGAGCATATCAGGCATTATTATATGCTAGGTATCACATTGGGGGCTTTCTCCTTTCTTTGGGACACGATTATTTATAGGGGCCCCTTTATCTTGCGCACTGACTTTGTAGCAGTAATTGGTGCAGGAGAAATCATAGTAATGATATAATCTTTGAGGTATTGGGGTCACTGTTCCCCACTGTAATCTCTGTACTGTGGTTGGCAGCACTGGTATCTACTATGATATGATCAGCTAATGGCGGTAATATTAGTCTTAATAGCACATTTTCTGTTTTTGAATTTAGCTTAGTGCATTTTAGTCGTTATTTGGTGTTCGGTGTGTGGTGGGAGTATTGGTCTTTGTATTATATGTATTTCTGTACAGGTAATGGTCATATTATATTATATTCTCATTATGTAGTGGTAATGGTAGTGGACATTGTGTTGCAGTATTATATTAGCCTTATATGGTAGAAATGTTGGTAATATTGGTTTTCTTTTGTTTGTAATGGCCCCTTTAACATCAGTGGTTTTTGCTGATCGCGGCAGTTGCGGTGAAAAAAACGCAACTGTCGCGATTACCGCATAGCGGCTGCACTTGCGGTTCACTTGCGGCAAGCCCCATACAATGTCTATGGGGCTTGCGGCAGGTGCGGCAAGTGCGGTTTCGGCATTGTGTTAATCACATGACCTATCACATGATCTATTAAAGGGAATCATTGTGACATGTCACATGATACATTGAAGTGTGGCTTTGAGCTTCTCTGGTGCCGCATGTGCGGCTTTATATGGGGACGTCGTGAAGCCCCCAGGGGCATGATAACATGCTAAGTTGGCCGCAGGGCTGTGAAGTCGGAGTCGTGGAGTCGGTGTCCATTTTGGGTGAAGTCGGATTCAGGGAAATTGAAGAGTTATAGTCGGATGTTTGGCTTACCGACTCCATAGCCCTGGAGGGGGAACTAACGTCCCCTCGACTAGTCAAAGCTCTAATTAGCATATCATATACAATCTTTAGAAATACTTTTTCTAAACATTTGTCTATGTATGCTACTACATGGAGGCACTGTTAGGAATGGATTATTGGTATGTGCACAGAACCGCTCATGGTTCTATGAGCCCAGGGGACCTGACAGTTTCCCTTTAAGACTTCGGTGTTCCTATGACTTTTAGTTTTTTCAGGCACATTAGTTGTGTTCGGTCTTCAAGACGTTTCTTGTCCGCCTGCAGCATGTATGGTGTTCAGACCTTCTACTTCCTCCGGAGTCCTGTGTGCAATCTATTCACGGTCTTCTAGGTCTAGGTCTTCATGGCATCAAGATTTTCTAGTTCTCCACAACTTTGTTTTCTACCTTTCTGCAATCCGGTATCCCAACTACCTGTCTGCGGTCTTCAGGATGTTCCAACCTGCCTGTGGTTTCCATTATCACAACTACCTGTCTGTGGTCACCAAGATATGTCCTGTCTGCCTGCGGTTTCCAGGACAGTCACTGTCTGCCTGTGTTCCCCAGTCCCTCTGCTGTCATAAGTTGGACCACTGGGTTAAAATCAAATTTCTCACAAATGAAATTGTTATTACCCATTTATGCCCACAGGCCAAAGGAGAAAATAAAAGACTCAGACACATCATGGAGAGTTTAAAAAATAAAAATTGTATTTTTTATATATTATTTCTGTATGTTTTATGTGGGCTGGTTACCTCCCATCACTCACCATGAGCGTACAGCAACACTCAGGACAGGAAAAACCCCCAGTGGAGGAAACCTGTAGGGAAACCATGGCCGCTGTACTGCCCTTCCTCTGGGCATACTAAGGGAGGTCACCGCTATAATAAGTCTGTGTACAGTATATGGTGTGTGTAGTAGTGTGTGTGTATAGTGGTAAATGTGGGAATGTGTGTTTTGTTTGTGTGTGACTATCTGTATACTTCTCTTATTCATCCGATTCTTCATCCGACGATCTTCTCCTCTGAAGTCCAGCAGCGATGTTCTCCGTCCGGCAGATATGCTCATGAAAATGAATAGAAAAAAACAAGATTTAGAATATCATTTTATGATGCACAGAGTGATGATAAATTATTTACATTCCTTAGAAATTATATTGCTTATATTTATACAAAATACATATCTGAACTATAAACATATGTACCTATTTATCTTAAAAGTAATCACACCTATGTTATTCTCACCAAAATGGTTATGAACCCTACTTCCAACCTAATGTGTCACCCTAACATAACTAGAACAGCCTATACTTCCCATATTACATGTGTGGCCGGACTGCACCTCACCAGTATATATTGGATTGGGTCATGTCTTGTTACCAGATTTGACCCACTGACAGTAGTGTCGCTGTTTTCTAGTAAAAAAGGTTTTAGAAAAACCTTTAACCAGTCATATACGTTAAATCTTGCCTATCTGTTAAGATGAAAAAAGTAAGCATGATGATCCCCACATATGAATATCTGTATATATCCTGACCCTCCCTGTATAGTAACTGATGAGCCATTATAATATACTTCACAATTTTACTCTGAGTGATCTATCGTATTTTGCAGATCATAACACAACAGATTATAAAACATACCACAAGTTTAGAAAAATTAAATATAAAAAAGATCATTTTTAATGTTGTTAATAAAGGGGCTCCGTTTAGGGTTATAAACATTTGTTTTATAATCCAGATATATTTTACTGGGGAGGGAGGGGGGAGTGGGGTCACAGGATGCAGGGTCGCCGCTGAAGGAAGTTTGTGGCTGCACAAGTGGAGCAATGCTGCGGGAAGTGGTGTCGTGGTGGTGCGAGGCATGCGCTATTGATCTAACGGCAGTTGACATGAATGGCTTCAGGAAAAGGGTTGTGAAGGCAGCGTGTGCGCAGATTGAGACTTTGGAGAGCCGAGATTTCAATCTGTGCATGCACCACTTCCGATGTGATGGATTTCATGAAAATGGCTGCGGAGGTGTCGCTTGCGCAGATTGACATCTCGGCTCTCCAAGATCTGAATCTGTGCGTGCTCTACTTCCGCAGCCATTTTCCTGAAGCCCATTGTGCCAACTGCCGAGAGATCAATGTCGGCTGCCTCGCGACACCCCCTCCTCCCAGCCTCGGGCCTGCAGCATTGCCCCAATCTTGCCGGTGCCGACTTACATCAGAGGTGACCCGGCTCCACTGCCGCCGTCCCCGCCCCCCCACTGGTAAGCTATATCCAGATTGTAAGACACACCTCCATTTTCCCGCCAATTTTGGCAGAAAATGTGTCTTATAATCCAAAAAATACAGCTAATATTGTACATTAATAAAGTGAAATGATGACAGCTCGCCCGTCACACTGCTAATATTGCTGGAGAGCCAGCACCTCACCATTGCATAGCAGATGAGCAACCACAACCCAAATCTGAATGATCCAGCTCAATTCACAGATTAAAAATATAAACTTTTTTTGTAGATCCAAAAAAATGTAGCAAATTACAGTGTAGTAAGACGTCAAATGATCTAAAATAAATGTTTACATTTTTGATCCTTGACTTGAGCTGGACCAGTCTGATAATGACCGAGCACTTGTATATATTATTCCTGTAAATTGCTGAAACGTTGTGACCCAGTGTTCCCCATATTCATCCGCAGTCTCCACAATGTCTCCATATTTCCAGAATATTATCCGTAATTCTCAGCAATTAGTCTTGGTCATCAAAAGTTAGGAATTATGTCCAGTGTATTTCAGTTTTCTGATAATATAGTTGAAACCAGAAGTTTACATACACTATAAAAAGACACGTAAGCATGTTTTCGCACTATCTGACATGAAATCAGAATAAACATTAACCATTTTAGATCAATTAGGATTACCATAATTATTAATATTTGCCAAATGTCAGAATAATAAGAGAGAGAATTTTAAGGCATTTTTATTACTTTCTTTACATACACTAAGATTATTATGCCTTTAAACAATTTGGGACAGCCCTTCTGATAGGTTTATTGGCAACATCTGAGTTAATTAGAGAGACACCTGTGGATGTATTTTAATACACACATAGAACACACTGCTTCTTTGTGTAGCATCATGGGAAAATCCAAAGAAATCAGCCAAGATATCAGGAAGAGAATTTTGGATGTGCACAAGTCTAGTTCATCCTTGGGTGCAAATTACAGATACCTGAAGGTGCCTCGTTCATCTGTACAAACAATTAAATGCAAGTACAAACAAGATTGGAATGTCCAGCCAACATACCGCTCAGGAAGGAGACTGGTTCTGGGTCTCACAGACGCACGTTCTTTGATCCGACATGTGCATATCAACACAAGAACAAAAGCAAAAGACCTTGTGAAGATGATGGTGGAAGATGGTAAAATTGTGTCATTATCCACAGTGAAACAAGTACTGTATCAACATGGGCTCAAATGCCACTCTGCAATGAAGAACAAAAACATCTAAAAGTTCAAAATGTGTTCAATATGCCAACTACAATATCCATCTTCCTGGAAAGGTATCAAACAAATCACACAGGGACTTAACATAAAAATCACAATGGCTCAAAAAAGACAAAAGTCTCACTAGCCCAAAGATCACCTCTTCTGATCAGAGGTAGTGGTTAGTATACAAAAGGTAAAACAAATATTTAATTCCTTTCAAAGAGCGAATTCATAACTACCGTATTTTCCGCACTATAAGGCGCACCTAAAAGACTAAGATTTTCCCAGAAATCATAGGTGCGCCTTATAGTGCAGTGCGCCTTATATACGGATTTTTCCAGGAAAATTTAGCACCCCCCAGAAAATAAGGCATACCTTTGTGCCGCAATATCCTCCGTCCCCGCCATCCCCCTCTGTCCGGTGCCCGCCTGGCATCGCTGTGCGGGGACGCGATCACCAGCCGCTATTCCCGCCATCCATGCTGGTGCCGGGGCCTGCCTCACATCACTGTGCGGGGACGCGATCACCAGCCGCCGTCCCCGCCATCCATGCTGGTGCCGGTGCCGGTGCCTGCCTCACATCACTGTGCGGGGACGTGATCACCAGCCGCCGTCCCCGCTGTCGTGTCCGGTGCCGCCGCTGCATCGGGCGTGCTCACAGCCCAGGAGCCCAGGAGCCCATCAGCCAATCACAGCTCCGCCCAGGAGCCTTGAGCCAATCCGAGGCCAGCTGACGTCAGCCCATAGCCTCTGATTGGCTGAGGGTTCCAGCGCTGTCATTGGCTGTGGGCTCCAGCGCTGTCATTGGCTGTGGGCTCCAGCGCTGTCATTGGCTGTGGGCTCCAGCGCTGTCATTGGCTGTGGGCTCCAGCGCTGTGATTGGCTGAGGGCTCCAGCGCTGTGATTGGCTGAGGGCTCCAGCGCTGTGAGTGCCTTGCCACACAGTACAGTAAGTGTGTGTGTGTGTGTGTCTGAGTGTGTCTGTGTGTGTGTCTGTGTGTGTGTGTGTCTGTGTGTGTGTCTGAGTGTGTGTCTGAGTGTGTGTCTGAGTGTGTCTGACTGTGTGGGATGCTGAAGGGTGATGGGAGGCTACACAGGGATGCTGGAGGGTGATGGGAGGCTACACAGGGATACTGGAGGGTGATGGGATGCTACACAGGGATGCTGGAGGGTGATGAGAGGCTACACAGGGATGCTGGAGGGTGATGGAAGGCTACACAGGGATGCTGGAGGGTGATGGGAGGCTACACAGGGATGCTGGAGGGTGATGGGAGGCTACACAGGGATACTGGAGGGTGATGGGAGGCTACAGAAGGATGCTGGAGGGTGATGGGAGGCTACACAGCGATGCTCGAGGGTGATGGGAGGCTACAGAGGGATTTTTTTTATAGTAATATGGTGCGCCTTATAATCCGGTGCGCCTTATATATGGACCAAGACGGCTTAAAAGTCATTTTTTGAGGGTGCGCCTTATAATCCGGTGCGCCTTATAGTGCGAAAAATACGGTAATGAGCAAAAGACATAAATAAAGCTATGCAATAGTTTTATCCATAGTGAGGCAAAAAAGTCATTGCATACTCTATGCAATAGTTAAGATTAGGAAGGTACATGAGCCTATCGTGTAGTTAATCCTTGTAAAGGTAGGACAAGTCACCACTGTTGGGATGATAATTGTGTGACCTAAAGTACAAGAATTCAGTTCTGAATAAAACAATGTGCAAAAATTGGTCCTGAAAAAACCTGACATGTTCCTCCTCTAATAAATAATTTTTAGAGATTTTTCAGGGTCTATTGGTTCATTCAGTCTTTTTATAGAGCCCCAAACTACTCCACAATATCCTGTCAGTGCAGGAGACGACAGAGTGCTGACCGCACCAAGCAAACCTCAACCCTAAGGAGTTAATGAGCCGCCCACCAGTGAAACTAAGACAGCATAAAAAACAGTCCCAATACCAGGGAACACTATAGCTGGTGAGATCTGGAACCCTAGCATACAAGTGAATGGTCAGAATTTGGAGAATATCATAGTTCCCCGCCTAACAACCAGAATGGTGTAAGAACTAAAAAACAACTATGGACACAGAGGGAGTACGGAACCCTAACTGGATGTGAGGAGGATACGGAGAGAGACTGTGACATATGGCTGTATGATACGTCAGATTGCACTGGTGCACTTCACAAAATAGATGGCATCTTGAGCAAAGAAGATTATCTGGCAATACTGAAGCAACATCTCAAGACATGAGGCAGGAAGTTAAAGCTTGGGCGGAAATGGGTCTTCCAGATGGACAATTACCTGAAGCATACTGCCAAACCGGTTACATAGTGGCTTAAGGATAACAATGTCAATGAATTGGAGTGGCCATCACAAAGCCCTGATCTCAATCCAATTGATAATTTCTGGGCAAAGGTGAAAAGGCTGCGAGCTACAGACATGGCTCAGTTACACCAGTTCTGTCAGGAGGAATGGGCCCAAATTTCTACCAACTATTGTGAGAGGCTTGTGTAAGGATATCCAAAATTTTTCACCCAAGTCATACAGTTTAAGAGCAATAATACCAAATATTAATGAAATGAAATGTATGTAAACTTGTGACTCTGCAGAAAGTAATAAAAATGCCTTAAAACATTTTCTCTCATTTTATTTGGCAAATAATAATTATGATAATTATAATTGATTTAAAACGGAATCGGTTTATTCTGATTTCATGTCAGATAGTGAGAAAAACATGTATATGTGTCTTTTTATATTTTGTATGTAAACTTCTGGATTCAAGTGTATAGAACTAACTGTCAGTATTTGGGATGGCATAAATCTGCAGTTTTCTCCATTACATAGTGATACTGATCTCTGTTGAGCCTCGGGTAGAGTGCTGTCTCTTGATCCACAGGTAGTGCACTATATCTTGGTCCTCAGGTGGAGCGCTGTCTCTTGATCCTCAGGTGGAGCGCTGTCTCTTGATCCTCAGGTGCAGCGCTGTCTCTTGATGCTCAGGTGCAGCGCTGTCTCTTGATGCTCAGGTGGACTGCTGTCTCTTGATCCTCAGGTGGAGTGCTGTCTCTTGATGCTCAGGTGGAGTGCTGTCTCTTGATCCTCAGGTGGAGCGCTGTCTCTTGATTCTCAGGTGGAGCGCTGTCTCTTGATCCTCAGGTGGAGCGCTGTCTCTTGATCCTCAGGTGGAGCGCTGTCTCTTGATCCTCAGGTGGAGCGCTGTCTCTTGATCCTCAGGTGGAGATCTGTCTTTTGATCCTCAGGTGGAGCGCTGTCTCTTGATCCTCAGGTGGAGCGCTGTCTCTTGATCCTCAGGTGGAGCGCTGTCTCTTGATCCTCAGGTGGAGCGCTGTCTCTTGATCATCAGGTTATCTCTCAATTCACACTAGTTGTAGAGCTGTCTCTCTCAATGAACACTAGGTGTAGAGCTGTCTCTCTATCCACATGAGGAGGAGAGCTGTCTCTCTCAATCCACACGAGGTGGAGAGCTGTCTTTTGCAATCCACATGATGTGGAAAGCTGTGTCTCTCAATCCACACGAGGTGGAGAGCTGTCTTTTGCAATCCACCTGAGGTGGAAAGCTGTGTCTCTCAATCCACACGAGGTGGAGAGCTGTCTTTTGCAATCCACATGATGTGGAAAGCTGTGTCTCTCAATCCACACGAGGTGGAGAGCTGTCTTTTGCAATCCACATGATGTGGAAAGCTGTGTCTCTCAATCCACACGAGGTGGAGAGCTGTCTTTTGCAATCCACATAATGTGGAAAGCTGTGTCTCTCAATCCACACAAGGTGGAGAGCGGTCTTTTGCAATCCACACGAGGTGGAGAGCTGTGTCTGTATCCACACGAGGTGGAGAGCGGTCTTTTACAATCCACATGATGTGGAAAGCGGTCTTTTGCAATCCACACGAGGTGGAAAGCTGTGTCTCTCAATCCACACAAGGTGGAGAGCTGTCTTTTGCAATCCACAGGATGTGGAGAGCTGTGTCTGTATCCACATGAGGTGGAGAGCGGTCTTTTGCAATCCACTCGATGTGGAGAGCTGTGTCTCTCAATTCACATGAGGTGGAGTGCTGTCTTTTGCAATCCACATGATGTGGACAGCTGTGTCTCTCAATCCACTCAAGGTGGAGAGCTGTCTTTTGCAATCCACATGATGTGGAAAGCTGTCTTATGCAATCCACACGAGGTGGAAAGCAGTGCCTCTCAATCCACACAAGGTGGAGAGCTGTGTCTCTCAATCCACACAAGGTGGAGAGCTGTCTGTCTCAATGCGGTCCAGCATTTTTTGTCCCTGATCACAGTTTTAGGTGTTAAGGCTGTGACGTACCGCTATCTCATCACTGAAACTCAGTTTCTGTTCCTCCTGAATGGATGGGCCTGGACAAGAGCTCTCAACCTCTCGAAGAACACTCTGCGCCGCTCTTCATCCATTCTTGGGATCCTTGGTCGCTCGAGTAACTGGAGGTCCTGAAGCTGGATTTGAATGCCTTTAGGAAATAATATTAAAATTATTATTATGTTAGAAGACACTCAGAGACATTTGGGCGTCACTCTTTTTTAATTCAGGGAATGACATCCAATTTTAGGCACTAAGTCTCTAAATTATAGTATACAGTGTTAATACTGCAACTAAAGCTTGTATTGAAGAGTCATTTCCACTGTTAATTTTAATTGATAGATATTATAATAATAATTCTAAGATTCTAAGATAATAATTCTAAGTTATGATTGCATCAGTACTGATTGCACCAGGTAAAAACTTCCTCTTGATGTTAAAAATTTTAACCTCATGTCTATAGTCAATTGAGGTACGGTGTCTCTCAGAAGGTGTGCTACACCTCTAAGTTCCCGGGTATTTAGCGCATTGAAAGTTTTTATACTTCCTATTTTATTTTGTTTTATGAGTGTTAGGAAGAGTCCGACAACTACCGACTCCTTCCTTATGTCAGACATTTATGATACAATAACTTTTGGTAGCTATACAGTTGTGACCAAAAGTATTGACACCCCTGCAATTCTGTCAGATAATACTCAGTTTCTTCCTGAAAATGATTGCAATCAAAAATTCTTTGGTATTATTTTCTTCATTTAATTTTACTTCAATGAAAAAACACAAAAGAGAATGAAGCAAAAAGCAAAACATTGATCATTTCACACAAAACTCCAAAAATGGGGCAGACAAAAGTATTGGCACCCTCAGCCTAATACTTGGTTGCACAACCTTTAGCCAAAATAACTGCGATCAACCGCTTCCGGTAACCATCAATGAGTTTCTTACAATGCTCTGCTGGAATTTTAGACCATTCTTCTTTGGCAAACTGCTCCAGGTCCCTGATATTTGAAGGGTGCCTTCTCCAAACTGCTATTTTTAAATCTCTCCACAGGTGTTCTATGGGATTCAGGTCTGGACTCATTGTTGGCCACCTTAGAAGTCTCCAGTGCTTTCTCTGAAACCATTTTCTAGTGCTTTTTGAAGTGTGTTTTGGGTCATTGTCCTGCTGGAAGACCCATGACCTCTGAGGGAGACCCAGCTTTCTCACACTGGGCCCTACATTATGCTGCAAAATTTGTTGGTAGTCTTCAGACTTTATAATGCCATGCACACGGTCAAGCAGTCCAGTGCCAGAGGCAGCAAAGCAACCCAAAACATCAGGGAACCTCCACCATGTTTGACTGTAGGGACCGTGTTCTTTTCTTTGAATGCCTCTTTTTTTCTCCTGTAAACTCTATGTTGATGCTTTTGCCCAAAAAGCTCTACTTTTGTCTCATCTGACCAGAGAACATTCATCCAAAATGTTGTAGGCTTTCTCAGAGAAGTTTTGGAAAACTCCCGCCTGGCTTTGTTATGTCTCGGGTAAGAAGTGGGTTCTTCCTGGGTATCCTACCATACAGTCCCTTTTCATTCAGACGCCGATGGATAGTACGGGTTGACACTGTTGTACCCTTGGACTGCAGGGCAGCTTGAACGTGTTTGGATGTTAGTTGTTAGTTGAGGTTCTTTATCCACCATCCGCACAATCTTACGTTGAAATCTCTCGTCAATTTTTCTTTTACGTCCACATCTAGGGAGGTTAGCCACAGTGCCATGGGCTTTAAAAGTTCTTGATGACACTGTGCACGGTAGATACAGGAACATTCAGATCTTTGGAGATGGACTTGTAGCCTTGAGATTACTCATGCTTCCTCACAATTTGATTTCTCAAGTCCTCAGACAGTTCTTTGGTCCTCTATCTTTTCTCGATGCTCAATGTGGTACACACAAGGACACAGGACAGAGGTTGAGTCAACTTTATCCATGTCAACTGGCTGCAAGTGTGATTTAGTTATTGCCAACACCTGTTAGGTGCCACAGGTAAGTTACAGGTGCTGTTATTTAACAAAATTAGAGAAGCATCACATGATTTTTCTAACAGTGCCGATACTTTTGTCCACCCCCTTTTTTATGTTTGGTGTGGAATTATATCCAATTTGGCTTTAGGACAATTCTTTTTGTGTTTTTTCACTGAAGACAAATTAAATGAAGATAATAATACCAAAGAATTTGTGATTTCAATCATTTTCAGGAAGAAACTTAGTATTATCTGACAGAATTGCAGGGGTGTCAATACTTTTGGCCACAACTGTATAGTATATAGTGATCAGTATACAGGCCCTTTATCATTCCTGTGTGATCAGATTGTCAGCTCTTTTGATCAGGGCTCTCCTCATTATACACCTGTACGGTGTACATATATATAGTATAATCAGTATACAGACTCTTTATCATTCCTGTGTGATCAGATTGTCAGTTCCTGTGATCAGGGCTCTCCTCCTCATTATACACCTGTACAGTGTATATATGGTATATAGTGATCCATGGGCTTTAAACTTCTTGATGACACTGCGCACAGTAGACACAGGAACATTCAGGTCTTTGGAGATGGACTTGTAGCATTGAGATTGCTCATGCTTCCTCACAATTTGGTTTCTCAAGTCCTCAGACAGTTCTTTGGTCCTCTATCTTTTCTCGATGCTCAATGTGGTACACACAAGGACACAGGACAGAGGTTGAGTCAATTTTAATCCATGTCAACTGGCTGTAAGTGTGATTTCGTTATTGCCAACACCTGTTAGGTGCCACAGGTAAGTTACAGGTGCTGTTCATTACACAAATTAGAGAAGCATCACATGATTTTTCTAACAGTGCCAATACTTTTGTCCACCCCCTATTTTATGTTTGCTGTGGAATTATATACAATTTGGCTTTAGGACAATTATTTTTGTGTTTTTTCAGTGAAGACAAATTAAATGAAGATAATAATACCAAAGAATTTGTGATTGCAATCATTTTCAGGAACAAACTGAGTATTATCTGACAGAATTGCAGGGGTGTCAATACTTTTGGCCACGACTGTATAAGATTTACCCACTGGCAGACACAGACAGAAAAGGGCCCCAGTGCAAGAATACCATATATACTCGTGTATAAGCCGAGTTTTTCAGCCCAAAAAATGGGCTGAAAAGTCCCCCCCTCGGCTTATACACGGGTCAATATGATAATCCTATGGTGGGAGGGGGCGCGGGGGTTGGGGGGCGCTGCGCAGTATTTCTTACCTTGTCCCCCGTTCTACAGTGTCTTCCGTGCTCCGTTCCCGGTCTGCTGGGCCTTGTGGTTCCTCCTGGTTCCTCCTCCTTCGGTTCCATCATGGGGGCTGCCATCTTGCTTCTTCTCTCCGCCCCCGGCCAGTGATGTCAGAGCAGGCCGAGCTGTGATTGGCTAACACCCGTGATCACATGTCACGGGTGCTAGCCAATCACAGCGCGGCCTGCTCTGACATCACTGGCCGGGGGCGGAGAGAAGAAGCAAGATGGCAGCCCCCATGATGGAACCGAAGGAGGAGGAACCACAAGGCCCAGCAGACCGGGAACGGAGCACGGAGGACACCGGAAGCCACTGCAGAACGGGAGGACAAGGTAGGAAGCTTGTGTGTGTGTGTGTGTGTATGTGTATATATGTGTATGTGTGTGTGTGTATATATGTGTGTATGTATGGGTATGTGTATGTAAGTAGGCTGGCTGCCAATATAAGCCATACCTCTGGGGCTGCTGTATATACTTCTGGGGCTGCTGGATACTACCACTGGGGCTGTATATACCTCTGGGGCTACTGTATACTACCACTGGGGCTGTATATACCTCTGGGGCTACTGTATACTACCACTGGGGCTGTATATACCTCTGGGGCTACTGTATACTACCACTGGGGCTGTATATACCTCTATGGCTACTGTATACTACCACTGGGGCTGTATATACCTCTGGGGCTACTGTATACTACCACTGGGGCTGTATATACCTCTGGGGCTACTGTATACTACCACTGGGGCTGTATATACTTCTGGGGCTGCTGGATACTGCCACTGGGGCTGTATATACCTCTGGGGCTGCTGGATACTACCACTGGGGCTGTATTTACCACTGGGGAGGCTGCTGTATACCACACTGCTGGGGGCTGTATACCTGTGCTGGGGTCCACCCTCGGCTTATACACGAGTCAATAGGTTTTCCCAGATTTTGGGGGCAAAAGTAGGGGGGTCGGCTTATACACGGGTCGGCTTATACACGAGTATATACGGTATATATATATTTGTATATATATATATAGGACGTCAGAATTAAAGGGTTCCTGGTGATATATTTTGTTCATCGCTTCAGAATGTATGGGTTCCTGGTGATTTATATTTTGAGCACATCAGAATGTATCGGTTTCTGGTGATGATTCACCACTGGATGAATGACGTCCCAAGGGGCCCAGCCACAAGCCGCAAAAAAAAAACAAAAAGAAACTAATGCTACCTTTTTTGAGTCGTTTTTGGAGTAGCTCCTGGTGATATATATAATACATATATAGGACATTAGAATGTATGGGTTCTTTTTGATAGACATTATTCAGCACATCAAAATGAATGGATTCTCAGTGAAATATATTATTGGGCACATCAGAATGTATGGGTTCCTGGTGATATATATATATATATAAATAAATATAGGACATCAGAATTAAAGGGTTCCTGGTGATATATATTGTTCATCACCTTAGAATGAATGGGTTCCTGGTGATTTATATTATTGGGCACATCAGAATGTATGGGTTCCTGGTGATATATATTTTGAGCACGTCAGAATGTATTGGTTTCTGGTGATTTATATTAAGAACATCAGAATGTATGGGTTCCTGGTGATATATATTGAAGACATCAAAATGTATAAGCCACTGGTGATATATTGTCACGTATTAGCTGCCTTCAGCCAACAGGTGCTGCTGCCGGTTTAGTAAACTAAGCCTTTTTCCTTCAGTCAGTGTGAGGCTGTGCAGTTTGAAGTTGCTGAACGTTTGGTGAAAGTGACTCATGGATCAGGGGAGCTGAGCGGCTGTGTCTGAGCTGTCTTGGCCATAAATAGGTCAGCTTCCATCCACCTGATGTCGCTGATTCAGCTCACTACTGAGCTGATTCCTTGGTGTGCAGATGTTGTTTTAGAGCTGCTGCATTCTTCTTCATTTGAAGCTGCTGGGTTCCCTGGCTGGTGGGTGGAGGTATGGTCTTTATGCCTAGGGCATTTTCAGAAGCTTAGGGAAAAGGGTGGCGGCTCGGACCTCCTCACCATTAGAGGTACCTCCGAGAACAGGGCAAGCCAGGCTCCCCAGTATCAGGGTCAGATTAGGCTCCCCTGCCCCCCTTCATCCATCTTCATCCAGCTACCTGAGTCCCTCACCTCCTAAGTGTAACATATATATACATATATATATATATATATATATATATATATATATATATATACACTAGCTGGGTGCCCGATGCACATGCATCGGGATTCTAGCAGAGCGACTCTCTGACTCGCAATGGCCGCTTCGCGGCCAATGCTTCGGGCGTATCCACATGACCACGCTGACTCGCAGCGTGAGCGGACTTAAAAGGGGCAAAAAACCCATTCGTGATTATATAATAGATATATATATATATATATATATATATATAGAGAGAGAGAGAGAGAGAGAGAGAGAGAGAGAGGACATCAGAATGTATGGGTTCCTGGTGATATACATTAATGAGCACATCAGAATATATGGGTTCCTGTTGATATATATTATTCAGGACATCAGAATGTATGGGTTCCTGGGGATATATATTATTGGACACATCAAAATGTATGGGTTCCTGGTGAGATATATATATATATATATATATATATATATATATACACTTAGGGCCAGAAATATTTGGACAGTGACACAAGTTTTGTTATTTTAGCTGTTTACAAAAACATGTTCAGAAATACAATTATATATATAATATGGGCTGAAAGTGCACACTCCCAGCTGCAATATGAGAGTTTCCACATCCAAATCGGAGAAAGGGTTTAGGAATCATAGCTCTGTAATGCATAGCCTCCTCTTTTTCAAGGGACCAAAAGTAATTGGACAATGGACTCTAAGGGCTGCAATTAACTCTGAAGGCGTCTCCCTCGTTAACCTGTAATCAATGAAGTAGTTAAAAGGTCAGGGGTGGATTCCAGGTGTGTGGTTTTGCATTTGGAAGCTGTTGCTGTGACCAGACAACATGCGGTCAAAGGAACTCTCAATATAGGTGAAGCAGAACATCCTGAGGCTGAAAAAAAAGAAAAAATCCATCAAAGAGATAGCAGACATGCTTGGAGTAGCAAAATCAACAGTTGGGTACATTCTGAGAAAAAAGGAATTGACTGGTGAGCTTGGGAACTCAAAAAGGCCTGGGCGCCCACGGATGACAACAGTGGTGGATGATCGCCGCATACTTTATTTGGTGAAGAAGAACCCGTTCACAACATCAACTGAAGTCCAGAACACTCTCAGTGAAGTAGGTGTATCTGTCTCTAAGTCAACAGTAAAGAGAAGACTCCATGACAGTAAATACAAAGGGTTCACATCTAGATGCAAACCATTCATCAATTCCAAAAATAGACAGGCCAGAGTTAAATTTGCTGAAAAACACCTCAAGAAGCCAGCTCAGTTCTGGAAAAGTATTCTATGGACAGATGAGACAAAGATCAACCTGTACCAGAATGATGGGAAGAAAAAAGTTTGGAGAAGAAAGGGAACGGCACATGATCCAAGGCACACCACATCCTCTGTAAAACATGGTGGAGGCAACGTGATGGCATGGGCATGCATGGCATTCAATGGCACTGGGTCACTTGTGTTTATTGATGACATAACAGCAGACAAGAGTAGCCGGATGAATTCTGAAGTGTACCGGGATATACTTTCAGCCCAGATTCAGCCAAATGCTGCAAAGTTGATTGGACGGCGCTTCATAGTACAGATGGACAATGACCCCAAGCATACAGCCAAAGCTACCCAGGAGTTCATGAGTGCAAAAAAGTGGAACATTCTGCAATGGCCAAGTCAATCACCAGATCTTAACCCAATTGAGCATGCATTTCACTTGCTCAAATCCAGACTTAAGACGGAAAGACCCACAAACAAGCAAGACCTGAAGGCTGCGGCTGTAAAGGCCTGGCAAAGCATTAAGAAGGAGGAAACCGAGCGTTTAGTGATGTCCATGGGTTCCAGACTTAAGGCAGTGATTGCCTCCAAAGGATTCGCAACAAAATATTGAAAATAAAAATATTTTGTTTGGGTTATGTTTATTTGTCCAATTACTTTTAACCTCCTAAAATGTGGAGTGTTTGTAAAGAAATGTGTACAATTCCTACATTTTCTATCAGATATTTTTGTTCAACCCTTCAAATTAAACGTTACAATCTGCACTTGAATTCTGTTGTAGAGGTTTCATTTCAAATCCAATGTGGTGGCATGCAGAGCCCAACTCGCGAAAATTGTGTCACTGTCCAAATATTTCTGGCCCTAACTGTATATATATATATATTTATATAGGACATCAGAATGTATGGGTTCCTGGTGATATGTATTATTGAGCACAGCAGAAAGTAGGGGTTCCTGGTGATATATATTATTCAGCACATCAGAATGTATGGGTTCCTGGTGATATATATTATTCAGCACATCAGAATGTATTGGTTCCTGGTGATATATGTTATTCAGCACATCAGAATGTATGGGTTCCTGGTAATATATATTATTCAGAACATTAGAATGTATGGATTCCGGGTGATATATATTGAGGACATCAGAATGTACAGTTAGGGCCAGAAATATTTGGACAGTGACACAAGTTTTGTTATTTTAGCTGTTTACAAAAACATGTTCAGAAATAAAATTATATATATAATATGGGCTGAAAGTGCACACTCCCAGCTGCAATATGAGAGTTTCCACATCCAAATCGGAGAAAGGGTTTAGGAATCATAGCTCTGTAATGCATAGCCTCCTCTTTTTCAAGGGACCAAAAGTAATTGGACAATGGACTCTAAGGGCTGCAATTAACTCTGAAGGCGTCTCCCTCGTTAACCTGTAATCAATGAAGTAGTTAAAAGGTCAGGGGTGGATTCCAGGTGTGTGGTTTTGCATTTGGAAGCTGTTGCTGTGACCAGACAACATGCGGTCAAAGGAACTCTCAATTGAGGTGAAGCAGAACATCCTGAGGCTGAAAAAAAAGAAAAAATCCATCAGAAAGATAGCAGACATGCTTGGAGTAGCAAAATCAACAGTTGGGTACATTCTGAGAAAAAAGGAATTGACTGGTGAGCTTGGGAACTCTAAAAGGCCTGGGCGTCCACGGATGACAACAGTGGTGGATGATCGCCGCATACTTTATTTGGTGAAGAAGAACCCGTTCACAACATCAACTGAAGTCCAGAACACTCTCAGTGAAGTAGGTGTATCTGTCTCTAAGTCAACAGTAAAGAGAAGACTCCATGACAGTAAATACAAAGGGTTCACATCTAGATGCAAACCATTCATCAATTCCAAAAATAGACAGGCCAGAGTTAAATTTGCTGAAAAACACCTGAAGAAGCCAGCTCAGTTCTGGAAAAGTATTCTATGGACAGATGAGACAAAGATCAACCTGTACCAGAATGATGGGAAGAAAAAAGTTTGGAGAAGAAAGGGAACGGCACATGATCCAAGGCACACCACATCCTCTGTAAAACATGGTGGAGGCAACGTGATGGCATGGGCATGCATGGCTTTCAATGGAACTGGGTCACTTGTGTTTATTGATGACATAACAGCAGACAAGAGTAGCCGGATGAATTCTGAAGTGTACCGGGATATACTTTCAGCCCAGATTCAGCCAAATGCTACAAAGTTGATTGGACGGCGCTTCATAGTACAGATGGACAATGACCCCAAGCATACAGCCAAAGCTACCCTGGAGTTCATGAGTGCAAAAAAGTGGAACATTCTGCAATGGCCAAGTCAATCACCAGATCTTAACCCACTTGAGCATGCATTTCACTTGCTCAAATCCAGACTTAAGACCGAAAGACCCACAAACAAGCAAGACCTGAAGGCTGCGGCTGTAAAGGCCTGGCAAAGCATCAAGAAGGAGGAAACCCAGCGTTTGGTGATGTCCATGGGTTCCAGACTTAAGGCAGTGATTGCCTCCAAAGGATTCGCAACAAAATATTGAAAATAAAAATATTTTGTTTGGGTTATGTTTATTTGTCCAATTACTTTTTACCTCCTAAAATGTGGAGTGTTTGTAAAGAAATGTGTACAATTCCTACATTTTCTATCAGATATTTTTGTTCAACCCTTCAAATTAAACGTTACAATCTGCACTTGAATTCTGTTGTAGAGGTTTCATTTCAAATCCAATGTGGTGGCATGCAGAGCCCAACTCGCCAAAATTGTGTCACTGTCCAAATATTTCTGGCCCTAACTGTATGGGCCCCTGGTGATATATAACTTACCACATGTAGCTAAAATACAAATTCAACACAGCACTTGGCAGGAAGTGAACAGACCCTACTTAAATAGAGCAAGTAAAAAAAAAATTGATGCTACCTTTTTTGAGTCGTTTTTGGAGTAGCTCCTGGAGATATATTATATATATAGGACATTAGAATGTATGGGTTCTTTTTGATAGACATTATTCAGCACATCAAAATGAATGGATTCCTAGTGAAATATATTATTGGGCACATCCGAATGTATGGGTTCCTGGTGATATATATATATATATATATATATATATATATATATATATATATATATATAGGACGTCAGAATTAAAGGGTTCCTGGTGATATATTTTGTTCATCACTTCAGAATGTATGGGTTCATGGTGATATATATTGTTCATCACCTTAGAATGAATGGGTTCCTGGTGATTTATAATATTGGGCACACCAGAATGTATGGGTTCCTGGTGATATATATATATATATATATATATAAATATAGGACATCAGAATTTCCTGGTGATATATATTGTTCATCACCTTAGAATGAATGGGTTCCTGGTGATTTATATTATTGGGCACATCAGAATGTATGGGTTCCTGGTGATATATATTTTGAGCACTTCAGAATGTATTGGTTTCTGGTGATTTATATTAAGAACATCAGAATGTATGGGTACCTGGTGATATATATTGAAGACATCAAAATGTATAAGCCACTGGTGATATATTGTCACGTATTAGCTGCCTTCAGCCAACAGGTGCTGCTGCCGGTTTAGTAAACTAAGCCTTTTTCCTTCAGTCAGTGTGAGGCTGTGCAGTTTGAAGTTGCTGAACGTTTGGTGAAAGTGACTCATGGATCAGGGGAGCTGAGCGGCTGTGTCTGAGCTGTCTGCTCTTCACACCTTGGCCATAAATAGGTCAGCTTCCATCCACCTGATGTCGCTGATTCAGCTCACTACTGAGCTGATTCCTTGGTGTGCAGATGTTGTTTTAGAGCTACTGCATTTCTTCTTCATTTGAAGCTGCTGGGTTCCCTGGCTGGTGGGTGGAGGTATGGTCTTTATGCCTAGGGCATTTTCAGAAGCTTAGGGAAAAGGGTGGCGGCTCGGACCTCCTCACCATTAGAGGTACCTCCGAGAACAGGGCAAGCCAGGCTCCCCAGTATCAGGGTCAGATTAGGCTCCCCTGCCCCCCTCATCCATCTTCATCCAGCTACCTGAGTCCCTCACCTCCTAAGTGTAACATATATATATATATATATAGATATATATAGATATATATAGATATATAGATATATATTGAGGACATGAATATATGGGTTCCTGTTGATATATATTATTCAGGACATCAGAATGTATGGGTTCCTGGGGATATATATTATTGGACACATCAGAATGTATGGGTTCCTGGTGATATATATTATTGAGCACAGCAGAAAGTAGGGGTTCCTGGTGATATATAGTATTCAGCACATCAGAATGTATGGGTTCCTGGTGATATATATTATTCAGCACATCAGAATGTATTGGTTCCTGGTGATATATGTTATTCAGCACATCAGAATGTATGGGTTCCCGGTGATATATATTATTCAGAACATTAGAATGTATGGATTCCTGGTGATATATATTGAGGACATCAGAATGTATGGGCTCCTGGTGATATATAACTTACCACATGTAGCTAAAATACAAATTCAACACAGCACTTGGCAGGAAGTGAACAGACCCTACTTAAAAAGAGCAAGTAAAAAAAAAATTGATGCTACCTTTTTTGAGTCGTTTTTGGAGTAGCTCCTGGAGATATATTATATATATAGGACATTAGAATGTATGGGTTCTTTTTGATAGACATTATTCAGCACATCAAAATGAATGGATTCCTAGTGAAATATATTATTGGGCACATCCGAATGTATGGGTTCCTGGTGATATATATATATATATATATATAGGACGTCAGAATTAAAGGGTTCCTGGTGATATATTTTGTTCATCACTTCAGATTGTATGGGTTCATGGTGATTTATATTATTGAGCACATCAGGATGTATTGATTCTTGGTGATATTTATTGAGAACATCAGAATGTATGGGTTCCTGGTGATATATATTGTTCATCACCTTAGAATGAATGGGTTCCTGGTGATTTATAATATTGGGCACATCAGAATGTATGGGTTCCTGGTGATAATATATATATATATATATATATATAAATATAGGACATCAGAATTAAAGGGTTCCTGGTGATATATATTGTTCATCACCTTAGAATGAATGGGTTCCTGGTGATTTATATTATTGGGCACATCAGAATGTATGGGTTCCTGGTGATATATATTTTGAGCACGTCAGAATGTATTGGTTTCTGGTGATTTATATTAAGAACATCAGAATGTATGGGTTCCTGGTGATATATATTGAAGACATCAAAATGTATAAGCCACTGGTGATATATTGTCACGTATTAGCTGCCTTCAGCCAACAGGTGCTGCTGCCGATTTAGTAAACTAAGCCTTTTTCCTTCAGTCAGTGTGAGGCTGTGCAGTTTGAAGTTGCTGAACGTTTGGTGAAAGTGACTCATGGATCAGGGGAGCTGAGCGGCTGTGTCTGAGCTGTCTGCTCTTCACACCTTGGCCATAAATAGTTCAGCTTCCATCCACCTGATGTCGCTGATTCAGCTCACTACTGAGCTGATTCCTTGGTGTGCAGATGTTGTTTTAGAGCTGCTGCATTCTTCTTCATTTGAAGCTGCTGGGTTCCCTGGCTGGTGGGTGGAGGTATGGTCTTTATGCCTAGGGCATTTTCAGAAGCTTAGGGAAAAGGGTAGCGGCTCGGACCTCCTCACCATTAGAGGTACCTCCGGAGAACAGGGCAAGCCAGGCTCCCCAGTATCAGGGTCAGATTAGGCTCCCCTGCCCCCCTTCATCCATCTTCATCCAGCTACCTGAGTCCCTCACCTCCTAAGTGTAATATATATATATATATATATATATATATATATATATATATATATATATATATAGAGAGAGAGAGAGAGAAGAGAGAGCATCAGAATGTATGGGTTCCTGGTGATATACATTAATGAGCACATCAGAATGTATGGGTTCCTGGTGATATATATTATTCAGCACATCAGAATGTATTGGTTCCTGGTGATATATGTTATTCAGCACATCAGAATGTATGGGTTCCTGGTGATATATATTATTCAGAACATTAGAATGTATGGATTCCTGGTGATATATATGGAGGACATCAGAATGTATGGGCTCCTGGTGATATATAACTTACCACATGTAGCTAAAATACAAATTCAACACAGCACTTGGCAGGAAGTGAACAGACCCTACTTAAATAGAGCAAGTAAAAAAAAAATTGATGCTACCTTTTTTGGTCGTTTTTGGAGTAGCTCCTGGAGATATATTATATATATAGGACATTAGAATGTATGGGTTCTTTTTGATAGACATTATTCAGCACATCAAAATGAATGGATTCCTAGTGAAATATATTATTGGGCACATCCGAATGTATGGGTTCCTGGTGATATAATATATATATATATATATATATTAGGACGTCGGAATTAAAGGGTTCCTGGTGATATAGTTTTGTTCATCACTTCAGAATGTATGGGTTCATGGTGATTTATATTATTGAGCACATCAGGATGTATTGATTCTTGGTGATATTTATTGAGAACATCAGAATGTATGGGTTCCTGGTGATATATATTGTTCATCACCTTAGAATGAATGGGTTCCTGGTGATTTATAATATTGGGCACATCAGAATGTATGGGTTCCTGGTGATATATATATATAAATATAGGACATCAGAATTAAAGGGTTCCTGGTGATATATATTGTTCATCACCTTAGAATGAATGGGTTCCTGGTGATTTATATTATTGGGCACATCAGAATGTATGGGTTCCTGGTGATATATATTTTGAGCACGTCAGAATGTATTGGTTTCTGGTGATTTATATTAAGAACATCAGAATGTATGGGTTCCTGGTGATATATATTGAAGACATCAAAATGTATAAGCCACTGGTGATATATTGTCACGTATTAGCTGCCTTCAGCCAACAGGTGCTGCTGCCGGTTTAGTAAACTAAGCCTTTTTCCTTCAGTCAGTGTGAGGCTGTGCAGTTTGAAGTTGCTGAACGTTTGGTGAAAGTGACTCATGGATCAGGGGAGCTGAGCGGCTGTGTCTGAGCTGTCTGCTCTTCACACCTTGGCCATAAATAGGTCAGCTTCCATCCACCTGATGTCGCTGATTCAGCTCACTACTGAGCTGATTCCTTGGTGTGCAGATGTTGTTTTAGAGCTACTGCATTCTTCTTCATTTGAAGCTGCTGGGTTCCCTGGCTGGTGGTGGAGGTATGGTCTTTATGCCTAGGGCATTTTCAGAAGCTTAGGGAAAAGGGTGGCGGCTCGGACCTCCTCACCATTAGAGGTACCTCCGAGAACAGGGCAAGCCAGGCTCCCCAGTATCAGGGTCAGATTAGGCTCCCCTGCCCCCCTTCATCCATCTTCATCCAGCTACCTGAGTCCCTCACCTCCTAAGTGTAACATATATATATATATATATAGATATATATAGATATATAGATATATATTGAGGACATCAGAATATATGGGTTCCTGTTGATATATATTATTCAGGACATCAGAATGTATGGGTTCCTGGGGATATATATTATTGGACACATCAGAATGTATGGGTTCTGGTGATATATATATATTATATATATAGGACGTCAGAATTAAAGGGTTCCTGGTGATATATTTTGTTCATCACTTCAGAATGTATGGTTCATGGTGATATATATTGTTCATCACCTTAGAATGAATGGGTTCCTGGTGATTTATAATATTGGGCACACCAGAATGTATGGGTTCCTGGTGATATATATATATATATATATATATAAATATAGGACATCAGAATTTCCTGGTGATATATATTGTTCATCACCTTAGAATGAATGGTTCCTGGTGATTTATATTATTGGGCACATCAGAATGTATGGGTTCCTGGTGATATATATTTTGAGCACTTCAGAATGTATTGGTTTCTGGTGATTTATATTAAGAACATCAGAATGTATGGGTACCTGGTGATATATATTGAAGACATCAAAATGTATAAGCCACTGGTGATATATTGTCACGTATTAGCTGCCTTCAGCCAACAGGTGCTGCTGCCGGTTTAGTAAACTAAGCCTTTTTCCTTCAGTCAGTGTGAGGCTGTGCAGTTTGAAGTTGCTGAACGTTTGGTGAAAGTGACTCATGGATCAGGGGAGCTGAGCGGCTGTGTCTGAGCTGTCTGCTCTTCACACCTTGGCCATAAATAGGTCAGCTTCCATCCACCTGATGTCGCTGATTCAGCTCACTACTGAGCTGATTCCTTGGTGTGCAGATGTTGTTTTAGAGCTACTGCATTCTTCTTCATTTGAAGCTGCTGGGTTCCCTGGCTGGTGGGTGGAGGTATGGTCTTTATGCCTAGGGCATTTTCAGAAGCTTAGGGAAAAGGGTGGCGGCTCGGACCTCCTCACCATTAGAGGTACCTCCGAGAACAGGGCAAGCCAGGCTCCCCAGTATCAGGGTCAGATTAGGCTCCCCTGCCCCCCTTCATCCATCTTCATCCAGCTACCTGAGTCCCTCACCTCCTAAGTGTAACATATATATATATATATATAGATATATATAGATATATAGATATATATTGAGGACATGAATATATGGGTTCCTGTTGATATATATTATTCAGGACATCAGAATGTATGGGTTCCTGGGGATATATATTATTGGACACATCAGAATGTATGGGTTCCTGGTGATATATATTATTGAGCACAGCAGAAAGTAGGGGTTCCTGGTGATATATAGTATTCAGCACATCAGAATGTATGGGTTCCTGGTGATATATATTATTCAGCACATCAGAATGTATTGGTTCCTGGTGATATATGTTATTCAGCACATCAGAATGTTTGGGTTCCCGGTGATATATATTATTCAGAACATTAGAATGTATGGATTCCTGGTGATATATATTGAGGACATCAGAATGTATGGGCTCCTGGTGATATATAACTTACCACATGTAGCTAAAATACAAATTCAACACAGCACTTGGCAGGAAGTGAACAGACCCTACTTAAAAAGAGCAAGTAAAAAAAAAATTGATGCTACCTTTTTTGAGTCGTTTTTGGAGTAGCTCCTGGAGATATATTATATATATAGGACATTAGAATGTATGGGTTCTTTTTGATAGACATTATTCAGCACATCAAAATGAATGGATTCCTAGTGAAATATATTATTGGGCACATCCGAATGTATGGGTTCCTGGTGATATATATATATATATATATATATATAGGACGTCAGAATTAAAGGGTTCCTGGTGATATATTTTGTTCATCACTTCAGATTGTATGGGTTCATGGTGATTTATATTATTGAGCACATCAGGATGTATTGATTCTTGGTGATATTTATTGAGAACATCAGAATGTATGGGTTCCTGGTGATATATATTGTTCATCACCTTAGAATGAATGGGTTCCTGGTGATTTATAATATTGGGCACATCAGAATGTATGGGTTCCTGGTGATATATTATATATATATATATAATAAAATAGGACATCAGAATTAAAGGGTTCCTGGTGATATATATTGTTCATCACCTTAGAATGAATGGGTTCCTGGTGATTTATATTATTGGGTACATCAGAATGTATGGGTTCCTGGTGATATATATTTTGAGCACGTCAGAATGTATTGGTTTCTGGTGATTTATATTAAGAACATCAGAATGTATGGGTTCCTGGTGATATATATTGAAGACATCAAAATGTAAAGCCACTGGTGATATATTGTCACGTATTAGCTGCCTTCAGCCAACAGGTGCTGCTGCCGATTTAGTAAACTAAGCCTTTTTCCTTCAGTCAGTGTGAGGCTGTGCAGTTTGAAGTTGCTGAACGTTTGGTGAAAGTGACTCATGGATCAGGGGAGCTGAGCGGCTGTGTCTGAGCTGTCTGCTCTTCACACCTTGGCCATAAATAGTTCAGCTTCCATCCACCTGATGTCGCTGATTCAGCTCACTACTGAGCTGATTCCTTGGTGTGCAGATGTTGTTTTAGAGCTGCTGCATTCTTCTTCATTTGAAGCTGCTGGGTTCCCTGGCTGGTGGGTGGAGGTATGGTCTTTATGCCTAGGGCATTTTCAGAAGCTTAGGGAAAAGGGTAGCGGCTCGGACCTCCTCACCATTAGAGGTACCTCCGAGAACAGGGCAAGCCAGGCTCCCCAGTATCAGGGTCAGATTAGGCTCCCCTGCCCCCCTTCATCCATCTTCATCCAGCTACCTGAGTCCCTCACCTCCTAAGTGTAATATATATATATATATATATATATATATATATATATATATATATATATATATATATACAGTTAGGGCCAGAAATATTTGGACAGTGACACAAGTTTTGTTATTTTAGCTGTTTACAAAAACATGTTCAGAAATACAATTATATATATAATATGGGTGTTGAAAGTGCACACTCACAGCTGTAATATGAGAGTTTCGGTGAAATCGGAGAAAGGGTTTAGGAATCATAGCTCTGTAATGCATAGCCTCCTCTTTTTCAAGGGACCAAAAGTAATTGGACAATGGACTCTAAGGGGCTGCAATTAACTCTGAAGGCGTCTCCCTCGTTAACCTGTAATCAGTGTAATCAGGGGTGGATTCCAGGTGTGTGGTTTTGCATTTGGAAGCTGTTGCTGTGACCAGACAACATGCGGTCAAAGGAACTCTCAATTGAGGTGAAGCAGAACATCCTGAGGCTGAAAAAAAAGAAAAAATCCATCAGAGAGATAGCAGACATGCTTGGAGTAGCAAAATCAACAGTTGGGTACATTCTGAGAAAAAAGGAATTGACTGGTGAGCTTGGGAACTCTAAAAGGCCTGGGCGTCCACGGATGACAACAGTGGTGGATGATCGCCACATACTTTATTTGGTGAAGAAGAACCCGTTCACAACATCAACTGAAGTCCAGAACACTCTCAGTGAAGTAGGTGTATCTGTCTCTAAGTCAACAGTAAAGAGAAGACTCCATGACAGTAAATACAAAGGGTTCACATCTAGATGCAAACCGTTCATCAATTCCAAAAATAGACAGGCCAGAGTTAAATTTGCTGAAAAACACCTCAAGAAGCCAGCTCAGTTCTGGAAAAGTATTCTATGGACAGATGAGACAAAGATCAACCTGTACCAGAATGATGGGAAGAAAAAAGTTTGGAGAAGAAAGGGAATGGCACATGATCCAAGGCACACCACATCCTCTGTAAAACATGGTGGAGGCAACGTGATGGCATGGGCATGCATGGCTTTCAATGGCACTGGGTCACTTGTGTTTATTGATGACATAACAGCAGACAAGAGTAGCCGGATGAATTCTGAAGTGTACCGGGATATACTTTCAGCCCAGATTCAGCCCAATGCTGCAAAGTTGATTGGACGGCGCTTCATAGTACAGATGGACAATGACCCCAAGCATACAGCCAAAGCTACCCAGGAGTTCATGAGTGCAAAAAAGTGGAACATTCTGCAATGGCCAAGTCAATCACCAGATCTTAACCCAATTGAGCATGCATTTCACTTGCTGAAATCCAGACTTAAGACGGAAAGACCCACAAACAAGCAAGACCTGAAGGCTGCAGCTGTAAAGGCCTGGCAAAGCATTAAGAAGGAGGAAACCCAGCGTTTGGTGATGTCCATGGGTTCCAGACTTAAGGCAGTGATTGCCTCCAAAGGATTCGCAACAAAATATTGAAAATAAAAATATTTTGTTTGGGTTATGTTTATTTGTCCAATTACTTTTGACCTCCTAAAATGTGGAGTGTTTGTAAAGAAATGTGTACAATTCCTACATTTTCTATCAGATATTTTTGTACAACCCTTCAAATTAAACGTTACAATCTGCACTTGAATTCTGTTGTAGAGGTTTGATTTCAAATCCAATGTGGTGGCATGCAGAGCCCAACTCGCCAAAATTGTGTCACTGTCCAAATATTTCTGGCCCTAACTGTATATATATATATATATAGAGAGAGAGAGAGAGAGAGAGAGAGAGAGAGAGAGGTCATCAGAATGTATGGGTTCCTGGTGATATACATTAATGAGCACATCAGAATATATGGGTTCCTGTTGACATATATTATTCAGGACATCAGAATGTATGGGTTCCTGGGGATATATATTATTGGACACATCAAAATGTATGGGTTCCTGGTGAGATACATATATATTTTATATAGGACATCAGAATGTATGGGTTCCTGGTGATATATATTATTGAGCACAGCAGAAAGTAGGGGTTCCTGGTGATATATATTATTCAGCACATCAGAATGTATGGGTTCCTGGTGATATATATTATTCAGCACATCAGAATGTATTGGTTCCTGGTGATATATGTTATTCAGCACATCAGAATGTATGGGTTCCTGGTGATATATATTATTCAGAACATTAGAATGTATGGATTCCTGGTGATATATATTGAGGACATCAGAATGTATGGGCTCCTGGTGATATATAACTTACCACATGTAGCTAAAATACAAATTCAACACAGCACTTGGCAGGAAGTGAACAGACCCTACTTAAATAGAGCAAGTAAAAAAAAAATTGATGCTACCTTTTTTGAGTCGTTTTTGGAGTAGCTCCTGGAGATATATTATATATATAGGACATTAGAATGTATGGGTTCTTTTTGATAGACATTATTCAGCACATCAAAATGAATGGATTCCTAGTGAAATATATTATTGGGCACATCCGAATGTATGGGTTCCTGGTGAATATATATAATATATATATATATATGGACGTCAGAATTAAAGGCTGGGTTCCTGGATGATATATATATTGTTCATCACTGTCAGAATTAGTATGGGTGTCTGGTGATATATATAATTGAAACATTCAAAATGTATAACCACCTGGTGATATATATGGATCACGTAATATTAGCTGTCCCCTTAAGCACAATCACGTTTAGCTGCTTGCCGGTTTTAGAAACTAAGCCTTTTTCCTTCAGTCAGTGTGAGGCTGTGCAGTTTGAAGTTGCTGAACGTTTGGTGAAAGTGACTCATGGATCAGGGAGCTGAGCGGCTGTGTCTGAGCTGTCTGCTCTTCACACCTTGGCCATAAATAGGTCAGCTTCCATCCACCTGATGTCGCTGATTCAGCTCACTACTGAGCTGATTCCTTGGTGTGCAGATGTTGTTTTAGAGCTGACTGCATTCTTCTTCATTTGAAGCTGCTGGGTTCCCTGGCTGGTGGGTGGAGGTATGGTCTTTATGCCTAGGGCATTTTCAGAAGCTTAGGGAAAAGGGTGGCGGCTCGGACCTCCTCACCATTAGAGGTACCTCCGAGAACAGGGCAAGCCAGGCTCCCCAGTATCAGGGTCAGATTAGGCTCCCCTGCCCCCCTTCATCCATCTTCATCCAGCTACCTGAGTCCCTCACCTCCTAAGTGTAACATATATATATATATATATATATAGATATATATAGATATATATAGATATATAGATATATATTGAGGACATCAGAATATATGGGTTCCTGTTGATATATATTATTCAGGACATCAGAATGTATGGGTTCCTGGGGATATATATTATTGGACACATCAGAATGTATGGGTTCCTGGTGATATATATTATTGAGCACAGCAGAAAGTAGGGTTCCTGGTGATATATATTATTCAGCACATCAGAATGTATGGGTTCCTGGTGATATATATTATTCAGCACATCAGAATGTATTGGTTCCTGGTGATATATGTTATTCAGCACATCAGAATGTATGGGTTCCCGGTGATATATATTATTCAGAACATTAGAATGTATGGATTCCTGGTGATATATATTGAGGACATCAGAATGTATGGGCTCCTGGTGATATATAACTTACCACATGTAGCTAAAATACAAATTCAACACAGCACTTG
>JARQOC010000005.1:285464560-285754691 GCA_033576535.1 Allobates femoralis
CTGGGGGGCATAAACTAGCTGACTGGTTCCTTTTAAACCTTAAAAATCTGTAAAAAAATTAACTGATGAAGAAAAAAATGTAAAACTTTTTATTTGTAATTAACTAAAGTTGTACTTCATATAGAAAAAAAAAGAAAATCTAAAGACAGGGAAAACAAGTATTCATATTTGGATCACTTGATATGGAATAACCCAAGTGTAATGTGTATAAGGGCCGTTGCCAGACTCCTTGAGTGCTTAGTTATCTCCCAAAAATACATAAGGTTTGATGGCTGAAATTCAACATGCCTGAATCTTAATTTCCCTAACATTATCTATCAGTGGAGAATTTGGAGGTCCCACACATACAGTATAATAAGAAAGTTGACGGGTCTGAAACTTTTCAAAAAAATTCAAGACACATATGTTCGGCATAGTTGCGTCTTGGCACAATTGATGCCAAAAAGCTGTATGTTTTGTATACTTTTGGGTGGTATGCACTAGCATTCTTCAGTTTAGTTGGATAAGCATAGTTGGTAATGTGTTTCAATACAAAGACACCTAGCAAAAGTCTTTTACATTGAAACTATGATTTACTAGGTTATTTCTGGTCGTGTTAGAATTGTAGAAATGAGGTATCAATACACTGAAAACATTGCTAATTTGGTAATGTTTAGTGAGCATTGGAATAATAGATCTATGATATAGGTGTAAACTTTTGGGCATGTATTGGCAGACTTTATTGAATTGTGTTTGTGTTTTATAAATGTCGTCAGCTATGAAAGGGAGGACATGTATATTAAGGCTAGGCAGAACAGGACAGGAATAACCAGTATCTAAAGAATGAGTTCATTTATAGGGCTAGACAAAGCTCGTGAGCGTCTGGATGATTTTGAGTATGTTTAGGGAACATCTACTGTACTACGTTTAGTCCACTTTATTGAAATATACCAATAACTGTAATAAAATACCCATAAATATTACTCAATCTGACTAATCATGATCAGTCAAATGTTGGAAAACACATGGGTAAAGAAGGTAAAGAAACGTCAGATAGATGTTCCAAAATCTGTGCCGACCCTTTCGTAAGTGGATAAGACACAAACCCTATTCTTAACTCTATAACATGTCAACATGCACTAAAAAATGCAAAATATTACTACAAATAGTTACAAGTATGTTCATTATGGACCTTTTTAAGGTCTAAATGGTTATACAAACATCAAACAAATATAACATGGGTAAAGTTATAGAAATGATAGCAAAATAAAAGAACTTTCTTTGGGCTGGTTTCTGCTGTATGGAATAGTACCCAGTGCTGTACTGATCCATACAGAGACGTCCGTACTGAATATATACATCTTTTAACATGGGAGCATAGGAGCAACACATACATCTGCCAGACAATACAGAACGCAGGGTGAAAACCCCTTAAAACCAGTTACACAACTTTTTTGGATTAATTTTCAGAAGTATACGCCACTAATATTTAGATGTTAAGCACATTTTATAGTCTATTATTACGGGGATCAAAGTCACAGAAAGGACTACACTGAAGGAACCATGAAGTATTTGACACTTCTGGAGAGGAGGAAGGCCTCAGGTCTAACTGCTTTCAGTTCATGAAATCTTACAATTTATTTGCTGGGGTTTTTTTTTTACTTCCCTGGGTGAGACTGTTTGGGCGGAGAACCAGCATAACACGTTGCATAGATTTACAACAATAGGTATTATGATTTAGTTTTTATTTCCTTTCTATCGACTTTAGCTCAGTAGATTGGGAGCAAAGATTCTCCTACATGAGCGTATTTACATCTCAATCTCATAGCTAGAGCACTGTCTTCATACAGACGCATAAAACACGTTCTGAATTATTTTGTGAATTTATAGCATACTCCATTTTGGACGTATTCTTATCCAGAAGTAGCACTTCAACTGGTGAATATCTCGAGCATATAGTGTCATATGGAAGAGTCATACAGAGTCTACATGTCAGGTCTATGAGGCAGAGGACTCTGCTATAAAATGTTGTGCCAAGGAGATGAAGCTTATATTTCTCTGTTTCAAAGTATAAATAGTGTGTTGAGTTACTGAATAAGGAAAACTATAAGGGTGTGTGCCCACATACCGGCTTTGTGCCGGTGGGCGGCTGGGCGGACCCGCCAGGAAGCTCTGCAGGCGTCCAGTGGCTTCCTGGCGGGTATGTGAGGCGGGTGCGGGCGGGTGCTGCGGGCGGGTGCACAGCGGGTTAGCGCCGGCGGTTCTGCAGCGGCTGGAAGCAGCACATGATTCTGCTTGCAGCCGCTGCAGAACCGGCCGGTTTATAGGACATGCACATTCTTTGCTAACCCGCTGGGAACCCAGCGGGTTAGCAATGGATGAGCATGTGTAAACCGCCGCTGTGTGCACAGCGGGTGTCGGTTTACATAGGTTTTAATGTTAATCCAAACGCCTGTTTGGATTAACATAAATTTACATAAAACTTATGTAAACCGACCGGCGGTTTACACATCTAAACCGGCCCTAACCCGGTATGTGGGCACACACCCTTAGGCTACGTGCACATGCTGAGTATTTGATGAGTTTTTTACCTCAGGATTTGTAGCCAAAACCGGGAGTGGGTGATAAATACAGAAGAGGTGCAGGTGTTTCTATTAGACTTTTCCTCTGATTGCTCCACTCCTGGTTTTGTCTACAAATCCTGAGGTAAAAAACTCATCAAATACTCAACGTGTGCACGTGGCCTAAAATAAAATCATGTCCTTTTATATTCATGGTGCTCAGATAAGGCTATGTTGACACTTGTGTCTTTGTTATAGGCTCTTCCATGGTTTTTGTCCCTCAGCAGCACATGCCTTGGTCACACGTTTATGTGCTGCTCAGAATGATGGTTTTAAAACAAACTTAAAATTCATTTTACCGAAAGAATGATTGTTATGCTCATTCTTAGGATGAATGGTTACCTATTTACACTGGAAAATTATTGGGAAACGAGAGTTCCTAGCCGTCACTCCTAGTTATCAGCCAATGGCTGCTTTCACACTGGCGTTTTTTTTTAATCTGGGCAAATGCAGGTAAAGCCCGTTCCCTGGATCCCCCCGCAAGTGTTTTTTCAGGATGCAACTGAATGCAAATGTGGCACCCCAAGGGTTAATGTGCCACAGAAATATCAACACAGGTTTACTCCCCACACAACACTACACTAGGAAGTGGGAGGAGCTTAGGTGGCACCTGCACTAGTGGGAGGAGCTAAGTTGTTTACCACAGAGCAGGAGTGACAGTTAGTTCAGTTTGAGTCTGGAGCAGGAGCAGAGTCAAGTAGAAGTGGAGGTCCTGAGAGGTCTGAGGAAAGGAGACAGAGTAACAGAGGAACATCCCCGGGATAAAGAGTTACCCCAACTTAACCCCGGAGAGGCGCTTAAGACGGATACCGGATCCGAGGCTGTGCCTGAGACAGACAGGACAGTAAATACCGGAATAGTGAAGGTCCACCATCTTCACTGTACCATAGCAAAGCAACACGGAGGGGTCAGTGACACAGAGGACTCAAGTTGCCCAGCAGATTGGTACCCGTGAGCAGAGACAGGGCCAGCAGTTCAGCTACAAGCAGCAGCAGGGCCACACACAGCGCTTAAGTAGGAAGCCAAGGACCCGGTCAGGGTGGGAGCAACCCGGTACAGACTCCGTGGACAATATTGTGATATACCATCTGCAAGTAAAGACTTGGAAAACAACAGAAACCGTGAGTGTGTGTGATCCTTATACTGAAGCCCCACTTGCCCTCATATACTGCAATTACCTCTGCTCTCATCATCTCTTCTGCTACCCCTACTCTCCTGCAGCATCAATAACATCCTCACAGAACTACCTCTACCACTGCCCCGGGGAACCCAGTTCTGCCCACAGGAACTATTCTATCCAAGCTGCTGTCCCATCATCCCCGGAGGTTCTGCAGCAGCGGTGGCCCCATTACTGGCCGCATATAGTGGGTGGCGTCACGAGTGACAAATCCCCTGTAAATAACCCCCCATTTTATTGTGCGGGCCCGGGACACGGTCCGGACCAGGACCGCCGTGACATCCCCCAGCAGTACACCGGTCCGGCACCGAGTACCCCGTCCCAGTGGGCTCCACACACACGCACCATCTCACGGATCAGTGATAATACCAGTGCCTGAGCAGCCCATTACATCCGGCGGATTAGCTGTTTCTGCAACATCCGGGGACAAATGACACACCCCATAGGGCCTAGGGCCCCTATAGGGCGTGTCATTTACAACTGCATTCTTGCCATGCACAGTTAAAAACCCAGATTTGGCATCCGGATCAAGCGGGATCCAGAGTCCGCTGGATCTGGTTACCATTTGGCACATGCCGATTTAACCCATCATGCCTCGTATATGTGTGCTTGTGGGTTTTGTCACGGAGACCACAAATGAACCAAAATGCATTATCGGTCTCAGTGAACAAAGGTGACACCCAGATCAGGGAAAAAAGTAAAAAACAGGATGCACCCGCAAGTGCTTGCGGCCGGGGTTGAAAACTGATGCAGGAGCATCCAGTTTAAGCTGGATACACATGGATGGCAAAAGACGCCAGTGTGAAACCAGCCTTAAGCATGCTTGTAATTCATAAGTAAAGTCCTCAAACACTACCTGTGACCAAACTCAATAGATTTAATATATATCATAGAAGGTATCTCAGAATAAAAAAAAAGTTTTAAAGGGCCTGTCCTATGGCTGAAAAGTTATTTGACTTTGAAATATAATAAATTATTCTTCATGACGGCTGCTGTCACTGAAGACACCAGACGTCTACTGGTCTCCAGGACATAACTATTGCAATGGCCATATCCATGCATCTAGGCATCTCCTCCCTATAGAGAATTCCACTTCTGAAACCTTCCTGCTGTCCATAGTCCTAAAATGGGAAACAATCTAATTTCTAAAAGCAACGTGGGGTGAAATTTTATTTTGCCCTTAAAGTACAGATTAAGATACCGTACTTTTACCTGCCAATATACCTTCATGGCATTCATTACACATGATTTTGCTTTCTATCTTATCTACCTTCTTTTCATAACTGATGTAACTGGAAAGTCATCCACACTTCAATGAGATTGTGCAAATCAATATTACGACAGAAACGGTCACCGCACCCTTGTTTCACGGAATACTACTACACTACTTTGATGGAAAATTAATTTGCTTCCTGAGGCAAAGATGCTTCACAATTGCCTGCAAGTCATCCATTACTAATTGTTGTGTCACCCAATGTCAATGAACCGGGCAGCAAATGAATAACGTACATTGGATCAGATGTAAAACTCATCCAAACACAACTGTAATTACTGTAGGAATGTAAAGTTCGGTATGTTTAAATATAAGTACATGATAAAACTAGTTTATGATATGATGCAGATGATCAGTCATGGTGATGAAGATTTACTGTGATAACGTCTGTGATACTGCTAAAGGGGTTGGATAGTACCGTAGTAACTACTAAATGTAGGTACATGCTAGAAACTTTACAAACAACTTAAAGACGATTTTTAAGGAATCTCAACAATCAAATAGTATTTTTTCTCTGAGAGCTGTAAGATACAGCCAAGTGAATGGAAGGCTGGCCAAGCTGGTGTCCTACTGGTTTATACCCACATTACAAACTATGCTCCATTTACTTCTATGGGTCCGTGGGACCAGTAGTGCACACATATGACCACTATAGTAAAAGTTAAAGGGACTCTTAGCAGCACAGAATCACTGTTCAATACAAGTACTGGTGCTCGGTGCACCCTTGGTGTGGCAAAATATATAAATGTACCTGCAACCTTCATTCTTTCCCTTTATCTCTAATTCCCACTTCTTTTGATTTATAGCTTTGGCATTAAGGTCCCATCACAGCTGGTGATGCATCAGCGATCCAGACAACGATCCTACCTGGTAGGGATCGCTGGTGAGATGTCAGTCAGATCTCACCAGCAAATGGAGTCTGTGGAGCCTCAGTTAAGAGTCTCAAACACGGGACTAGCCAGATATCCCTCCAGGGAAGGACCCAGCCCTGGGGTGGACTCATTGCGGAGACCACCATACCCACCATATTAAGTGGCCCTTCAAATCAATATCCCACTCAGTTATGAGCTTAAAGATATGACAAGGGAATTACCAGAGCCAGGTATCCATCCACAGACAGCTGTTTCAGGGTATTGTCCCTCAACAGTGTGGAGTAGGATTTTGGCTAGGTGGGAGCAATGCCTGGTAGACCAACATCACAAAGCACTCACTGATCTCAGGGAGACCAGTCCAAGAAAACACTGCGGGCAGCCGGCTAAAGTGCTCAAACACAGTGAAATCCAAGGTGCATTGCCCCCTGGGAATTTGAATATGCAAATGGAGTCCGTGGAGCCTCAGTTAAGAGTCTCAAACACGGAACTAGGTCCTAACTTGGAGCGATATCTGGCTAGTCCCGTATTTGAGACTCTTAACCGAGGCTCCATGGACTCCATTTGCATATTGCAAATTCCCAGTGGGCAATGCACCATGGATCTCACTGTGATTGAGCGCTTTAGCCAGCTGCCCGCAGTGTTTTTCTTGACTGGTCTCCCTGAGATCAGTGAGTGCTTTGTGATGTTGGTCTACCAGGCATTGCTTCCACCTAGCCAGAATCCTACTCCACACTGATGAGGAGCAATACACTGAAACAGCGGTCTGTGGATGGATACCTGGCTCTGGTAATTCCCTTGTCATATATCCTTAAGCTCATACCTGAGTGGGATATTGATTTAAAAGGCCACTTAATATGGTGGTTATGGTGGTCTCCGCAAGGAGTCCACCCCAGGGCTAGGTTCTTCCCTGGAGGGATATCTGGCTAGTCCCGTGTTTGAGACTCTTAATTGAGGCTCCATGGACTCCATTTGCATATTCAAATTCCCAGGGGGCAATGCACCATGGATTTCACTGTGTTTGAGCGCTATAGCCGGGCTGCCCACAGTGTTTTCCTCGACTGGTCTCCCTGAGATCAGTGAGTGCTTTGTGATGCAGATCTCACCAGCGACACAGCAACGATACAGCGGTCGTTGGGACCCTGTCACTATTGGGAGTAGGATAGAGATCGTTGGTCGTTGTCCTTGTCAAACACAGTGATGCATGCTGCCCAGCGGGAGCGCAACGACAAAAAAATGGTCCAGAGCGGTTCGTAACACCAGCGATCTCACAGCAGGGGCCTGATCGCTGCTATGTGTCACACATAGTGAGATCACTGTTGAGATCGTTGTTGCGTCACAAAACTTGTGAATCAGCAGAGATCTCGCTAGCAATCTCCCTTAGTGTGATGGAGCCTTTACAGAGCCACAAGAGTGGAGATAGATGGAATACAAGTAGGTGGAAAGGTACATATAAATGTTTGGTTAAACCAAGGGTGCGCCAGTCCTTTTGTCTTGCCACCCTCCATTTAATGGAGTAGTAGTCACACCTGCAAACTTCAGCTCTATTCACATGGGGACACTTGGGGCTTTTAGGATCACAATGAATCTCGGCTTTTAGTCACCAAATACATTTATCACCTATCACCAGTTGATAGGCAAGACATATAACCACTTTAAAAATGTGTAATTTAAGGTCCCTTTACACAGCACAACATCGTTAACAATATCGCTTAAACGTCAGGGATTTGGAGTCATTCAAGCAAACATCGTTATGACCTCGTTGTGTGTGACTCTGCAAAGTTGTAACAATAAATTGTTGGATTACTGATCGCAGGTTTGAGAACATGTTCTCAAACCACACGATCAACGATCAGCCAACCAGCCATATCGCTGTGTTTGACACTGTGATAACGATGTAGTTCCCTAAATGCAGCATACACGCTGCGTTCAGTGGTGCTTGCAGTTTGGAAAGCACCAGGGGGTGACATGTTCTCTTTAAGCCCCAATACCATCAAAAAAGGTTGAAAAAATCATATGGGACATGAAAATGATCCTTAACTGCCGTAGCTTTGAGAAGAATCAAATGTGAAGAGATTAGGAAGCCATTATCCTCCAGTGCTGTTATATTCCAGAACAGCAACCTGCTTGGTGAGCCCAAAATTACAGGGTGTTCAGAGATATGGCCGAGGTGAGGAAGGCTGACACCTGAGCACCACTGAACAAGATGCATAAACTGAAACAAGACAGGGCCAAGAAATATATGAAGACGTCTTTCAAAGGTTTTATGAACTACTGATGAGAGTGACTCCAGGACAAGATGTGTGGGCCCATTCCTTGATCCTGGGCACAGACCTCCACTTGAGCTCAGACACCAGCAAGGTTGAGGTGGGCTACTGCTATGGACTAATCTCATTAAAGAGGAGCAGGTTGGACCGTTTTGGGTTTAGATTGACTCAAAATAATCTCCCAAATTTACTATCAGTTTTAGCATACACTTTCTTCAAGCAGTGGTTCAGGAAAAAGCCTGAAAACCAAGATTTGTATGAAGGATAATGCTGGTTTGAAGTCCTCCACTGCCTGGCCAGCCAGCAAAGGCCTTAAGAATGAAAAAATAATGACATAGTCTCTATCTCACCTTAAGGGTGGCTTCACACTGGCGTTTGTGTCTGCATGCTGATGGCATGCAGACACAAACGCTGTCAAAACCAGTGTCTTTATGATGTGTCCACAGCGGATAATGTCCGCCTGCGGACACATCACTAGGGAGCCCGGCAGCCAATCGGCGTTGTCCGGGGGCGGGCCGGAGGAGGAGTTCAGCGCCGGAGATCTCCTCCTCCCGGCCGCCGGTAAGCACCGGGACCTGTCGGCGGGGAGTACAGCTGATTTGACAGCTGTTTGAATCTTCCCGCGCCGACACCGAGAGGAGATGTCGGCGCGGGAAGATTCAAACAGCTGTCAGATCAGCTGTACTCCCCGCCGACAGGTCCCGGTGCTTACCGGCGGCGGGGAGGAGGAGGACAGCAGTGGCTCAGCTGATCTCCCGGTGGCCGTCGGTGAGCTCCTGTGACATCACCGGCGGCCACCGGGAGATTTTTCAATGGGTCCGCAGCGTTCTCCAGCGCTGTCAAGCGCTGAACACTGCGGACCCATTGAAGACAATGCAGGTTTTGTGCGCTTGGGGACGCTTGCCGATTTTCCAAGCTCCCTGAGCGCACAAAAAATGCAACATGCTGCGTCCCGGGCGCGGATGCTGGACACCGGAAGGAGCAGATATCGTCCGCATCCGCACCCGAACGCAGCAAACGCGGGCACTATGCGTTCCTATGTTAAACATAGGAACCGCAGTGCGCATGCGTTTGACTGCGTATGGGAACGCAGCATACGCTGCTTTCCCATACGCAAATGTGAAGGCACCCTTAGTAAACCCTATTGAGATCTTGTTGGCCCTTGTTAAATCGGAGATTTACAGTGAAGGAAGACAGTACACCTCCATGAATAGTGCCTGGAAGGCTGTGATTGGTGATGCCTAAAAGGATTAAGAAACTGTCAAGACTCCATGGATGGAAGGCTTATGACTGTTTTTGAATATAAAGAGACTATATTGGTTGCTGTTATTTTTACTTACTATTTTAAATATCAGAAATGTATTTTTGCTCTTTTTTGTTTTATTTGGTTATATTATTCTCATGATAAAAATAAAACAATTGAGATGGGAAAATGTACACTTATACACTAATAATTGCCCAATAAATACACACACAGAGACATACTCCAAAGAAATACAAAACCTCACTTTTAATATCTTGAATATTTAGGTTTCAAGTTTATTAATCCATTGGAGTGACTGACAGCAGTGTAGCTGCTGAATAATAAAATTATTCATCAACAATACAAATTGCCTAATAATTGTGCACACAGTGTATTGTGCAAAATCTCAAGGACAGAATGAAGGGAAAATACATGACTGCATTACCAAGGTTAAGTCAACTGGTTTGTAACAGGAGATGCATGAAATCTTATCACGAATTTCACTGATTCAATGCTAGTTGTATGCAAAGTTAAAAAAAATAAAAAATAAAAAATAAAAATCGACATTTATAGAGTAGAAACAGATCCAAAAAAGGGTTAAATGTTTTCACCGACTCCACATTCCCCAGAAAAAAACAACTGCCTTACTACATGTGACTTTACCCAAATATATTTTTAAAAAATGAGGCATGTCTAGTCGGTATGTGGTTGGGAGTAAGCAAATTGCCTCCAGTACTTGTGATCAGAAGACCACCTTGCTCTAGAGCACCAGAGGATCCTCACAGGCCGCACTGTCAGGACTGACAAGTCTGCAGTCATATACAGTCACTGAAAAGATGAACCCCAAGCCAAGCCTTTAAGTCACTTCAGAGACCAAAACTCATCAAAAAATATTTAAGGGAATCTTTAATCACATCTTTAGTCACAAGTTTTTTGCTCCCCCATTAGAGAGAAGCATAATGTAGAAACCAAGGCTGTGGAGTTGGTGTCCATTTTGGTGGAGTCGGATTAAGGGAAATTGAGGAGTCAGAGTTCGATTCGGAGGTCTGGCTACCGAGAACACAACAGGTCTGTGGATTTGGAGTCGTGGAGTTGGAGTCGGTGTCCATTTTGGTGGTGTTGGAGTCAGAGTCGGATTAAAGGGAACCTGTCACCTAATTTTAAGCCCCTACACTATCTCTAGCTGTCCCTACACCTTCCTAGCAGCTCCCTATCTCTCCCTTTCTTATCTAAAGTCTCCCTATGAAAGAAGTTTAAAATAAGATAAAACTTACTGCAGTCCCTGTAGTTAGGGGACTGGGTAGGCGTGGCCACGCTTCCACAGCCCTCCTCCATGCTGTAATGCACGCCCCGCTGGGCGGCATTATTCAGGGCCCTCTCTGCCCCCATGTCTTTGTAATCTGCCGCCATGTTTGTAGTTCTAAGCACCGGCCGGACGTCACTTCCGGCGGGGTGCATTATGGGGCCGGTCACATGATCGGCCCTAGTGCATTGTGGGGCCGATCACGTGACCGGCCCGGCTTCAGTAAGCGCATTGCGCATGCGCGGAGCCGGGCCGGTCACGTGATCGGCCCCATAATGCACTAGGGCCGATCATGTGACCGGCCCCATAATGCACCGCGCCGGAAGTGACGTCCGGCCGGTGCTTAGAACTACAAACATGGCGGCAGATTACAAAGACATGGGGGCAGAGAGGGCCCTGAATAATGCCGCCCAGCGGGGCGTGCATTACAGCATGGAGGAGTGCTGTGGAAGCGTGGCCACGCCTACCCAGTCCCCTAACTACGGGGACTGCAGTAAGTTTTATCTTATTTTACACTTCTTTCATAGGGAGACTTTAGATAAGAAAGGGAGAGATAGGGAGCTGCTAGGAAGGTGTAGGGACAGCTAGAGATAGTGGAGGGGCTTAAAATTAGGTGACAGGTTCCCTTTAAGGAGAATTGAGGAGTCGGAGTCTGGGGTTTGTTTTACCGACTCCACAGCCCTGGTAGAAACAGAGACCTTGATTTCAGTGAAGTATAATGTACTGGGTAGCTTGGTATAGTTTTGATAAAATCACTGCTGAAGATTTACCAGTTCTCTGAATGCTGAGCTCTGTATAACACCACCCACACCACTGATTGGCAGCTTTCTGTGCAAACTGTGCATAGGCAGAAAGCTGCCAATCACTGGTATATAAGGAGATATACAGAGCTTTTGAATGTGGAGGACTACATGGCCACAGGTTTACTAGTTGTCTACTGATAATCTCCTGCCGATAAAAGAGACATTTATCATCTTTCTAGCTTGCAGCCCAATAAGTGACACATCACTGGAATCAAGGTTTCTGCCCCTACACTATGCTGCTCACAGATTAGGTGGCAAAAACCTAGTGACAGGTTCCCTTTAATTTAGAAATCGACACACATGCCATTTATTTTTTAGTAACAACTGAAACAGGGGCGGACCTACCGTGGTGCAGCTGGTTCAGCTGCACCAGGGCCCCAACCTGTTAGGGGGCCCCTCAAGCCTGCAGGGGGACCTCCAGCCGACCCCCATGACCCTGTGTCAGAGGAGAGTAGGTTAACAGAACTGTAAGGGTATGTGCACATCAGTCGTTTCTGCATCTTTGCAGAATGACCGGGAACCGGTGGAGATTAGCAGAAACTGAGTTTTCTGCACTCGCTAGTGTCCCTGGTTTTGTTAGCGTTTTGCTAACGATTTGCGATCGGGTTACTAGTGGTCGTACAGCGTGTTCTTGGCGATTTCCCCGGCGTGTTCCTTAGCGATTTCCAGACTGGTTTTTGCTGCACTTGTTCAGCTGGACCCGCTGGAAAAACGCTGAAAAGAAGTCGCTTGCTCTATCTTTGAGAACCGGTCGGAAACCGGTGAATAAACTGAAATCGTCAAGACGAAAATCGTTGTAATGTACACAGCGTTTTCTAAACTCCATTGACTAGCATGTTAATCCAACCGGTGGGTAGGATTAACATAAATTAACATAAAACTCAGCGGGAACCACCGACGGAAACCGGTCAAAACCAGCCCACAAAACGACTGATGTGCACATACCCTTAGCTTCCTGCTTCCCTTGGCTGATCCCGCCCCATCTCTCCTCTGCCCCACCCCGGCTCCCGGGACTGCAATGCGCGGCTCGGCGCAGGTAGGAGCCGCATCACCTACAGCACCTCACCTCCCCAAGAACCCCCATCTGCCAACACCCTCCCCCAAAACCCCCCACCCCCCGCTCCTCACCAGCAGCTGCTGCACCAGGGCCCTCCAGGCTCAAGGTCCGCCACTGAACTGAAAGGCTAGAGAGTAAATGGAGTGAATGCAGCTTACACATCTGTATAAGTGAACAATGGCATTTTACATAAACTATCTTACAAACCTGTAATCGAAAAATCCATTCCTTTAGAGGTGAACAGATCAAGGTGTTAAAGACAGAAATGTAATATAAGTGACTTGGCTCATAATGAAGGGAAAAGGCTTTGGTCTGTCTGGAAACATCAAGAGTTACTACGGTAGTTAAAAATATAACTCTTACTCATTAGGAAGTCTGGGTGGGCAGAGGGCAAAGATGAATGGTGATTTAATTTGCCACATGGTCTGCGAGGCTGTGTGCAGGATCGGGTGTGACCCAACAAAAAGAGGCAGAAAATGAGGTCTTTCTTCTGGGCAGGTTTATGAGCATTAGCCGAAACACTCAAACCTTATAAATACTTGTGTGCCGAGCGCTCAGACGCACTGAGTGTATGCAGCTTGCACTTTATTAATTTAATTGGCAAGCCGGCAGTCTGTATTAATGTCAAAAGTGGCTATTACCAAGAGGTCATTATAGTTCAAGAATGGAAAATGGGAGGCACAAACCAAATGCACATAAGTAGATCAAATCAGATCCTATACATGTGGCCAATCCATTGTCTATGTATCTTTTTAGGGAACACTAAGGGAGCACTGCTTCCCCTTGTGAAGATCCAGCTTGTGTATGGAGTTTTAATATTAATAATAATAATCTTTATTTATATAGTGCCAACATATTCCGCAGCGCTTCACAATACAGAGGTTCATATACTAACAGTCGTAAGTAACAGTTATCAAAGAATACAATAATTAAAGGCCAAAAATGATAGCCCTCCTCATAAAAGCTGACAATCTAACAATGAGGTGGGGGTGACATGAATTACAGGTGCTTATTTACAATGATGGTCCAGCTAACTTGAGGAGATGGGGAATAGTTGAGAGATGCATGAGTGCTCACCAGACATTCTTTGTCATGTTTTTGGGACTGGTGGAGTGAATAGAGAGTAAAAAACAGACAGCGCCTCACCAGCTGGTCAGCTTCAAAACGTGTTTAATCCGTCACAACCGCACGACGTTTCGGTCGTAGTGACCTTTTTCAAGTGCATACATCCTAATACACAGGTTTGTTTTTTATATCATTAAACTCCACCCCCAACAGTAATCACCCAATCAGTACACAATATATAATAAACAAAGTTAAAATGTCACATTCACTAGACATAGATCAACTAAACATCCTTTACCTCCAAGCAAACCTGGAGTCCAGTCCTAGAACTTGTGGAATACATAGATCGCCATAGTCCGTGCTTCACAAAGTCCAGAAAACGTATAATCATATAGTGACGAGAATTCTCCAATCATAGGCACGCATCCTACCATTGCGATGGTAACCATCGCTTCCTGTATACCCCTGCCAATCAGCAGTCTTATTCAGATAGAAACATCCGGGGTACAGCGCGCATGCGTCGGCGTTCTCTTCCGATTCGCCGCTATACCCGTAAATCCAGTCTCCGCGTCCTTCTATGATACGCCCATGTAATCGTCAGGCAGGCGCCAATGGTGTGACCGAGCGCTCACATACATCCTGTCTACGGCGTCCATAGAGACAGCTCTGGAGCCTTCTGGGCATGCGCGCCAGTATTCTATATTCACCATATGTATCAGCGATGCCTGGAAATCGCTGTCCACTGTAGTCTAACAGTATATCACCATTATATAGGAGCTATCAACAGCATATATTCAATCAATAGGGATACCATAACTTCTTATGCAACCTCATATTTTATCTATACCCCAATAGTATTTCACCAATTATATACATACAACAGGGAAACAAAAAGAGCAGCAGGTTCATATATAGTGATGCGGAAAACAATAGTACAGTACTCAATCGTACCAAAGGCATCTATTACCCAACATAGGACTGTTCAAGAGTCCGTGCAGAGCAATTAGTTCCGCATCAGAAATACGAACCCCTCACATAATATAAACATTTATCTACATCATCTTACCACCAGGTAACAGTGTATGTACCGTATTTTTCGGATTATAAGACGCACTTTTGTTCCCCCAAATTTTGGGGAAAGTGGGGGGTGCGTCTTATAATCCGAATGCAGCACTGGGAGGGGGGGCTGGGGGCTGGGGGGCAGCTCTGCAGCATGTCCAGGGCTGGAGTGGGCTGGCTGCGGGGCTGCAGAGAGAGCGGGAGATCTCCTGCTCCCGCTCATTTAATATGCACTGCCGCTGTCCACCTCTCAGTGCTGAAGTTGCACTGAGAGACGGACGGGGGGAGCAGTGCATATTAAATGAGCGGGAGCAAGAGATCTCCCGCTCTCTCTGCAGCCCCTCCATACGCCCCATGTCCTGCATACCGCCGCCCCACATAATACACCCACCCCCTCAATACACTGCCCCCATGTACGGTAATATGCTGCTACCCCTCCATTACAAAGATGGTCCCTCGCTCTGCACTTCCCCATCATTAATATGCCTCCCCCCTCGCCCTCGCCGACGCTGACCAGCAGCAGATAGAGTAAAAAAAGCCTCCTTCCTCACCCTCCGGCTCCAAGCTGAAAGCGTCACCGCCGGCTCCTGGTCTCCATGGTGCTCTTCTTCTTCCGTGATCGGGCGATGATGTCATCGCTTATGCCCGATCACATGAGCGGAAGAAGAAAAGCACCATGGAGACCAGGAGCCGGCGGTGACGCTTTCAGCTTGGAGCCGGAGGGTGAGGAAGGAGGCTTTTTTTACTCTATCTGCTGCCGGCCAGCGTCGGCGAGGGGGGAGGCATATTAATGATGGGGAAGTGCAGAGCGAGGGACCATCTTTGTAATGGAGGGGGAGGCAGCATATGGAGAGGGTGGGTGTATTGCATGGGGGGGCATCAATAGGGAACGTGTGCCAGCACAAGGGGGGGGGAACGTGTGCCAGCACAAGGGGGGGAACGTGTGCCAGCACAAGGGGGGTGAACGTGTGCCAGCACAAGGGGGGGGTACGTGTGCCAGCACAAGGCAAGAACGTGTGCCAGCACAAGGGGGGGGAACGTGTGCCAGCACAAGGCAAGAACGTGTGCCAGCACAAGGGGGGGGAACGTGTGCCAGCACAAGGGGGGGGAACGTGTGCCAGCACAAGGGGGGGAACGTGTGCCAGCACAAGGGGGGGAACGTGTGCCAGCACAAGGGGGGGGAACGTGTGCCAGCACAAGGGGGGGAACGTGTGCCAGCACAAGGGGGGGGAACGTGTGCCAGCACAAGGGGGGGGGGAACGTGTGCCAGCACAAGGGGGGGAACGTGTGCCAGCACAAGGGGGGGGAACGTGTGCCAGCACAAGGGGGGTACTGTGTGCCAGCACAAGGTGGGGGTACGTGTGCCAGCACAAGGCAGGAACGTGTGCCAGCACAAGGGGGGGACCGTGTGCCAGCACAAGGGGGGACCGTGTGCCAGCACAAGGGGGGACGTGTGCCAGCTATGGGGGACGTGTGCCAGCACAAGGGGGCTATATCCAATATAAGGGTGCCATATCCAGATTAAGGGGGCTAATTCTAGGATGGGGGCTGTATCCCAGGATGAGGGACCACGTACCAGGATTAGATTTGTTAGACGGACACTGGCATTATAAGACGGACCCCATTTAACATTAAAAATATTTTTTTTCTCTTTTCCTTCACCAAAATTGGGGGTGCGTCTTATAATCAGGTGCGTCTTATAAAGCGAAAAATACGGTAATTCCCTACTCAAATCCTCATAATAGTGAACATGACACAAATGTTCGAAACGGACACTGTAGTTCCACAAAGAACATATCTTCCAATCTAGATTGAATGTGAAAAGGTGTTAAAACATGATAAAATCAACAAAATTAGAGAAAAATACAAGACCATCAAACCGAACCAAGTAGACAGCCCTTCTGATCGTAATCAATGTTCATACCCTTGGGGACCAGGGTGTCCAATTCAAAAATCCATTTTAACTCTTTCTTTTTTAATAGGGTCACGCGGTCCCCTCCCCTTCTCAGTGGGGGGACATCATCTATAACTCTAAACCTGAGTTGGTTGACCGCGTGACCCATCTCATGAAAATGTCTCGGTACTGGCAATTCAGTTAATCCCGTCCGGATTGTACTCTTATGTTTACCTATTCGTGCTTTTATTTCCATTGTGGTCTCCCCCACATAGAGGAGACCACACGGGCAACAAATAGTGTAGATCACGAAGTTGCTATTGCACGTGTATCTCTTCTTAATGTAGTACTTTTTTCCGGACCGGGGGTGGCTAAAGAACCTTCCCTTCAACAAATTACCACAGCATGTGCAATTCAAACACGGGAAATTACCCAGGCTGTGTGGTGCAAGAGTAGTTTGAATACTTTTTTTGGAACTACCAATGTCTGCATGTACGAGGTCGTCCTTCAAACTGTGTCCCTTTCTATAGGAAATCAAGGGAAACGATTTGAATTCTTCGACCTCGCCATGACCCTTCAACAAAAGGGGCCAATGTTTTCTTACCACATCCATAATTTTATTGCTGGCTCCACAGTATGTGGTTACAAATGGAATTCTTTTAGCAGATGTTACCTTAGGTTTAACATTCAATAATTCTCTCTGACTAGTATTTAATGCTTCAGTTTTAAATCTCATGAGGCTATGTTTCGGGTATCCTCTTTTTAAGAACCTATTAACCATCTCCTGCAGCCTCATGTCAATCCTTGAGTCATCAGAAACTATCCTACGCACTCTCAGCATCTGGCTCCAAGGGAGGGACTCCACCATCCGTCTAGGGTGCTCACTTAAAAAATGCAATGTACTATTTCTGTCAGTACTTTTGACAAAAAGATCTGTTTTAAGAAGACCATTTTCTTTATACACCATAGTGTCTAAAAATTGCATATTTTCAAGAGAGCAGGTCATTGTAAACCCCAATCCGGGGTGGATGTTATTCAATGAGTCGAAGAACTCTTCCAATTCTTCCCTACTCCCGTCCCACACAAAAAAGATGTCGTCGATATAACGACGCCACCCTCTGACATGGCGCCACGATGGTGAACTGTACACGTGTTCGCCCTCGAGGACAGCCATGTAGATGTTAGCATACGTAGGGGCCACATTGGACCCCATGGCTGTACCTCGGCGCTGCAGGTAGTAGTCATCACCGAAGAGGAAGAAATTCCTCTCCAGGATGAAGGCCAGCAGCGCCAGGGCGAACCGTGCACAGTGTGGCGCCACGTCAGAAGCGGCGAGCGTCACATCGACAGCTGAGAGGCCTTTCTCGTGCTCAATCGATGTATACAGTGACACAACATCAAAAGACATAAGCCATGTTGTGTCACTGACCTGGAGATCTGCAAGTGAACAAATAAAGTCACTAGTGTCCTTTGTATACGAAGGAGCCGCAACAGCAAACCTTCGCAACAGGTGGTCAAGAAAAATTGAGACTTTGTTACATAGGGAACCTCTCCCCGAGACGATTGGACGTCCGGGGGGATTTTTTAGGTCCTTATGTATTTTAGGAAGGGTATATAGAGTTGGAATTCTATCTGAATAAGACTGCTGATTGGCAGGGGTATACAGGAAGCGATGGTTACCATCGCAATGGTAGGATGCGTGCCTATGATTGGAGAATTCTCGTCACTATATGATTATACGTTTTCTGGACTTTGTGAAGCACGGACTATGGCGATCTATATATTCCACAAGTTCTAGGACTGGACTCCAGGTTTGCTTGGAGGTAAAGGATGTTTAGTTGATCTATGTCTAGTGAATGTGACATTTTAACTTTGTTTATTATATATTGTGTACTGATTGGGTGATTACTGTTGGGGGTGGAGTTTAATGATATAAAAAACAAACCTGTGTATTAGGATGTATGCACTTGAAAAAGGTCACTACGACCGAAACGTTGTGCGGTTGTGACGGATTAAACACGTTTTGAAGCTGACCAGCTGGTGAGGCGCTGTCTGTTTTTTACTCTCTGCTTGTTTAAGTTGGGTGGAACTCCCTAACTAAAGACTTGCGCCTCCATTCTTGGAATTCAATGAGTTCCATTTTCACTTGGTGCTGTGGATATCCTGCTTTTGTTTGGTGGAGTGAATAGTCTAAGTGACTTCAATTAGGGAGCAAGATAGGCTGCCCTAGAAAGATGTGTTTTAGGGAGTACCTGAAACTATGTAAGTTGTGGACAGACCTAATTTCTTGGGGTAGAGCATTCCAGAGAATCAGTGCAGCTCGAGAGAAGTCATGGAGCCGGGAGTGGGAGGTTCGGATTCATGCAGAAGTGAGTCTAAGGTCACTATCACAGAGAATGGTTGGGGTGATAGACAGAGATGAGGGAGGAGATGTAGGGAGGTGCTGCATTGTGAAGAGCTTTGTGGGTGAGAACAAGCAGCTTGAATTGGATCCTATAGTGTATAGGCAGCCAGTGCAGTGACTCGCATAGAGCAGAAGCATCTGAGTAACGGTTGTCCAGATAGGTGACCCTGGCTGCTGCATTAAGGATGGACTGGAGAGGGGAGAGTCTAGTGAAGGAGGAGCCAGTTAATAAAGAATTACAATAATCAAGGAGGGAGTGGATCAGGGTGACGGTGAGGGTTTTTGTTGTTTCCATAGTGAGAAGAGGGCAGATTCTAGAGATGTTCTTCAGGTGTAAGTGGCAAGAGCAGGCAAGAGATTGTATATATGGGGTGAAGGAAAGATCAGAGTCAAACATAACACCCAGACAGCGAGCCTGCTGCTGAGTTTTACACACATGTGGTGGCTGGAGTTTTCTATCCTAAATTTCTAGTTTTCTTCTCCATTGCAGTTTGTTTTGATTGAAAAAGTCACCTTGACATAATTTCTATAGAGTTAGGGCTCATTTACACTGGCCGACCAGTGGCTATAAACAAATGACAATCGGCTACCAAGGAGGTCATTTATGATGTGTAGTAGTGATCATTCTGTGCACAACGACTGTCAATGTTCTCGCCGCACAAGTCCTAGCTACACTTGATACTAAACGCAATGATTTTTTTTAACTCAGGCAAAACATCATTGCACCCTACAAATGAGTATTTTGTTTAATTTTTCATGATCATTAGCCTGATAATATTGGACAATTATCATTAAAAAATTATTCCTAGAAACAATCTTTCCCAATAATCATGCAGTCATTTTATGTGTTACCGCTAAGTCAGTGGGTTCATCTGGAATTCAGTTCATCAGTGATATTTGTCATGGGATGGATCTAGCAAATTTTTCAATTTTGATCAGTGACAGGACAGGACAATGGAGATGATATATGTGGATGTGAACAGAACCTTAACTGAGTTGAGGTTCAGCTTTTACATAGTTCATATGACTGAAACAATTCTCCATGGAATCACAGTAATGGATCCCATTAGGAGAGGGGCTGAGAGAACACGGGTATTGAAGATGGGTTCTCAAATGAGAACACCCCTTTAAATTTGTGCATGAAATGTACAAACAAAATTGAATTAATGCATAGAATAAAGCACAGCTCCTCTTTAAAATATTCTCTAGGTTTTCCTACAACTTTCACTTTTAAGCCTTATGTTTGTTATGTACTTTGGCCTCTTATGGGCTGTTATATTGAAAAAAAAACACTAAATGGACACCACAGACAAAGTCTGATATCCATTGTACTTCGCAGGATGCAGCAGGCCCCAATCATAAAGGCAACACAAGTGCATGATACTGATGCACGAACACTCTCAACCTGCCATGACATGGGGAAGGTGATTGGTGGTATAATATATGCACACAGATGAGGTTTCCATAGGACGTCAGGCACATAAAGTGCCTGTATATAGCCTATTGATATTAATTATGGTTAGGGACTCGTAAGCGTGGGGGCCCCTGTCGTGGGTTGTGAGTTTAGGTATTTTGGCCAAAGTATCCACCAACACCTCAAATTATCATTCAATTGTTTGCACTTGTTTATCTTTATGCAGGATTCAGCTGGGCCTTTTGGGGAGTCTGTCCTATGTGGTGTATATACATAGTGCTGGGCAGCCCGCCTTATCTAATAGTATGGGCGTGATCAATAGGCTGTATACAGACACTTTGCATTATACACCTGTGTGACTGATGACCCATTGGAAATCTAATCGGTGTCCAAATAAAAAGCCACCAATAACTTTCTCCATGTTATGGCAGGTTGAGAGTGATTGCTGCATTGGTATTATGCACTTGTGTTGACTTTATCATTGAGCCCTGCTGTGTCCTGCTAAGTGCAAAGGATATCAGACCTTGGCTGTGATGGCTGTAGTTTTAGTAAGCTGGTATACATTGGTAGCTCTTTATGCTGTACTAGATGGTGGACCGATTCTAACGTATCGGGTATTCTACAATATACATGTAGTTTATTTATAAAGATTTAAAAATAATTTTCCCCAATCAGCGACGGGGTTTCATTCAATATATCTGCACGTGCACTTGGCGACGCTCCAGTGATACTGACAACGATGCGACCTGTAGGGATTGCTGGAGCGTCAGTACGTGGTTGCTGGTGAGATTGTCACAATGAGGGAGGTCGCTAGCGCCGGTCGGGGTACTTTCGCTACGAGCGGTCATCCCCTGGCTGCGTCGCCGCTGACCTCTGTGACAGGATCAGCGATCTCACAGCGGGGGCCTGGTTGCTGCTGCATGTCACACTGAGCGAGATCGCTAGCGCGGGTCAGGGTACTTCCGCTGCAAGCAGGCGGGAGATGACCGTATAAAGCCGGTCATCTCCCGGCTGCATCGCTGCTAACCCTCGTGACAGGATCAGCGATCTCACAGCAGGGGCCTGGTTGCTGCTGTGTGCCACACTGAGCGAGATCGCTAACGCTGGTCGGGGTACTTCCGCTGCGAGCAGGCGGAAGATGACCAGCTAATGCCAGTCATCTCCCGGCTGCGTCGCCGCTGACGTCCGTGAGGCAGGAGATGACCCGCAGCTACCATCAGGAGATCAGCGGCTGATCTCCCGACGGTAAGTATGGTTCAAATCCTGCGCCAATTCGCGGCCGGACTGCGCCAGTAGCTGATTGGTCGCCTCGCTCAGCGGTGACCAATCAGTGACGCGGGATTTTTGTTACAGTGAGACAGACACGATAAGGCGATTATATAGTAGGATGGAAAGTGTGGTCATCTCTGCTATTTTATGCAGAGGCACCCAGGAGAAAATGGAAGTCAATGCCAATGCCACTTGTACTGTATGTCCTTAAAGGGATCCTGTCACCCCCAAAACACCTTTAAACCTATTAAAACCTGTCCCTAGAGCATATTAACACTTTCCCTACACTCCTTTTAGCTCCTATATGCACATAATCAAAGTGTATAAAAACGTTTTGCGCAGTGCGGGACTTGAAGCTAACAGCGGCGCGGATGTAAAAACGTCACACCCGGCGCCGGAAATGACGCGGATCGCGTCATACAGCCCCACGCTGAAGCCCGGCAGACACAGGACACAGCGGGGAGGCGCGCAGGGAGGCTCCAATTTGAATCTATCATGTAGATCACGCCTATTGAGGCGTGATAGTATGAAGAGGGGCTGCCTGGATGAGTGACTATGAATAGCATAGTCACTCATTATCATCAGTAATGAGGTACTTATAAAACGTTTTTATACACTTTGATTATGTGCATATAGGAGCTAAAAGGAGTGTAGGGAAAGTGTTAATATGCTCTAGGGACAGGTTTTAATAGGTTTAAAGGTGTTTTGGGGGTGACAGGATCCCTTTAAAGTGGCCTATTCAAAGCCATATGTTGAAGTCATATATTAGGCAGTATACCTAAAGTATAAATCTGACAGAAAGCTCATATATGATGTGAATCAAGCCTTATCTCAGGCTATCTCAGATAGTGTGTCTAAGAGACGAACAAGAACCCCTATACAAAAAGACACATCATAACACAAATTCTGAGAAATACATTAAATAGTAATAAAGCTTGTACATTTATCAAACTTAAAATATTATTTAAAGCCATAATTACTTTTTCTATTGCTCTTAACACAAAATAAATTAAATCATCCTTGACATATAACAGCACTCTACATGTTTTCTATGGCAAGAACAAGTTTCATGCTGTTCACTGAAAAGAAGCTTCTTTCGAATGACACATAGCTCAACTGCAATCTACAGACTAGTTTAGGATCAGTAACATTAATAAGAATTTGTGGCAAGCAGCTTGTAAATGTCAATTCTGTGTGTGAAGGCTGTTATTATATGTCAGCATACATGCTTACCTTCAATGTATACTGACTTACCACTAGAAAGCTGCGTGTACACTATGTATATTAGGAAAAAGTAAAAAAAAAAAACAAGATTTGTCAAATGAAATGTATAGTGCCAAAACGCGGTAGAGAAGTAAGGTCAGGGTCACACTTGCGTCATGCATCCGCTAAACGGATGCGTTTTTGACATGTGCAAATGTGTAAAAATGCATGCATTAATGCACCCATAGATTCCAATGCAAGTGCAATGTGTTTAGGCCATGTTCACACATCTTCGCTGCTAGTATTTAGCGGGTCTCCGCTAAATACTTAGCTTTTTTCAGTGAAGTTGAGATGCGTGAGTGCCGCCGCTTCCTCGTGACGCAGCCCCTGGTTACCCTATGTTGATCGTGGTAACCACTTCACATACAAGGCTGCCTAGTGTCCGCTTTCCCAGAGCGGACAGGGAAACGCTACCTTAACGCAATGCATTTTTGCAAGTTGCCCTAAAAACATGGTCTGCAATGTTTTTCGTACCATGCGTTAAGCAACATTTTTGTGTCCGTGAGAGAATTCTGAATTCTCCCGGATTGTCCCGGACAGATAGAAACCGGATGGCAGAGAGCTGCCATCCTGCTTCTATCCAGCCCCATAGGATACTATGGGGCCAAAATCCGGTCCGGGGCTGTCCGGTTTACACGGACAGCCACCAATTGGATCAAACCCGCTATGTGAAGCCAGCCTTAGTTGCAGAGCTTCACAGCACAGCTGTGTTAAATGTATAGTGGCAACAGCTGGGTACTGCATATATCTGAACAATAGGGGGTGCATGTGTAGTACCGAGCTGTTAGACCTGTGCTGTGCATCTTTGCAGTTAAGTAGTTGTGGCAGGCAGTGGCAACAGTTGATCGACAGAAGTGCTGGGTGTCGCACCCCCACCAATCAGACATTGATGATCTATGCTAAAGGGCCTGTTACACACTATGATATCGTTAACGATATCGTTGGTACGTCACGGCTTTTGGGGTGGTGCAGCGATGTTGTAACAACGTCGTTGCATGTGACACGTAGATACGAACAACGATAAGTCGTTAGATCGTTGATCGTAGGTTTATGAACATGTCCATAAATCTGTCGTTCGTTCAACCTGCAGCATCGATGTGTGTGACACCTTGATAACTATCTCGTTTATGACTTCGCCTATTCAGAACTGAAGCACGTAGGCGACCAAACGACCGCAAGTATTGTTCGCTTGTTGCAGAATTGTTGCTGCGTCGTTCAATATATCTGTACGTATGACACCTCTCAGCGATCACTAAACGATGTCCCAGCGATCTGGGCCAGGTCGGATCGTTGGTGGGATCGCTGGGACATTGAAGCGTGTAACGGGCCCTTTAGGATGAAAAGCAAGCAGAGAAAACACTCCTTGTGTGGATCTGTTAAAATAAACTAAAGAGTAGAATATATGAGTTCACTCACCCACTTAAGTTATACTGGCAAAAACAATACTGGGCTGGCATAATACTGGGTAATCGCTTGAATAGACACTTCGCAGTCCTGGTCAGAGCGTCTCCTGTTCTTTTCTCAGACACACAAAACCAGTGCTGTGGAATCGGAGTCGTGGATTCGGAGCCCATTTTGGTGGAGTCAGTGTCAGTATAAAAGGGACCAACTCTGACTCCTAAAATATATAATGAATGGGGTACAGTAGTTCATTGCAAAATATGCTGAATATTATTATTATTGTGAATTATTATGTTCTATCTAAATATCTTGATTATTGTATCATAATTTTGATTAAAGCCTGATGTTCACATTGTACTACAATAAAATGAATCACTTAAAACATGAGTCATGTATGAGCGAGTCAGAGTCGTGGAGTCGGATTCAGGGAAATTGAGAAGTCGGAGTCTGAGGCTTGGCTTACCGACTACACAGCTCTGCACAAAACTCCCGCCGACAACCTCAATTCAGATTGAAAAAGACATCCGGTGGAGATCACAGGCGCTCCCAGGAAGAAATAGAAGCCTCTGTTCTTGCTTCCAAATTATTTTTATTCACATTAAAACTACGCGTTTCGGCTAAAAATTTTAAAACATAGCCTTCCTCAGGTACAGACAAATTATTTCTTCCTGGGAGCGCCTGTGATCTCCACCGGATGTCTTTTTGAATCTGAATACTGCTGAGAGAGCCCACAGGATGGAGGCTCTGAATATACAGCACAAAACTGCAGACCAGGAAGAATTGTTTTCAGCTCCAGCACCTTGAGGATATATGCCATACAAGACGATAGAAAGGTGAGGAGATTATCTACAAATATATGGTTGGACGTATATACATCTACACTTAGATCTGCGCCTCTCTCCCTCTCATCCCTTTTACTAGGACCATACAGCCCCGTGAGGTCCAGAAATATAGTCGACAACCTCAAGCCGTACACCGCACTTCCTGGCAGTCTCCATGGTCAAATCAAGACAGCATGGAGATCCACAATCAATGCAGGAACTGAGAGGTCTGGACTTGTCACGCTGGTGAGTATTAACCACTGGTCTGCCTACATAGATGATCGTGAAAGTAAAAACAATGTGTACGTGGGTTGCTGCCTTAACCTCCCTGGCGGTATGATTATGTCAGGAATTTTGTGCTAAAAGCGGTACCATTTTTTGGCATGGAAATTTGGTGTTATGTACAGTAGGCCTGCAATTCTTAGTAATTACCTGATCAAAGAAGACTCTAGCCTTCCTAGCGGTATTCCCGAGCCTGACTCGGGGTTAACATTCACTGCCAGAAGCGGTAACCCCGAGTCAAGCTCGGGCTTACTCGCGGTCGCGGCAGATGCGGTGAAAAAAACGCATCTGCCGCACTTGCCGCATAGCCGCCGCACTTGCGGCGCGGTTGCGGTAATCGCCATAGTAAGTATAGGGGGACTTGCGGCAGGTGCGGCAAGTGTGGTTTTGCACTTGCGGCAGGTGCGGCAAGTGCGTTTTTTTTTCGCGGCCGCACCTGCCGCAAGTGCAAAACCGCGGTTTTTTCCACCGCATCTGCCGCGACCGCGGGTAAGCCTGAGCTTGACTCGGGGTTACCGCTTCTGGCAGTGAATGTTAACCCCGAGTCAGGCTCGGGAATACCGCTAGGAAGGTTAAAGGGGACCTCCAGGGAGAGAAAACTTTTTAGTACAGTCTCTGTCCTCCTACAAGATGAAGCAGAGCTGTACATTGCAGTTCTAGGATCTAAAGATCGCTTATAAATCAATGAAATCATACCTGGTCCTCAGCTCTGACCACCACCTCATGGGACAGAGAATTTTCAGCCTGACAGTCTCATGCTGTTGTTGAGAAAAGAAGGTGTGTCGGGGGCTGCTGGGAGCTGTAGGATCATCCTACATTCCAGCCCCCTAACATTTCTGTATAGGGAGGGAGCATGGCAGGGAGCCTGCCACCATGGCCCCATTCTCATACTACAATCCAGCCCCTGATACACCATCCTATGTGGCAGGGGGGTCCAGGCTTGAAATAGCAATCATGTCACCAAACTGATAGAAATACACAATGTGATCCTCTGCTGTATGATGATGCATAACGTGTACTGTTATTTTAAGGCTGTAAGCACAAGCAGAGCATTACATTGTTCAATTTAGCTCCATCCCCCATAGGAACATGGTATCTTCCTATCCATCCAACTTTCAATGGATCATTATCACCATCACTCACTGGTATGTAGGGTTGAATGTAGGTTGATCCTGCAGCTCCCAGGGTCCATGCCCCGACACATCTCCTGTTCTCTGCTGCTGCAAGAAGCTCTCAATTTTATGTCCCATGGGGGAGATCAAAGGAACAGGTCTGCTTCATCATGTAGGAGGGCAGGAACTGTAACTAAAACGTTTTCTCTCCCTGGAGTTCCCATGCCTCCCCCAATACCAAAAGGTAAGGAGCTAGTAAAATGCTATACACTCCCTGACAGAAGTTATATCGCTTATCCATGTTATGTAAACAAAAGCTTATAACCTGACGTTCATCCATTGATTGTATAAATTACTCTTTTGAAAGCTGAAACCCTCCGAAATGTGGTTTAGGTTAAGAAAATAAATTGGCATCAATGCTGAAATATTGATCATTTAATGAACACAGAATGGTCAGATTTTAGCAAGACAAACGTTTTATCGCCCACAGAAAGTAATGTGATTTTCAAAAATGAATTAACTTAAAATACAAATATATGTTGCATAACATTGGTGAATGAAGTTGTGGTGCTATTAGAGTCATATTTAATATTTTTTGTGACTTCCATGAGCTTGGAGAACTGCATCCATGCGGTTCATCAATGATTCATACAATTTATTAATGAAGTCATTAGGAATAGCAAAGAATGCAGTCTTAAAGGGAACCAACCACCCCAAATGACCCCCCCGGACTGTTAATATGTGTCCCTACACCCAGCACACACATTTGGGGCAATCGTTTTTGCTAAAAAAACTGTTTAGTAGAAGCTAAGATATATGTTTATAAAGTTTAATAAATTGAGCCGAATGGGTGTTACCTAGCTTTGTCCTCCTGCCTGTCAGACTCCTCTCCCCTCCTCCCTTCAGTGAAGCCCTTCTGTGCAAAGCCGAAAATGCCCCGCCTGTCTACTGCTGCCTGATAAATTATGCACGCCCATCTCTGCACCTAAGAGCCTGGCCACGTCATGAAAGGGGCGGGGCTAAATCGTGGCATGCCGGAGCCCCGCCCCCTTTCATGACGCAATTTAGCCCCGCCCCTTTCATGACGCGGCCAGGCTCTTAGGTGTAGAGATGGGCGTGCATAATTTATCAGGCAGCAGTAGACAGGCGGGGCATTTTCGGCTTTGCACAGAAGGGCTTCACTGAAGGGAGGAGGGGAGAGGAGGCTGACAGGCACGGAGGACAAAGCTAGGTAACACCCATTAGGCTCAATTTATTAAACTTTATAAACATATATCTTAGCTTCTACTAAACAGTTTTTTTAGCAAAAACGATTGCCCCAAATGTGTGTGCTGGGTGTAGGGACACATATTAACAGTCCGGGGGGGTCATTTGGGGTGGTTGGTTCCCTTTAAGGCCTTGTCACATGTGTCAATGTCGCTAGGGACATCGCTGAAAAGTGACGCATCAGCGATGTCGCTAGCGATATCACAAGTGCGTTGTGCTGTGTGACAGCGTGACGCAACTGCGATTTATCGCTGGTCACAGGTTGACAGGTTTACCAGCATGAACGTAAACCTGTCAATCTGCAACCAACGATTACGCTGGACTGCACCGTCTGACACCGCAATAGCGATGTTGGCAGCGATCCAGCCAATACCGCAGCGTTACTGCGGATCGCTCGCTGGGCTGAGCCCAGTGAGCGATGGCTCCGCCCGCATCTCTGCCGCGTCACCGGCAACATCCTGCCATGTGACAGCTGGCCTCCGATGTCGGAAGCGAGTGCGCACCCACGCATCGCTTCCGACATCGCAGGCCAGATTGATGCGTGTGACGGGGCCTTTACATACGTCCCAGAATTCACCTAGATTCTTTGGTTTTGTCTTCCAAGCCTCCTCTTTCATCCTACCCTAAACATGCTCAATGATGTTCACGTCTGGTGACTGGGCTCACCAGTCCTTGAGCACCTTGATCTTTTTGCCTGGAGGATCTTTGTTGTAGAGATGGATGTATGAGATGGAGCACCATCCTGCTGCAGTATTTGACCCCTTTTATGATTTGGAATATAAAAGGTAGCTAATACTTCTTAATATTTTAGGCTATTGATATTGACTTCCACCTTGCTAAAGTTTCCCACACCCCCATACTGAATGTAACCCCAGACCTTGATCTTTCCACCACCAAATTTAACTGTTCTCTGGTGTATTTTGGATCCATAGGGGCTCCAGTAGGTCTCTTGCAGTCTATGCGGCGGCTGTGATGTAATTCTACTGAAGATTCATCAAAGAAATCCACCTTTTGCCACTTTTCCAGCGTCTATCTGTTTAGCAGGCTGTGGGACTTTGCAAATGCCACACGGTTTTTTATTTGTCTTTTGTGTAGTGCTGGCTTCTGGGCACTGATTTGACCATGGAGGCCATTTCGAGACAGAATCCTACAAACTGTTCTAGTTGACACAGGGACTTGAGGTGACCAGGCCTGTTCAAGCTCTGCTGCAGTGGAAGAGGGGCTTGCTTTGGATTTTCTAACCAACAAACGTTCCTCCTGAGTAGTTGTCTTGCGGGATCTGCCGGACCTGGGCTTGTCAAACACATCTCCAGTCTCTTCAAATCTTTTTTTAATTCTTCGTACTTGATGCTGAGACACATTAAAGGTGCCAGCCACCTCTGCAGTGGATCTGGTCTTCAACCTCTTCATAATCAAGGATTTGGTCGCAGGGTGGATTTTTGGCATGTTGTCAGAGCTCAAGTTGCAGTTCAAGTGAAGGTCTGGGGTGCTAGGTTTCTTTTTAGACACACCCACTAATTAACCAATCATTTACTGAGCACAGGTGAGGATGTATACTAGGATTGGGCGTATTATATGACCAGGCGACAAAACTTTTGTCTTGTCAAAATCTGACCATTCTGTGTTCATTAAATGATCAATATTTCAGAATTGATGCCAACTTATTCTCTTAACCTAAACCACATTTCGGAGGTTTCAACTTTCAAAAGAGTAATTTATACAACCAAAGGATGAATTTAACGTCAGGTTATAAGCTTTTATTTACATAACATGGTTAAGCGACATAACTGTGAAGGAGTGTAAAAGATAAAAAAATGATGGAGAAGAGGTACTGCCAGAACATGCAATACTGTGACAATACGCGTTATGGGGCCGTACTGTCCCCTTTCTCAGGTGCAAAAGGAGGAAGGAGACAGTAAGCCCCCGTAAAGCAGAGTGTCAAAAACAAAATTTAACTGATATCTTTTTCCCTTTGTGAAACAATATTGCCTATTCTCTATCGCCCCCTTTTTAAAAAATCTTTTATAGCACTATATAACGATAGGTCATCAATGTCTCGGACAACCCCTTTAAGAGCCACATTTAGCTTTGTGAAAAGGTTGCAAGCAATATCCAGAGTCTCTGAGTAGCGAAATCCAGACCCTCACACTCAAAGGAAAGACATCCGGAGCTTCCCATTACTGGTATGACAGTCAAAACTTCCCTGCAGAAATAACACTAAGGGTATGTGCCCACAGTGCGTTTTTGCTGCATTTTCCGCATGCGTTTTTGCTATGATTTTATGCAAATGCATGCTAATTTGTTACTGCGTTTGGCCTTCCTAGCGACACCAATGTGTTTCACAGAAATGCTGTGCCCTCACATTGGTTTTGCAAGTGTCAAATACCCCAGTTTTTGCTACGGTAGATGGCAGAAGAGATGAGAGGATACGAGCAGCAGTGGAAGCTGGGCAATGAAGGTGAGTATGAATTATTTTTTTAAAGAGGATCTGTCACCCCCCCCCATGAATTAGAATCTAAGTCCAGCACTGAATGCAGCATGTCTACTGCATTCAGTCAAGGGGTACCCCATGGCTCTGTGGGGCTTCTACCCCGATATATAGGCATATAAAAACTTAGGGTAAAATTCCATGGAGGCAGACCCTTGTGCTTGAGGCAGCTCGTCCACAGAGGCATTTCACTCCCCCTGCGCCTCTGTGCTGCCCATGTCCCTTCGCTGACTCGCTCGTTCCCTTCATGTCCTTCTTGTTCTGCACGTCCTTGTGGCGTTGATGCAAGCACAGAGCGAGGTTGAGGTCTCAGTGCATGCCCCGCCTTCTGCTATGACGTTCTCTCATTTCCTCGCCCTGCTCCATGTTGTGCTATGGATAAGGGTGGGGAAATGAGTGGACGTCATAGCAGGAGGCGGGGCATGCACCTCAACCTCGCTCTGCACTTGCGTCAACACCACAAGGACGCGCAGAGCAAGGAGGACATGAAGGGAACGAAAGAGGCAGCAAGGACATGGGCGGCACAGAGATGCAGGGGGCGTGAAATCCCCATGGACAAGGCGCCTGAATCACAAGGGCCCGCCTCCATGGATTTTTACTGTAAGTTTTTATAAGCCAATATATTGGTAGCAGCCCAACAGAGCCATGGGCGACCCCTTGCCTGAATGCAGCAGACATGCTGCATTCAGTGCTGGACGTACATTCACATCAATGGGGATGGGGGGTGGCAGGTCCTCTTTAAGCTATAAATAGCAAATAGGATGGGGTAAAACTACAAGAATCGGGCATGAAGGGACATTACTACAAGAAGAGGGCAAGCAGAGGGCATGATGGGGCATTACTAAAATGAGAGGGCATGATGGGGCATTACTAAAATGAGAGGGCATGATGGGGCATTACTGCAAGGATGGGGCATAATGGAGCATTACTGCAAGGAGGGGGCATGATGGGGCATTACTGCAAGGAGGGGGCATGATGGGGCATTACTAACGAAGAGGGCATGATGGTGTACTACTACAAGGATGGGAACATTACCGCTAGAAGGGGGCACAATGCAGACATTACTACAAGGAGAGGGCAGGATGTGGACATTACTGCTAGGAGGGGGCAGGATGGGAACATTACTGCTAGGAAGGGGCAGGATGTGGACATTACTACAAGGAGGGGGCCAGGATGGGGAATTACTGCCAGGAGAGGGTCAGGATGGGGACATAACTGCAAGGAGAGGGTCAGGACGGAAAACATAACTGCAAATAGAGGTTCAGGATGGAGAACATAACTGCAAGGAGAGGGTCAGGATGGAGCACATAAATGCAAGGAGAGGGTCAGGACAGAGCACATAACTGCAAGGAGAGGGTCAGGATGGAGCACATAACTGCAAGGAGAGGGTCAGGATGGAGCATATAACTGCAAAAAGATGGTAAGGATGGCGACATTACTACAAGATATGGACCAGAATTTCAGTTTGGAATCTACTTGCATTCAATGCTAAAATCTAATTATATTTTCCAGACAAATCAATTCACCTGCTGTGTCTGGAAAGGGCAGTGGAAGCAGCTCAGCCTAAGTCACACATAACGATATCGTTAACGAGATCGTTGTAACTGTGACGTTACAACGATCTCTCCAGCGATGTCGTTATGTGTGACATCTAGCAGCGATCATGCCTCTGCTGTGAGGTCGCTGATCGCTGCAAAGTGCTCTGGGTCATTTTTTGATTGTTGGTCTCCCACTGTTCAGCATGCATCGCTGCGTGTGACAGCGAGAAACCAGCGATCAGTGACCTCACAGGCTGGTAACCATGGTAAACAGCGGGTATCCAGGCAGCGCGTGCTGCCTGGATACCCGGTGTTTATCATAGTTACCAGCGTCTTCCCTGCTTAGCTCAGCCTGTAAGCAGGGAGGAAGCTGGTAACTATGATAAAAACCGGGTATCTAGGCAGCGCGCGCTGCCTGGATACCCGGTGTTTATCATAGTTACCAGCGTCCTCCCTGCTTACAGGCAGCACTAAGCAGGGAGGACGCTGGTAACATCGCCTTCAGCGATGTGGGAGGTGGCTCCCAGGTCCCTGGTCGCTGAGGAGATCTGCCTGTTTGACAGCTCCCCAGCGACCAGGTAACGACGCTCCAGAATCCCGGCAGGTCGTTATCGCTGTCGGGATCGCTGGAGCGTCGTTGATCATGTGACAGGGCCTTAAATGTGAAGTAAGCAAACATGAGCTTGATGACCACTGCTGAGGAGAAGAGAAGACTGCAAAGGTAAGTTTGAAATCAATTAATTAATAAGATAGAATTGATCATCAGGGTATCAGGACTGCAAGCGCTGTACAGGCAAGAGAGTTGGGAGATGCTGGCTTTCCCCCCTATGCAGCATTTGTGATGGCCACTGTTGTAATCTAAGTTAAATTGCACTGTTGGCACTTCTATTTAAATAATTAAGTTTTGGGTTGCAGTTTGGGCACTCAGTCTCTAGAAGGTTCACCATCTCTGGTCTAGGTACTTCTACCTAAATAGAAAAAAAGGCCCTCATACACCTTTCATATCTATAGTCCGAATTGTGGTTCATGTGGTCAATCTGGCATCCATCTCACCTATCTCCTCTCCTGTATCCATTTATAGGGATGTTCGCTCTGCCAATCGCTCCATTTCTCTAAAAGAGCTACAGCCAAAATTTTCTGGTGACGCTTTCTCTTAAAAATGCAAAGGATCAGAAGTCCAAAATCAGATATGCCATAGCTATATTTTCTCCGAAACATGCTCATGAGGTAAGGGCAATAAAACACATTAGATTGTTGCCTGAATCTAACAATGGCTAGGGTCACATTTCCGTTTTTTTTACAAAATCCTGATCCGGTTTTGAGCTTTCAAAAAGCTCAAAACCGGACCAGGAAACGCTCCTCATAGGAGCCTATGCAAAACACCGGATGGCTTCACAAGCCATCCGGTGGCCGGATCCGGCACTGCTGCCTGCGTTAAAAATCATGCAGGCAGCAGTTTTCGCAGCGTTTCCAGGGACCGCACTGCGGTAACCGGATGGCTCAGGATGTGTAATCCTGAGCCATCCGGTAACTGCAGAGTTTGCGGATCCCGGCTATTGCCGGGATCAGCAAACTTAATAAAGAGTTGAATAGCTGAGCTAAATGACTGTTTGAGGTCTGTAGGGGGGCTTAGACCCCCCTACAGACCGGCCGCCGACTTCTATAGTGTTCTTCTACAATTTCTCACTGTGCACGGGCTCCTCGGAGCTTGTGCATGTCACCCAAAGTTGCCCCTACCCCCCCGTATCACTATAGAGGGGTGCATACACCCCTCTATTACAATTATGCTTTAATTATGTGATATATACAATGAATTATCCAAATCGCAAAGTAAGTATATATTTACATGTGTCCGGAGGCAGAGTGAAGGGATTTCCATGGCGCGGGGCTGTGTGCAGCAACCTCCGCCCGCTCCTTCTTGATGGCCGCCCCCTCTGGCCGTAATCCAGTCTTGTGAGGGCGGGCACGTCGTTAAAGGGGCGTGGCTAACTAAGTGTCGCGGTTAGCCACGCCCCTTTAACGACGTGCCCGCCCTCACAAGACTGGATTACGGCCAGAGGGGGCGGCCATCAAGAAGGAGCGGGCGGAGGCTGCTGCACACAGCCCCGCCCATGGAAATCCCTTCACTCTGCCTCCGGACACATGTAAATATATACTTACTTTGCGATTTGGATAATTCATTGTATATATCACATAATTAAAGCATAATTGTAATAGAGGGGTGTATGCACCCCTCTATAGTGATACGGGGGGGTAGGGGCAACTTTGGGTGACATGCACGGGCTCCGAGGAGCCCGTGCACAGTGAGAAATTGTAGAAGAACACTATAGAAGTCGGCGGCCGGTCTGTAGGGGGGTCTAAGCCCCCCTACAGACCTCAAACAGTCATTTAGCTCAGCTATTCAACTCTTTATTAAGTTTGCTGATCCCGGCAATAGCCGGGATCCGCAAACTCTGCAGTTACCGGATGGCTCAGGATTACACATCCTGAGCCATCCGATGACCGCAGTGCGGTATTCAGCACACAGTTTTGAAAAAAACTGTGTGCGACCGGCATTGCATTCACCGCATCCGGATCCGGATGCGGTGAATGCAATTTAGGTTTGCAATGTGACCCTACCCAATATTGGTGGGTTCCGCCAACATTAGTCTAATTTGTACGGGGCCTTAAGAGTTCACATACCCTCTATATCAAATATACATTACACTTTATAGAATATTAATCCTTCTGGAAAATATAGTCTGCACTTGTATTGCCAAACACTGTGTTTTCAACTACACTGCTCATGAAAATAAAGGGAACACTTAAACAACACACTCCAAGTCAATCACACTTCTGTGAAATGAACCGGTTCACTTATGAAGGAACACTGATTGTGAATCAATTTATCTTTAATGGTGGGTTTACACGTCCCGATATCGGGACGATATCGGTATACAACGGCGCGGGAGCGCGCATTTTTTGACACTTTTCCCGATATCGCATCGGCGGTTTACACGCTGCGATATCGGGAAACAACGTCACTACGATGTGTACGCCCACCAACCCAGTAACGACCATTTAACATGGGAGTTAATGGGTGAGTTGCGAGTACACATCGTAGTTGTGCTGTTACACGCTACGATGCTGCTACAACGGCCATGCGATATCGGGCAGTTGAATAGCACGCTCATTCAACCCCGATGTCGTTTTGGCATCGTTCCAGGATCGCGTTGTACGTTCAAACCGTACAACGCGCGCCCGATATCGGGTCCAACTCCCGAACCACGTGACTTTTGGTCGGAGTTGGACGCCGATATCGGGACGTGTAAACCCACCATAAGTGTGCAAATAGAAGAGAGAACAGGTAGAAATGATAGGCAATTACCAAGACAAGCCTTATAAAGGAGAGGTTCTGCAGGAGGTAACCACAGGCCATCTCTCTTCTCATCCTTTTTGGCTGTTGATTTTGTCACTTTTGCATGTTGTCATTACTCTCATCCCTAGAGGATGGCACATCAATTTGAGCTGTGGCAAGATGGTTAGCTGTGTCTATAGGGGATGTCACACGCGTCGATATCGCTGTCAATGTCGCTCGTACATCACGGATTTTCAGTCGCTCAAGCGACGTAAAAGTGACGCCGGAGCGACATTGAAGCGTGTGACCAATCGATGCAACCAGCGATATGTCGCTGATCGCCGATCGCAGGTTTCACTGCCAGATGTAAAACCTGTCGTTCATCGCTCAGTAGACCTTGTGCATCGCTGCGTGTGACACTAAACTCAGCGACGTATTTTCTATTTTGACATCGTACAAGCAACTAAATAAAATCGCTCGCAAGATGGCGACATCACCGCATCGCTGGGTCATATTGACGCGTGTGACATCTTACCTGCGATAATTGTACATCGCCCAGGCGATTAATAATTTGTGATGCATGAGCGATATCGCGGGCGACATTGGCACGTGTGACAGGCCCTTATCAGTACAGTGTCCAGAGCAAGATACAGATACCAGGAGACAGGCCAGTACACCAAGAGATGTGAGGGGCAACAACCCAGCAACAGGACCACTACCTCCTCCTTTGTGCAAGGAGGAACAGGAGGAGCAGAGCCAGATGTCTGCAAAATGACCTCCAGCAGGCAACTAACATCCATGTGTCTGCTCAAACTGTCAGAAACAGACTCTATAAGGGTGCAATGAGGGTCCGACATCCACAGGTTGGGGCTGTGCTTACAGTCCAGCATCGTGCAAGGAGATTGGCATTTGCCAGAGGACACCAAAATCGCCAGTTTCAACATTGGCACCCTATGCTCTTCACAGATGAGATCAGGTTGACATTGAGCACATTTGAAAGACCTGACAAAGTCTGCAGACGCTGAGGAGAATGTTCTGCTGCCTGCAACATACTCGAGCATGACTGGTTTGGCAGTGGGTCAGTAATGGTGTGGGGACACATTTCTTTGGAGGGCCGCAGAGCTCTCCATGTGTTAGCCAGTGGTACCTTGACTGATAGTAGGTACCAGGATGAGATCCTCAGACCCATTGGGAGACCACAGCAGGTACAATGGGCACTGGGTCTTTTCTGATGCATGACAATGCTAGGCCTCATGTTGCTGAAGTGTGTCAGAAGTTCCTGTAGGATGAAGACATTGATGCTATGGACTGGCCTGCTCATTCCCAGACCTAAATCCAATTGAGCAAATCATGTCTCATTCCATCCACTAACACCACGTTGCACCACAGACTGTCCAGGAGTTGACTGATGCTTTAATCCAGGTCTGGGAGGTGATCCCTCAGAAGAACATCTGCCACCTCATCAGGAGCATGCTCAGGTGTTAGGGTGGTCATACAAGCATGTGGAGGTCACACACTGCTGAGCCTCATTTCCTTACCCTGAAACATTTCCACATAAGTTGGATAGGTCTGTAGTTTTATTTTACACTTTTGATTGTGAGTGTCATTCCAATTCCAGACCTCCAAGTGATATTCATTTTGATTTACGGTAAATTGATCATTTTTATGTTTTACTGTTCTCAAGGCTTTCCACTATGTAATGAATAAAGACCTGCAACTGGAATACTTCATTCACCGAGATCCAGGATGTGGTATTTTAGTGTTCTCTTTATTTTATTAAGCAGTGTATATCTACCTAAGCATCCCGTTAGCCATGTACCACTATTGCATTTGAAATTGAAGGGTTAAGATTTTTGAAGGCTGAATATTAGACTCAATATTTTCTTATCTTATATGAAATGTTCTGAGAAAACTGTGTTATGGCTATATACTCGTGAGAAGGATGGCTGGTGGGACTTCCAGTAGGATCTTTGCATGGAGTGTTTGTGTGTAAATGATAAATGAATATGGCTTTTGAGGCAATAAACAGAACTATATGTACTCATGATGACCTTTGTGGGCCTACCTTATTGGTAACCCTGTAGTCTGACTTTGGGTGAGAACCAAATAGCTACAGCATATTGGAGCCTAATGTTATTTCTACCAGGAAATACAGAAATGATCCTTCAAAATGCTAACTTACTTTAAGGTGTAACCTCAAGTTTGAAAGTTATCTGCGGGATAGGGTGTAAATTCGTAAATTCTAAGAGTCCGACTGCTTAGTGTCCAATTGATCCAAGAATTGGGGCTCTAAAGAGCTCTGACTGAACGGAGCGGTGGTCGACCATGCGGAGTGCCAGCGGTCAGATCACCAGGGATCGGGAAGTTATCTTTTCTCCCACGGATAATGGATCTCTTTCAAAATTGAGACTTCCCCTTTTATACAACTTTCATCTTGCAGACTTGTATCTTAATTACTGTACATTGATAACTACCAAAGACTTTTCTATGTTCATACCAGCAGCCATTGTATATTACTTATTACATAATAAAGCCTGGGTAAGTGTGAATGGCTATAGAGGAAGGTAACAGTTCTTCTGACCAGGAACAAGAGAACCTCCTTAATTCAGTTTTAGGGGCCGTCACACGGAACGATATCTTGCCCGATATCGTTTAAGCGATCTCCTTTTTGATCGCTTAAGCGATATCGGGCAAGATATCGTTGCATGTAATCAAGCGATTTACGATGGTAAATCGCTTGATCGTGACATCGCTGATTGAGGTTCGGTTCTCAGATCTAGCGATGAACGATGCAACGATCTGCATCATCGTGGTGTATGACACCACGATGATCCATCTCCCAGCGACCGCGCCTATGCTGGGAGATGGTAACTATGGTACACGTCGGGTAACTAAGCGACGCGCGGCGCCTAGTTACCCGATGTGTACCATAGTAACGAGCGAGATCGCTGCTCCACATCGCTGGTGAGTCTGTCTGTGTGACATCTCACCAGCGATGTGAGCGATATTGTAAGCGATCGCGCGTGCACGTGATCGCTTACAATATCGCTAAAGATGTCGCAGCGTGTGACGGCCCCTTAGAGGATATCACTGATCTTTTAGATCCAAATGAAATTTTCTTTAAATAAAAATGTGTAAAGTACATTGGGAATCAATTCATCTTCATCATTTGTATTGTAGAGAATCACTAGAACATTCCTTTTTTTCATGCCTTGATTTTTTTGTGTTTGTCATCATAAATACTTATGAAGACCAAAACCCTGACATTGTAATAAGTAACATATGGTGGTCAGATAGTATATGTATTTATTTTTAATAGCCCCAGAATGAGCTTTTATGTCTAAACAACTTGTGGCCAATCACTCTTGTGCCAGTCTAATTGACTTCATTCTTCAGTGGTAATTGGAAGTAATTGGAAAACCCTTCTGTTACAGATGCTTATCTCTGGTTAAGGCAGTATATGGTTTGTATTAGGAGTTAGGGTGGGTGAGGGGCTGTGGGTGAAGGGAAAAGTAAACAGACTTTTTTTGGAGAGACCTAGCTGTTACTCTATACACTAAAACCACTCAAGACAAAAGAGAAGAAGCTTTTTAGCACAACAAGAAAAAAATGTAAAGCCATAGAAATCAACAGCAAAATTATTTCTAGTCTGCACTGAACTTCTTAATAGAAAGTTAATACAAAAATGTATATTTGCGAGTTATTGGCATCAGCGTTCACGTGCTGTACAAGTCAGAATGACTCCCGTGGACAGTGACCGGCTACTGTGGGCACATGAATGACCAATCGTCTCAGTACCTGAGGAAGGAGACGAAACGGCCGTAGGCGGTGGGGGTGCCAGGACCGCAGCTATACAACTATCTTCTGACCAGGTATGATATAAGTAAGGGGACACTGGGAACTAAAAAGGCAGTAGCACACAAGGTGTCAATAAGAGGTGAAAGGGCACTATTAGATCATAGGTGTGCACACAGAGTGTATGATCTGGACATATGACAGTGGGCACCTATAATTGAAGTATTGAGGTGGCATGATATTATGACCTATGCTAAAGAAAGGGGAGAGTGCATAGATGTCCAGACACACTACTGAATGCCTGAAGTGATAAATTAACAAGGAAATAGTACCCCTATACATACCTGGTATCACTGGTTACTATATAAACTGTATAAATAGTGATGTATTTGGTCTGAGTCCTGGACCCAGACATGAGTTATTTCTGTTATCAGGACACCCCTATTTAGAGTAAAAATATTTTACATGATTTTTATGGAATAAGTTGTAAATTTGTACTAATAAAGTGATCACTTAAAAAGTAGAATTTGTTCTCATATTTTCACCTAAGAGCCCTTGATAGGGAATTCTGGGTGTTTTTGAAGCAGACATGAATGACCAAGCCTACTGCGGAGACATGAATGACCCAGCCTACTGCGGACACATGAATGACCAAGCCTACTGTGGGCACATGAATGACCCAGCCTACTGCGGGCACATGAATGACCCAGCCTACTGCGGACACATGAATGACCAAGCCTACTGTGGGCACATGAATGACCCAGCCTACTGCGGGCACATGAATGACCCAGCCTACTGCGGGCACATGAATGACCCAGCCTACTGCGGGCACATGAATGACCCAGCCTACTGCGGGCACATGAATGACCCAGCCTACTGCGGGCACATGAATGACCCAGCCTACTGCGGGCACATGAATGACCCAGCCTACTGCGGGCACATGAATGACCAAGCCTACTACGTATATAAAATATAAGGGGAGACAACAGAGGCGCAATAGTGCCCTATCACTGAGTAAAGAGTAGGGTCTTATAGGTGTAATCAGGTTTGCACTAACCTGGTCCAGTTGTAATTCCCACAACTGGAATAAAGGCGTAGGTTTTAGTATTGTAGGCTGCTGCTGGACTTCCACCTCCACACGATAGTGGGTACTTAAAAGTTCTGGGATCAAACAGGTGTGCTACAGTCCGCGCTGCCCGGTCATCCAAGGAATCACAAGGGAAACGATGTTCCAGGCAAAGATTTCTTTATTCTTCAAACCAACGCATTTCGGCGCCCAATCCTGGCACCGTCCTCAGAGTATTCGTATATATAGAATATATAGAATACCCTGAGGACGGTGCCAGGATTGGGCGCCGAAACGCGTTGGTTTGAAGAATAAAGAAATCCTTGCTTGGAACATCGTTTCACTTGTGATTCCTTGGATTACCGGGCAGCGCGGACTGTAGCACACCTGTTTGATCCAGAACTTTCAAGCCTACTACGGGCACATGAATGACCCAGCCTACTGCGGGCACATGAATGACCCAGCCTACTGCGGGCACATGAATGACCAAGCCTACTGCGGGCACATGAATGACCCAGCTTACTGCGGGCACATGAATGACCAAGCCTACTGCGGGCACATGAATGACCAAGCCTACTAAGGGCACATGAATGACCCAGCCTACTGCGGGCACATGAATGACCAAGCCTACTGCGGGCACATGAATGACCAAGCCTACTGCGGGCACATGAATGACCCAGCCTACTGCGGGCACATGAATGACCCAGCCTACTGCGGGCACATGAATGACCCAGCCTACTGCGGGCACATGAATGACCCACAGCCTACTGCGGGCACCTGAATGACCAAGCCTACTGCGGGCACATGAATGACCAAGCCTACTGCGGGCATATGAATGACCAAGCCTACTGCGGGCACATGAATGACCCAGCTTACTGCGGGCACATGAATGACCAAGCCTACTGCGGGCACATGAATGACCAAGCCTACTACGGGCACATGAATGACCCAGCCTACTGCGGGCACATGAATGACCCAGCCTACTGCGGGCACATGAATGACCCAGCCTACTGCGGGCACATGAATGACCCACAGCCTACTGCGGGCACATGAATGACCAAGCCTACTGTGAGCACATGAATGACCAAGCCTACTGCGGGCACATGAATGACAAAGCCTGATTGGAGATGGCTACATTATTGCCCATGCGGTCAAATAGTCATGGTTTACTATTTCAATTTGCCAAGGAATGGTGCAAGCATGGCTATCTGTCACATAAAGAGAGCGTCTTCCATGTTTATATGTCCTATTACAATATACACGAAAAAGAGAAGAGTCAAAACTTTGTTGCTTCACTCTCCTAGCAAATACACTGTCACCTCTTGGACCAAAGGAATCCATTGTTAATTGTTATCAGGTAGACATGCAAAGTTCAAAAGGTGAAAGGCCTACTCCTATTTTAGGGTCAAACAGAAATTGTTCCTAAACAGAGCATAGTGTTCATTCATCTCTTCAACTGCCATAATAAACTGAGAATATAAACTAAGCCAATGTCTATTGTGCAAGGCACTGTCCGTACAAGCACTGAAGGCTGAAGTGAGGGGGTATATTGTGTATTTATAGATTGTAAGCTTGGGAGCAGGGCCCTACCTCATCCTGTGTCTTCTTAACTTTATGTTATGTTGTAATGTGTTTATAAAATTATTATTATCATTTATTATTAATGTGAGTTACAGACATGTCTCTGCAATTGGGGAAATTATACTTTGAAACACTGACGTTCTTACAACTATTCCCCTTTATCTATTTTAGCTATGTGTCGCATGTGAGTCATGTGGCTCATGGACCCATGATGGGTGGCTTGGAAGCCACATGGCTCACAGACCCAAGATGTGTGGCTTGAGAACCACGTGGCTCATGGGCCCATGATGTGTAGCTTGTGAGCCATATGGCTCACAGACCCATGATGTTTGGCTTGGGAACCACATGGCTCTTGGACCCATGATGTGTAGCTTGGGAGCCACGTGGCTTACGGACCCATGATGTGTGGCTTGGGAACCACGTGGCTCATGGGCCCATGATGTGTGGCTTGAGAGCCATGTGGCTAACAAACCCATGATGTGGGGCTTGGAAGCCACATGGCTTATGTACCCATGATGTGTAGCTCGGGAGCCACATGGCTCTTAGGCTCATGACTTGTGGCTTGGGAACCACGTGGCTAACAAAACCCATGAGATGTGTGGCTCGGGAGCCACATGGCTCTTAAGCCCATGATGTGTGGCTTGGGAGCAATGTGGCTCACATACCCATGATGTGTGGCTTGGAAACCACGTGGCTCATGATGTGTACTTGGGAACCACGTGGCTCATGGGCCCATGATGTGTGGCTTGGGAACCATGTGGCTCATGGGCCCATGATGTGTGGCTCATGGGCCCATGATGTGAAGCTTGGACACATGGCTTTAGGACCATGAGTGTAGCTGGACCAATGGCTCTTAGGACCATGATGTGTAGCTTTGGAGTCACTGGCTCATGGGCCCATAATGTGTATCTTGGGAGTCACGTGGCTCATGGACCCAATATGTGTTGCTTGGAAGCCACGTGGCTCACAGACCCATTATGTGTGGCTTGGGAACCATGTGGGTCATGGGCCCATGATGTATAGCTTGGGCGCCAAGTGTCCCACGGACCCATGATGTGTGGCTTGGGAACCACGTGGCTCACAAACCCATGATGTGTGACTTGGGAACCATGTGGCTCATGGGCCCATGATGGTGGCTTGGGAACCACATGTGATGTGTGGCTTATGAACCAAGTGGCTCATGGGCCCATGATGTGCAGCTTGGGAGTCACATGGCTCACGTACCCATGATGTATAGCTTAGGAGCCACATGGCTCTTAGCCCCATGATGTGTAGCTTGGGAACCATGTGGCTCACAGGCCCATTATGTGTCGCTTGTAGCTGTCTATGAGCTTGGTGCAGGTCTCTGGATAGTGACTTTTGTAAGTAGCCCTGCTCAGGAGAAAATCTGAATTCACACATCATATTGGCCAGAGAGGCCAGGAGGAAGATGGTGAGAAGATACATTTATATGGTAAGCAGGATGATACTGCTAGCTAAACGGGTGCTTGAAGCTGGATGAAATAGTGTGATGAGTGTGCTTGATGTGAGAATACTAAAGATGGGTGAAGTGGTACTGTCTATAAAGAAAAGGTGACCCAATATCTTGGTGTGCCCGACTGTGGGGAATATTTGTATGTCATTATACTAATAATGAAGGACTCTGAGTGCCAATGTTGGAGAGAGTGGTGCTGGATGTGGCTCACGACCATCTCTCAGAGCTGAATGCGGCTGTAAATACAAAAAAGTTTTGGTACCAATGATCTACCAAATAAAACACTTGCTGGTGTGATTCAATGACTCCTTGCATTAAAGCTAACATTTCAGCTTTTGTCTATGTTCACACAATGTGTTTTCAGTAAGTTGTGACATTGCGTAGTTTTAATAACGTCAAATGTGAGGAAGTATTAATAACTCACTAATAATGCATGATATCGAGGGAACGTAGCCTAAAATTACATCAAATTCTACTGTGTATATTATACAGTCATGTTCAAAACTGTTGGCACCCTGAAATTTGTTGCAGAAAATGGAGTATTTTACAATTACACATATTTTATTCTACACATGATTATTACCTTTGTGTGCACTGGAACAACACACACAAAAAAAGAGAAAACAAGGCAACACACACAAAGAAATAAACACGTGTATAACAAAACCTGTAGTTGCATTAATTGTCTGGGAGAAATACTTTATTTTCTGGATCAATTTCAAGGGTGTCTACACTTTCGGCTATGACTGTAAGCGGCTCCTTCACACAAAAGGCTGTATTCATGCTTTTAGCAGACATAATGAAAATCAGGAAGAGAAGATGCAAATAAAGGATTTTAATACAGCCAGGTAGCTCATTAAAATAACAGATATTTGAGGAGATTGGGGTAATTCACCGTTTGTAAATTGGTAAATGCAAACATTTGTATGTCAGCTGTTGGTCTTAAAGCGGAACTCATTAGAGGAAGCTTTTTAGTACAGTTCCTGCCCTCCTACATGATGAAGCAGAGCTGTACACTGCAGTTCTAGGATCTATAGATCTTTTTTATAAATTAATAAAATCATACCTGCTCCTCAGCTCTGACCCCCACCTCAGGGAACTCAGAATCTTCAGCCTGACAGTCTCATGCTGTTGCTGACAAGAGGAGGTGTGCCGGGGGCGTGGATGCTGGGAGCTGCAGGATCATCCTACATTCCAGCCCACTAACACTTCTGTATAGGGATGGGGTGTGGTAGGGGGCATGGCAGCCGGCCCCATGCTCACACTACAATCCAGCCCCTGATATACCATCCTATGTGACAGGGGTCTAGGCTTGAAATAGCAATCATGTCACTAAGCAGATACAAATACACGCTGTGATTCTCTGCTGTATGATGATGCATAATGTGTGCTGTGTGGGGAAGATGGGCGGCGAGAGCCGCACATATTCAATTTCTTGAATAGCGGGAACACACAATCAATCACCCAACAGCCGCTGCTGCAGCCTTGGGCAGTCTCGTGTGTATTAAAGAAAGTGGAAATTAACTGAGCCCCACACACACCATCCTAGGTATGGAAGCAGTGAATATCCCAGCAGCTGCCAGCATGTGTGGGTGCAGCGCATGACAATGATGTCATGTGCTGCTTACTTACACACTGGTTAGCGTATAACATGCGGGGGATGGTGAGTACAATTGTTTATTTTTTTATGTGTGCGCCATGATGGGGGATCAAACATAACAGGAAAGGGACAATATAAACAAGTATGCGGGATCACATATACCAGGATGAGGCATCATATACACCAGCATGGGGGACTTATAGCTGGGTAAGGGATCATATATATCAGGATGGTGATTATATCCCAGGATGGGGAACATATAACAGGACGAGGATCATATACCAGGATGGGGGATATATACCAGGATAAGGAAGCATATACCAGGATGGAGGATCATTACTAGCATGGGGAACATATACCAGGATAAAGGACAGATATATCAGGACAAAGAGCATATACCAGGATGGGGGAGATATATACCTGGAAAGGGCCCAGCATGGGGGTAATTTTTCCAGGATTGGGGGACGTTACCCACATAACAGTGTCACCAGCAGATTCCCCCCTCCATAAAAGTGAATCATGACTACATATTCTGCTTCAGTTTTTTCCCCCCCGATTTTCCTCGTCTAAAACCGTGGTGCATTTAATGGTTTGGATCTTCATCTATCTGGCCTGGCCTGGGCATTTCCTTGCTCCTGTGGCGCCCCAGATGGTCTGGCGTCACACTGGGGTATTACACCCATAAAAGCGGTGTAATTTTCCCCAACTGTAGGTGGATGCAGAGGCAGGTAGGAGGGACCCAATCCCAGCACTCCCACACTGATTCCGGGGTAGCACACCCGGGGGGAGCGTTAGGAGAGTTGGGAGGACAGAACAGGAAAGTTGCAGACTGCACCTGAGGGAAGATGAAAGGGGGTCCTGATGGGAACTTGAGAGAGGGTGCTTGATGCGTGAGTCTTGGCCCGAGAGAGAAAGGGGGAACCCCAGTGTGAAGCAACCATACTCCGGGGGAGCTTCCCCTGTCCACCACGGATAGCCAGATCCGAGGAAACGGCCAGAGTCAAGCTCTGAAGTCGTCCACCCGGGATTCCATAGAGGTCGGGGTTAAAGTTGGAGAGGCAGAAAGGAAGGAGAGGAGCCCCAGGATTACCTCGAGGGAACAGGGAAAGGACTTATCCCAGGCAGGGAACCCAGGACACGGGTTCGTCAACTAAGGTATACCACGGGTACCTCCATACCACTTTGCATCCACTTACAGCCACCCGGAAGGTTACCTGTTATACATTTGTACCGAACTGTGAACACTGTATCAGTAGATGCTTGTTTCCAGTAAAGTACCCGGGAGAGAGTGAACTTGTCTCTGTGTCTCTGTGCTACCGATATTGAATCTCTCTACTTCTACTCAACGCTGCCCCAGAGGTCCAGCTTTACCTGTAAAAAGCTATACCACCTAGCCACAATACAAATGCCCTCCGGAGGACAGTGGTGGCGCTGCTGACCTCTCACCAGGTACTACAGGTGGCGTCACGAATAACTTTTACCTCATCACCTTCAATTTATCCCCCCATGAGTTTTCCTCCCCAGGGTCATGGGCTCTGGCATCGCCACCAGTGATCCCCTGGACCTCACGTCTGAAACCCGAGTACCCGGCCGTGGGCGCGACACTCCTTTGTCTGCTAATGTCTGGGCATTATCTTGATTTGTGTCTGGTGAGAATATCTTGGTCTGATTAAGCCCCCGTCACACTAAGTGAGATCGCTAGCGAGATCGCTGATAAGTCACAAATTTGGTGATGCAACAGCAACCTTGCCAGCGATCTCGCTATGTTTGACACTTAGCAGCGACCAGGCCCCTGCTGTGAGATCGCTGGTCGTGTCAGAGTCGTCTGGACCATTTTTTGATAGTTGAGGTCACGCTGTGCAGCATGCATCGGTGTGTTTGACAGGGACAACGACCAACGACCTCAATACTACAGGTCTGAGAAACAGGGTCCCAATGACCTCCGTATCATTCCGGATCATTGTTGCGTCGCTGGTGAGATCTCTGTTTGACATCTCACTAGCGATCCCAACAGCGACGCAACAGCGATCCCTACGGGTACCTTTACACGCCGCTACTGGCGGGTGGATACAACCAGCTACTTCACGTGCACGAGCACGCACAAACGGTTACAAACGGTAAACGCACCATCTTTACACGCCGCCACAAGCTACGCTACGCTACGTTACATCTATCTCTGGATACACCGCCGGGTGCCTCAAGTCACCTTCTGTAGCTCATCTTACCTCATTTACACACCGCTACAACCAGCTAATATGGGCGGACCTGGTGCAGCAGGGACAGCACATAGGCGTGCCACAATTGCGGATTACGAGACGTCCGTACGCTGATAGGACAAAGCAAGAAACCCATGATTGGCCAGGCATCGCAGGAGGCTGTTTAATACATGACGCTCGAGCAATTGTGTAGTGTGACTGGTCAGCTCCTTAAATATGCCGCCCTATGCAGCGTCTACCAATCGCAACGCAGGAGCTTCCACCAATGATCGCTGAAGGGGGGCAGTATCCCGGAGGCTGTGTCACGCCCCAGCTACATACCAGGTACATTGCCTGGTGTCGACACATCCCTTCTGTTGCTTCTTTACACGCCGATACAGCTCGCTACAATCGCCTGTGTAGCCACCTGTTTCCGGGCAGTGCTCGGAAACAGATGTATTTGTTGCCGGGTGCCTCCTACCGTTTTTACACGCCGCTACTACGGGGTATTTTGCCGCTACAAGCTTCATTTGTAGCCTGTAGCTGGTTGTATCCACCCGCCAGTAGCGGCGTGTAAAGGGCCCCTACAGGTTGTATCGTTGTCGGGATCGCTGGTGCGTTGCCAAGTGTGATGGTACCCTTAGGCTTTAGTATTATCTTGGTCTGTTTGGTGGGACCTAGCCATTATCATGGTCTGTCTGGTAAGGCCTGGAGGTTATCTTGGTCTGTCTGGTGAGACCTTGGTGTTATGTTGGTCTGTCTGGTAAAGGCCCAGTCACACATAACAAAGCACCAGCGATCCCGATAACCATGTGCAGAGATGTCAAACAGGTATCTCACCAGCGATGTGAAAAACGAAGCACTAGCGATCCAGAATAAATATCGAGGTAGTTGGGAATTGTCACTCCATAGCATAGCATTGAGATCGTTGGTCATTGTCCCTGTCAAACACATCCCAGCGGGAGCGCAACGACGTAGAAATGATCCAGAGCAGTGTGTAACGATCAACGATCTCACAGCAGGGGCCAGATCGTTGGTGCTTGTCACACATAACGAGAGGGGATCGCTGTTGCGTCACAAAATCAGCGATCTCATTATGTGTGACAGGGCCTTAAGCCCTGGGCATTATCTTGGTCTGTCTGGGAAACCTAAGCGTTATCTTGGTCTGCCTGGAGAGGTCTGGGCATTATCTTGGTTTGTCTGATCAGCCTTGAGTATTATCTTGATCTGTCTGGTGAGACCCAGGTATTATCTTGATCAGCGTAGTGAAGCCCAGGGATTATCTGATCTGTCTCGTGAGGTTTGGCTATTATTGTATTGGCAGCATGGTGGCTCACTGGTTAGCACTGTTGCTTTGCAGTGCTGAGGTCCCGCATTTAAATCCCACCAGGACAGCATTTGCATATTCTCCCTGTGATTTTGTGGGTTTAGTCTGGGTACTCCTGTTTGCTCCCAAATACATACTGAAAGGGAATTTAGTCTAACAAAGACCCATCACCTTTTCCTGTGCCGAGCAATAAAAACACAAACTCCATTAACGATTTAAACCTTTAATGAGAGGTATCAACATAACACCAATTCAATATTCAATTTCTTTTGTGGAAATTAATTGGCCGCAGCACAAGGTAGGCAGACTGCTTACCCCTTAGAGGCCTTGTAAATAAGAGGGTAGTGGCAAACAGCCATGGTGTCCCACGGATTGTAAGCCCCAAAGGGGACAGTGATAATGATTTCTATAAAGTAAAATAAGTTGGAGTTACCGTATATACTCGCGTATAAGCCGAGTTTTTCAGCCCAAAAATTGGGCTGAAAAGTACCCCCCTCGGCTCATACACGAGTCAATACAGCAGCCCCGGCAGCCCAAGCAGCCTCCGTAATCCAGGGCCCCCCCAGCCTTGCTCCGGTAAGCTGTAAAGTAAAATATACTTATCACTGTCCCGCTGCCGTCCGCGCCCGCATCCGCCGACATGCGATCCTCCATCTTCATGCGTCTTCTTCCGGTTTTCTCTGTTCGTCACAGGCAATGACGTCATTGCCGGCGCCGAACACAGGAAGTCGGAAGAAGACGCATGAAGATGGAGGATCGGGATGTCGGCAGATGCGGGCGCGGACGGCAGCGGGACAGTGATAAGTATATTTTACTTTACAGCTTACCGGAGCAAGGCTGGGGGGCCCTGGATTACTGGGGCTGCTGTATACTACCGCTGGGGCTGCTGTATACTACCACTGGGGCTGCTGGGGCTCCTATATACTACCACTGGGGCTGCTGGGCTGCTATATACTACCACTGGGGCTGCTGGGGCTGCTGTATACTTAATAAAGATTCAAAGTGCATAGCTCACCATGGCCTTCCTAGGCTGTTTGTGCTGGAATCCAAGCTGGTATCCAGATTAGCCGTGAAGTAAATAGAAAAATTCCGCACAGACCGGGTATTCTGATTTAAAACTCCAATTCTTTATTCATCCATACGAATAAAACACAAGTTCTGGGGTACACAAGCCCCCCTCCCACGCCTTACGCGTTTCGGTTAGAGCACCTTAATGATTAAGGTGCTCTAACCGAAACGCGTAAGGCGTGGGAGGGGGGCTTGTGTACCCCAGAACTTGTGTTTTATTCGTATGGATGAATAAAGAATTGGAGTTTTAAATCAGAATACCCGGTCTGTGCGGAATTTTTCTATTTACTTCGCTGCTGTATACTACCACTGGGGCGCTGGGGCTCCTATATACTACCACTGGGGCTGCTGGGGCTCCTATATACTACCACTGGGGCTGCTGTATATACCACTGGGGCTGCTGGGGCTCCTATATACTACCACTGGGGCTGCTGGGGCTGCTGTATACTACCACTGGGGCTGCTGGGGCTCCTATATACTACCACTGGGGCTGCTGGGGCTCCTATATACTACCACTAGGGCTGCTGGGGCTGCTGTATACTACCACTGGGGAGGCCTGTATACCACACTGCTGGGGGCTCTATACCTGTGCTGGGGTCCACCCTCGGCTTATACAAGAGTCAATAGGTTTTTCCAGATTTTTGGGGCAAAAGTAGGGGGTCAGCTTATACACGGGTCGGCTTATACACGAGTATATATGGTATATAAAAAATGCATAATAAATACATTATCTTAGTCTCTCTGTGAAGGCCCAGGCATTGTCTTCATCTGTTTCATAAGGCAAGGCCCAGGCATTATCTTGGTCTGTCTGAAAAGGCTTCAGTAGGAAATGTTTGAGTGGAGTTGCTTTAGATGGTAAGCTTGTAGTCTACTCTACTATATATATTGTAGCATGGCATCTACCTGCCTTTACGTGACAACAGCTGTGGGGTCAGCTTCACGCCACAGTTCGCTCCTGTCCGTGGGGGTCCTGTTTTTTGCAGGACTACACGGCCAGGAACGTATTTGTAACTCCGGATGCCATTTCTGGTCCGGATCTGGGATTTTGCAGGATCAGGACTGACAGAAAGAGCTGAGAGGAGCCGAGCCTGCAAAGCACAGGCAAGTATGTCGGGGCTGTACTTTCGCTTTCCCAGTGTATCTACATACACTGCAAAAGCGAAATAAAGAAAGCAATGGTATTAAAAATAAAATAAATAAATACTTACATCTCCGCGGTGTGTCCCGGGAAGGTGTCCGATCGCTGCAAGGACCCGAATCAGCCGACTGGCGGCAACCCGATCAGCTGACATGACACATCTATGTACACATACACTGCTAAAGCAAACGTACACGTCACACGGGAACAGCAGTGAATTTCTTCAGAGCACGCTCAGTACACTAAAACCGGATTCGGGAAACAATCCTGTTGTTTCCAGGATCGGGCACCATACACTCTCATGTTAAGTGCTCCGGACGGCGCCGGATTCGTTTCTATCCGTTTTTTTCACCGGAGCCCAAAAACGGAGCAGTCTCCAATCTTGGGGACGGTAAAAAACAGGACACAAATGAATCCTGTACTGAATTCCCTAAAACGGATGGCCATATATGACCAATCCGGCATCATAGGGATGCATGGGAGGCAAAACAGGATCCTTTTCAAAACAGACAGAACAAGATCCCAAAAAACGTGGTGTGAAGCCAGCCTAATTTATTGCTAGTGCTTCTAAGCAAAAACTATTATTATTGCCAATGTTGACAAAAATATCAAGGTCAACTTTACCTACTACCGTAGATACTGTGTGCTGATTTTGGTTACTTAATTAATTTTTTTGCAAAAACTAAAACTTTGCAAATCACAGGTTTGTGTAAGACTCAAAAGTATACAAAACGAGAATGTGCACTCTATTGGTGACCTCCTCCTATGATCTTATACAGATACTAGCACCAAATCTTCCAGGATCTCCCGGCTTGATGGCCGCACGGTGAATCAGTACAAGTCAGCAGATTCGCAGTCAGTTACTGACGTCACAAACGCAGTTAAAAAAAAACGAGTGCTAACAAGTGAAGCAGGTCGGGAAGCTGTACCAGATCCCAACGCTTTATACCTCAGCACACCAAACCTGGTTAATTATTAGCAGCCCTTTCAAGTTAACCTGTTAATGGCAGGGAATACAAAGTTCTTTATCCCAGTAATGTGTCACCTATAGAAGAGTTTGATCTTGTCAGCTCATTACAGAAAGTTTGGAAGCAAGCAAGCCTGGTCTAGGAATAAAATATGCAAAGTGTACAAGACTCAGCTGTACTTCATGTATAGAAAGGCCGCCAGGATGAGTCCCACCTGCTCGTCTGGACTAAGAGCAAACAATAGGCAGGTGTGGAGAGAAAAAAGACCGAACAAAGAAGTCTGTTCCACGTAATAAACAGCAAACATGGTTCACTTGTGCTACAGTATGGGAAATGTGCGTAAAAACTAAGACCTACACAAACTGCAATATATGACAATATATGTTAATAATTAATAGTTTAAAGGAGGATAATCTCAGAGTCCTATGAGAGCACACAAAGGCAATTTTTCACTAAGGTTGGTGTCATACTTCTGTCTTTATGGACCCCAATGCGTTAACTGGCTGTAGGCCTTTGTGTTCGAGATCGACAGCCTCATAGGCATAAATGAAGATGCCGATATGGAGTCAAGAGTCCTGTTGCCATAATGGTCATAATGAATCGATGAAACGCTGCTATGCATAACCAGCCTCGTGATGTTGTACTACTGTGTTTCCCCGATATTAAGACACCCCGATAATAAGACATAGTGGGGGGGGGTCGGGGGGGCCAACTAATATAAGTCATACCCCGAAAATAAGACATAGTGGGACTTATTTTCGGGGAAACACGGTATAAGACAGGGGGGTAGCGCTGCACAAGTATTTCCTACCTTGTCCCCTGTTCTGCAGTGCCTCCAGTGTCCTCCGTGCCGACCGCTGTGCTGCTGTGCCTTGTGGTTCCCCCTGCTTCGGTTCCATCATCATCGGTGCTGGGGGCCGCCATCTTCTTTCTTCCCTCCGCCCCCGGCCAGTGATGTCAGAGTGATGCCAGTGCAGGCCGCGCTGTGATTGGCTTAGCAGGCTTAGCACCCGTGACACGTGATCACGGGTGCTAGCCAATCACAGAGCGGCCTGCTCTGACATCACTGGCCGGGGGCGGAGGGAAGAAGGAAGATGGCGGCACCCAGCAGCGATGATGATGGAACTGAAGCAGGGGGAACCACAAGGCACAGCAGACCGGGAACGGAGCGAGGACCCCACCGGAAGGCACAGAGGACATCCCAGCACAGAAGAAGAGGATCGAGGAGGCAGCACAGCGGTCGGCACGGAGGACACCGGAGGCACTGCAGAACGGGGGACAAGGTAGGAAGCTGTGTGTATGTGTGTATGTATGTGTATATGTGGTGTGTGTGTGTGTGTATATGTGTGTATGTATGGGTATGTGTATGTAAGTAGGCTGGTGGCTGCCAATATAAGCCATACCCCGAAAAAAAGACATGGGGCCACTTTTGGCCCCCCAAAAAATATAAGACAGTGTCTTATTTTCGGGGAAACACGGTACTAGAAATATACAACACTGATAATCTCATACCACATCACCTGCTTGCAGCAAGCAAAAGCATAGGGAGCTTTTGGGCACCAATACAAAATCTGCAGCAAGGCCTATTACCTATCATGGGCATTTTATTAGGCCACGTGCACACGTTCAGTATTTGATGAGTTTTTACCTCAGGATTTGTAGCCCACTTTGATGACGATTTTGACATCATCAGCATGTGTTAACACACCCCTAAATGCCATGTACAGGAGCTATATAAACCTTGTTAAGAGCTGATATGTAATATCCCTGAGGAAGGCACTAGGACAGTGTTGAAACGCGTAGGAAAAGGAATAAATGGATGATTGATGCAACCTACATATGGTTTCCGGATCGTTTTCTTGGGATTTCAGCAGCGCGGACACTGATACACCATTTCCCCTGAAGTACCGTATATACTCGTGTATAAGCCGAGTTTTTCAGCACAGAAATTGTGCTGAAAAGTGCCCCCCTCGGCTTATACACGAGTCAGTGACGGTTGACTGTGTGGGGCCGGTGTCCGGGGGATGGAGGAGGCAGGGGGAGGCTGTACAATGAGCGGCCGGTCACGTGGGGCCGCTCATTAGTGCAATGCAATATGCACTGCATCCCCCTGTCCATCAGCGGCAGGGGGAGCCGTGCATATTACATAGCACTGTCAGTGCTCTCCCGCCCCCCTGTGGTAGTATACAGCAGCCCCCCCCGTGGTAGCATACAGCAGCCCCCCCGTAGTATATACAGCAGCCCCCCCCTGTGAGAATACAGCAGATCCCCCGTGGTAGTATACAGCAGCCGCCCCGTAGTATATACAGCAGCCCCCCCGTGGTAGTATACAGCAGCCCCCCTGTGGGTATATAGAGCCCCCCCCCGTTGCTGCCGCACACCTGTAAAAAGAAGATCTTTCATACTTATCCTCCTGCTGTCACGCGATCATCCTCCGCTCTCCTTCTTGCTTGCACCCGGCGTCCATCCACGTGACCGCGCACAAATAGTGACGTCATTATTTGTGCGCGGTCATATGGATGGACGCCGGGGCCCGGGTGCAAGCAAGAAGGAGAGCGGAGGATGATCGCGTGACAGCAGGAGGATAAGTATGAAAGATCTTCTTTTTACAGGTGTGCGGCAGCAACGGGGGGGGGGGCTCTATATACCCACAGGGTGGCTGCTGTATACTACCACGGGGGGCTGCTGTATATACTACGGGGGGGCTGCTGTATACTACCACGGGGGGGCTGCTGTATTCTCACAGGGGGGGGCTGCTGTATATACTACGGGGGGGGCTCTATATACCCACAGGGGGGCTGCTGTATACTACCACGGGGGGCTGCTGTATATACTACGGGGGGGCTGCTGTATACTACCACGGGGGGGCTGCTGTATTCTCACAGGGGGGGGGGCTGCTGTATATACCACAGGGGGGGACTGCTGTATACCCACAGGGGAGGGGCTGCTGTATATACCACAGGGGGAGGCACTGCTGTATACTACCACAGGGGAGGGGCTGCTGTATATACCACAGGGGGGGACTGCTGTATACCCACAGGGGAGGGGCTGCTGTATATACCACAGGGGGAGGCACTGCTGTATACTACCACAGGGGAGGGGCTGCAGTATATACCACATGGGGAGGCACTGCTGTATACCCACAGGGGGGGCTGCTGTATACTACCACAGGGGAGGGGCTGCTGTATATACCTCTGTGGCTGCTGTATACTACCACAGGGGGAGGCTGCTGTATACTACCACAGGGGGAGGCTGCTGTACACTATCACAGGGGGAGACTGCTGTATACTACCACTGGGGAGGCTGCTGTATACTACCACTGGGGAGGCTGCTGTATACTACTACTGGGGCTGCTGTATATACCTCTGTGGCGGCTGTATACTACCACAGGGGGAGGCTGCTGTATACTACCACAGGGGGAGGCTGCTGTATACTACTACTGGGGGAGACTGCTGTATACTACTACTGGGGGAGACTGCTGTATACTACCACAGGGGGAGACTGCTGTATACTACCACAGGGGGAGACTGCTGTATACTACCACAGGGGGAGACTGCTGTATACTACTACTGGGGGAGACTGCTGTATACTACTACTGGGGGAGACTGCTGTATACTACCACAGGGGGAGACTGCTGTATACTACCACTGGGGAGGCTGCTGTATACTACCACTGGGGAGGCTGCTGTATACTACCACTGGGGCTGCTGTATATACCTCTGGGGCTGCTGTATACTACCACTGGGGCTGTATATACTTCTGGGGCTGCTGTATACTACCACTGGGGCTGTATATACCTCTGGGGCTGCTGGATACTACCACTGGGGCTGTATATACCTCTGGGGCTGCTGGATGCTACCACTGGGGCTGTATATACCTCTGGGGCTGCTGTATACTACCAATGGGGCTGTATATACCTCTGAGGCTGCTGTATACTACCTCTGGGGCTGCTGTATACTACCACTGGGGCTGCTGTATACTACCTCTGGGGCTGCTGTATACTACCACTGGGGCTGCTGTATATACCTTTGGGGCTGCTGTATACTACCTCTGGGGCTGCTGTATACTACCTCTGGGGATGCTGTATACTACCACCGGGGCTGTATATACCTCTGGGGATGCTGTATACTACCACTGGGGCTGTATATACCTCTGGGGCTGCTGTATACTAACTACTGGAGCTGCTGCTGTATATACCACTGGGGCTGCTGCTGTATACTACCACTGGGGAGGCTGCTGTATACTACCATTGGGGGGGCTGTATACCACACTGCTGGGGGCTGTATACCTGTGCTGGAGTCCACCCTCGGCTTATACACGAGTCAATAGGTTTTCCCAGGTTTTGGGGGCAAAAGTAGGGGGGTCGGCTTATACACGGGTCGGCTTATACACGAGTATATACGGTAATTACAATTTTCAGTCATTCTAAAGATATTAAACAAAAATTTCTATTGTTTACAGCCGGAGACTGACCGGCAATGAACAGCAGAATATATGCAGCGCTTCAAGACTTTCTACCATTGAGCTTGTAAGCACTGTTTGGATGCTGGAGTGAGCCGATACCACAAAATCATGGTCAGCTGAAGCACAGTGTTTAGAAGCAGGATAGCAGCGGTGGTCAGTCACCTAGTAAACGAGCTGTACACAACAGAAAAGAAGTGATAGTATCCCAAGAATAGATACAAATTTTCATAAGCAGTAAATTGCAAGCATTATCTGAAAATATCCTACTATGAATGTTGAATATACTTTTTGAAACAATTTGCGCTAAAGGCTCCCAGATATTGAACAAATATATGGCCAAGAACTCCATTTACTTTTGGTTATAAAAATCTATGGCCATAGGTTCGTCTACATCCAGAAATGTAGCCAGTACAACACAAATGGACACACAAATTGGCTTTAACCTAATCTAACATATAGGTAGCCAGTAAGCTGATGCTAAATGCACCAAGTGTGCATTGATTGTGGTGACAATGTTAATTACTGGCACAGTACATCTAGTTAAAAGACAGGTTTCTAAGGGCTGATTAGTGTATAAGCATGACATAAAGGTCATTTGTTGAAGGTACACCAGACAAACACCATACACCCAATGTCTACTCCGAGGCACAGATGTAAAGCCCAGTATCAAAGAAAAGCAATGGCAGAGACAGCAGTCCACACAGACATTAAGCAAAAGGGACATTTATACTGCAGTCTGCAGATAATTGTGAGCGTTGTTAAAGACGCTTGTTTCATGATTATCTTGCTGTGTGATCCACTGGTGGACACAGACAGAAAAGGGGCCCTGTGCAAGAACAACATATAGGTTGTTTGCAGATCAAGAGATCTTAAAAATGCTAAACTGCACCAGCTTTAGAGGTAGCTATGGACTCCCCTACCACTTGAGCCCCTGTGCAGCCACACAGATTGCAACAATGGTATATCCACCTCTGGTGTTAACAGGTTGCCAATCACCTGATGAATGAGCAAAATGCTCATCCATCAGGTGGAATGGTGTTTAATGCAGCACGTAAACCGTAAGTCCCGGCTGTGCATCTTCTGGTGTAAACACAGCTTGCACTGTTGAGAACCATGACGGCCTGTATACACTGAGCAATCTAGTGTAGATCGTTAGCTTTGATCTGCATATTGAGAGATTACTATCGGCAATTGTGCCGCCGGTCTGCTGGTAAGATGTCTATTGTCTCTGAATGATTTAGCGTACCATCACACTTGGCGACGCTCCAGAGATCCGGACAACGATACGACCTGGTAGGGATCACTGGAGCGTCGCTACAAGGTCGCTGGTGAGATGTCAAACAGTCAGATCTCACCAGTGATGCAGCAACAATATGGAACGATACAGCGGTCGTTGGGAACCTGTCACTTTCGGGCGTAGTATTGAGATCGTTGGTCGTTGTCCCTGTCAAACACAGCGATGCACGCTGCCCAGCGGGAGCGCAACAACCAAAAAATGGTCCAGAACAGTTTGTCATGATCAGTGATCTCACAGCGGGGGCCTGGTCACTGCTACGTGTCACATATAGCGAGATCGCTGCTGAGGTCGTTGTTGCATCACAAAACTTGTGACTCAGCAGCGATCTCGCTTGACGGGGGCTTTAGACATAAAGAACAGCTACTTGTCAAATTGTTTCATACTGCACCCAACTTTCCATGCATATGCTTCTTATACAAGGCTACACAGCAAAGTGAAACAGAAGGTCAATTACGCTAATTAGAATAAAATGTGTTTACTAGGCTCTCTACATAACCTAAGTAAGCAAGTTAGGCGAAGCTGCAACAAAACCACTTCCCTGCCACATCAAGTCAAATACTGTCCAATTTTCTTGTATTTTGATATATAAATGACCTATGGCTTTTTTCATTTGCATTGTACTATGTATATAGCCCCACATACACATAAGTCTTTTTTTGATCAAACCCACCAATATTGACGGGTTCAGCTGACAATCTAATGCAATTTATTGTAAGGGGAAATATCAATCAGGCATGTCCAACTTCAGGCTGATGATTGTATTGTCTCCTTGAGATAAACTGGCACCAGATACCTAGTAAACTGGCAAAACACTTCTGTGCCAGTTAAGATGATCTTTAAGCTTGCTAAAATGACTGTTCTCATAAGCACTTCGTCATTGTATAAACAGGCTGGGCTACCGAGAACAGGTTACTATGTGCACAAAATGATGGTAGCCCTGATCATTAGAGATGAGTGAACCTTTCAAGGTTCGGTTTGGGTCACAGAACGTCCTGGTGTTGAGAAAACATGTTCGGGTTCGGAGTTTGGGCGCTTTATGTTTGCAAAGCACTGGAGCGAGCATCACTGTGGTAGGGTGGCGTTGGTGCTTGGACAGTGCGAGCCTCAGGCAGTGTTTGATCGGCTCGGACTGGCCCTAACAGCACAGTGTTTGGGTGCAGTGAATGTCCAAACTTAAATGTATTATTTTGGGCTGCAACTGTAGCTAATACAAATCAATCAGTAGCGCTAAGAAGTTGCAGTATAGCCCAGGCCTTAGGACATATGGGCTTCAGAACTGGCACTATAAGCCACAGATATGCAGCAATGAGCTGTATTAAAGCCTTGAGCTTATTACTGGGGTTAAAGAGGATGGATCTGAAAGCAATTAGTTAATCACTAGGGCTGCTTTAATCTACTGTATTGTCACATAGGACAACGCCAAGATTCATATATAATCAATTGAATGTTGGTGTTTGAAGAATATACGTAGGAGGTGATCTCAGAGCTTAGAATAGTCCAAAAGAGCTATAAATGATATAAGTAGCTGCGGAAACACTATGGGGTCATTGTCATTTCATGTCATTAAGTGTTCAGTTGTCTTACTCGAGATGTCTATTTGATTTGTACCTTAACATGGTTACTCCAATGTTGTGACTCTAGAAACTTTTCGGTGACTGAAGTGGAATTTTCTGACGACGAGCCATGAAGTTCTCAATATGTAAAGTTATTCTGCTTTATACCATGCACAATCCATGTCCGTCCTTTCTTTGTTCTCAAAACTAATTGGTATAAAATTTTGCACAGTTTCCAGATAAAACTGAGATTGAAGACTTGATAGGAAGAATCTGGAGGAAAGCCAACTTCAATATTTCTCTTCTTGTATTGTCTGTGGAACCCAACATAACATCCCCCCATTGGATTGTGCTTCAGTCCCTTTTACAGACTTGGGTGGGATTTTCATCCAGAACCTATGCCCATAACCATGAATAGACTTTGAGCCAAATGTGAAACAGAAACACATCTCCGGAGCTGGAGTTAGACTAATAGATGCCAGATGATGTCACAAACCGCACAAGGAGTAATGCCCATTTTTGTTCTAACATTTTAATATGCAGTGGTATCCATGCAGCTTGGATGCCAAAATTGTGTTCTCCCCCATCATATCCTCAACCATTCTAGAATTCGCACTATTGCGTATTGTAGATATAAACAAGTCTATGAAACAACTCTTTCGACACAGTCATAGATAAGAAATCACATGAGCTTGAGCTGCATGATTGATTTATCGCAACTCCTTTTCCATGAAAATGGTGTCTGGGCCATGAGCTAAGTCCCGTAATTTAATTATACTTAAAAGAAAAAATATTTTACATGTGATGTCTGTATAATAAAGGAAAGCAATTGTGTTATGTTTTACCATGATCAGCGTAGATCTAGGATCTCTCAAAGATCCCGTATACTCACTTATACAGAGTATTGTGCCCAGGACTGTGGAATCAGAGTCAGAGCCCATTTTGGGTGGAGTTGCATTTGGATTCAGGGATATCGAGGGGTTGGAGTCGGATGTGTGGCTTAATGACTTCACAACCACGGCTGTGGAGTAGGAGTCGTCGAGTCAGAATTGGTGTCCTTTTTGGTGGAGTTGTTATCAGAATCAGGGATACTGAAAAGTCAGAGTCAGAAGTTTGGCTTACTGACTCCACAGGCCTGATTGAACCATATCTCTAGGTTTTTTTCACATCCAAGTACTTCCAACACAGTACAGTGAAATGCGGGTAGTTAGTATCATTTATTTATTGTTTCTGAAGGTGGCCCTGCACTTGTTCCTGCAGACTACTATAAGTCAGGAAACTATATACCCCTGTGGAACATATTCGCTGTGGAGCTCCAGCAGTGTAAATGACACAACAGATCCACAGCAGCTGATTATTGCTAAAATGGTGTGGTTGAGCTATATATTTCATCCATGTATTACCTAGTGAGCAATCCACAGTGATTTCTTATGCACAGCTACAATACTACCCGTCCATGCCCTAAATGATTTATAGGGAACCCACTATCTGAGTCATGCTGCCCGAACCATGACTGGTTGCATTATTTCAACCACATATATTTTATCCTGAAATGCCACAGATTCTTTGAAAAGCCAAACCAGGACTACGCATCTCAGATGACTAGTCCGAAGCAGGAACCCAGCGGTTTCTCTCTTCCCTGATCCCCTTCAGTGACAGGTCTGCCCCTATACATAAACATAAGGAGAGACCTGTCAGTCAAAGGGATGGAGGCAGGGAGCAGACACCAATCTGACTGATTAGTCATCTGAGATGGCTCCAGGCTGAAATATTAAACTATGTTTTCTCTGATATGACACATCATTTCAGAGCAAAACATACAATAACATGAAATAATGCTACCAGTGTCTGATTCATGATGCCCATGGTTTCAGTAGAATGAATCATATGACAGGTTCCTTTTAAGAGGGTTTATATAATGCCAGCCTACCCAGACTGGGCATCGATGTGTAATAACTTAGGGGCTTTAACTCCAGAGCCTAAAGGGCCAGGGCAGCAGAGTGGCTCAGTGGTTAGCCCTGTTGGTTGCAGTGCTGGGATCCTTGGCTGGAATCCCACAAAAAACATCTCCAAATAGTTGCTATGTTCTCTCTGTGTTTGTGTGTGTTTCCTCCCACACATCAGAGAATTGTGTAATTAGATTGTGAGTCCCAATGGGGGCAGGGGTGTCTCAATGTTTATGTTGTGGTGTATTCAGAATGTTGGCTGTGCCTTGTACTCCAGCTCCACTCAATTCACTTGATATATTCCTTTAATGGATCGATTCCAAATGATCAATGCCATTGATTATTGGTAGCTAAAAAATAAAAACAAAGAACACAACAATAGTGTCAGATGTGAAAGCTTGGGAAGACAAGCGTTGTTTCTCCGTTATTAATCTCTGATGCTTCATGATTAATCATTTATTCAGCACTATTAAAGAATGGGGAGTGAGAGAAGATACACACTTTTTGGCCACCATGCTGTATGAATAACTTACATTGAATTTGACCAGGAATAGCTTTTCATACAGTAGTAAATGCTGTGTCTAATTCTGGACACATATACCAATGATGGTGTCTTTACTTTATTTCTTCTCAGACATGTGGTTTGTCTTTCTGTACACAAAGGGTCTGCGCACGTTCAGCTTCATATATCAAGGTACCTCACAGGAAACCCAAACTACTAAAAGGAAATACCAGACCTCTCTGTGAGGAATCAGGCAGGCTGCCATCTCCTTGTTTCAGTCCCATCATCTATATACTCATGTGCGCCACCAGACAGCAAAGTATATCTCAATAGCCACAACTTGGAGTGAGATCCCCACTGAAGGAAATGCAGTTTACATTTCCTTGCACAGCATCTGGGAATGTTTTCTAAAGTCACTTTTCCTGTTACCATGAGAAAACAGGAAAGTCAAAGACAATATGAGAGCCTGGGATTTAGCAAAAGTAGTGAATATTTAAAGACAATCCAGATTATATGGTACTGCACATTAAACTATCCAAGCAGCCCCCTCTACACACAAACAGCTTTGTATCAAACAATGGAATCACACTACAAAGGTGAGACCTACAGAAGTGACCAGCAGAGAGACCTAGAGAGGTGAGACCTAGAGAGGTGAGACCTACAGAAGTGACCAGCAGAGAGACCTAGAGAGGTGAGACCTAGAGAGGTGAGACCTACAGAAGTGACCAGCAGAGAGACCTAGAGAGGTGAGACCTACAGAAGTGACCAGCAGAGAGACCTAGAGAGGTGAGACCTACAGAAGTGACCAGCAGAGAGACCTAGAGAGGTGAGACCTACAGAAGTGACCAGAAGAGAGACCTAGAGAGGTGAGACCTACAGAAGTGACCAGAGGTGAGACCTACAGAAGTGACCAGCAGAGAGACCTAGAGAGGTGAGACCTACAGAAGTGACCAGCAGAGAGACCTAGAGAGGTGAGACCTACAGAAGTGACCAGCAGAGAGACCTAGAGAGGTGAGACCTACAGAAGTGACCAGCAGAGAGACCTAGAGAGGTGAGACCTACAGAAGTGACCAGAGGAGAGATCTAGAGAGGTGAGACCTACAGAAGTGACAAGCAGAGAGACCTAGAGAGGTGAGACCTACAGAACTGACCAGAAGAGAGACCTAGAGAGGTGAGACCTACAGAAGTGACCAGCAGAGAGACCTAGAGAGGTGAGACCTACAGAAGTGACCAGAGGAGAGACCTAGAGAGGTGAGACCTACAGAAGTGACCAGCAGAGAAACCTAGAGAGGTGAGACCTACAGAACTGACCAGCAGAGAGACCTAGAGAGGTGAGACCTACAGAAGTGACCAGAGGAGAGACCTAGAGAGGGTGAGACCTACAGAAGTGACCAGAGGAGAGACCTAGAGAGGTGAGACCTACAGAAGTGACCAGAGGACAGGACTAGTAGAAAGGTGAGACCTACAGAAGTGACCAGAGGACAGGACTAGTAGAGAGGTGAGACCTACAGAAGTGACCAGAGAAGAGAGACCTACAGAAGTGACCAGCAGAGAAACCTAGAGAGGTGAGACCTACAGAAGTGACCAGAGGAGAGATCTAGTGAGGTGAGACCTACAGAAGTGACCAGCAGAGAGACCTAGAGAGACCTACAGAACTGACCAGAGAGAGACCTAGAGAGGGTGAGACCTACAGAAGTGACCAGAGGAGAGACCTAGAGAGTGAGACCTACAGAAGTGACCAGCAGAGAAACCTAGAGAGGTGAGACCTACAGAAGTGACCAGAGGAGAGATCTAGTGAGGTGAGACCTACAGAAGTGACCAGCAGAGAGACCTAGAGAGGTGAGACCTACAGAACTGACCAGAAGAGAGACCTAGAGAGGGTGAGACCTACAGAAGTGACCAGAGGAGAGACCTAGAGAGGTGAGACCTACAGAAGTGACCAAGGACAGGACTAGTAGAAAGGGAGACCTACAAAAGTGACCAGAGGACAGGACTAGTAGAAAGGTGAGACCTACAGAAGTGACCAGAGAAGAGACCTACAGAAGTGACCAGCAGAGAAACCTAGAGAGGTGAGACCTACAGAAGTGACCAGAGGACAGGACTAGTAGAAAGGGGAGACCTACAAAAGTGACCAGAGGACAGGACTAGTAGAAAGGTGAGACCTACAGAAGTGACCAGAGAAGAGAGACCTACAGAAGTGACCAGCAGAGAAACCTAGAGAGGTGAGACCTACAGAAGTGACCAGAGAGAGATCTAGTGAGGTGAGACCTACAGAAGTGACCAGCAGAGAGACCTAGAGAGGTGAGACCTACAGAACTGACCAGAAGAGAGACCTAGAGAGGGTGAGACCTACAGAAGTGACCAGAGGAGAGACCTAGAGAGGTGAGACCTACAGAAGTGACCAGCAGAGAGACCTAGAGAGGTGAGACCTACAGAAGTGACCAGCAGAGAGACCTAGAGAGGTGAGACCTACAGAAGTGACCAGCAGAGAGACCTAGAGAGGTGAGACCTACAGAAGTGACCAGCAGAGAGACCTAGAGAGGTGAGACCTACAGAACTGACCAGAAGAGAGACCTAGAGAGGTGAGATTTACAGAAGTGACCAGCAGAGAGACCTAAGAAGAGGTGAGACCTACAGAAGTGAACAGCAGAGAGACCTAGAGAGGTGAGACCTACAGAAGTGACCAGCAGAGAGACCTAGAGAGGTGAGACCTAAGAAGTGGAGACCTACAGAAGTGACCCAGAGAAGACCTAGAAGGTAGACCTAGAGAGGTGAGACCTACAGAAGTGACCAGCAGAGAGACCTAGAGAGGTGAGACCTACAGAAGTGACCAGCAGAGAGACCTAGAGAGGTGAGACCTACAGAACTGACCAGAAGAGAGACCTAGAGAGGTGAGACCTACAGAAGTGACCAGCAGAGAGACCTAGAGAGGTGAGACCTACAGAAGTGACCAGCAGAGAGACCTAGAGAGTGAGACCTACAGAAGTGACCAGCAGAGAGACCTAGAGAGGTGAGACCTACAGAAGTGACCAGAGAAGAGAGGACCTACAGAAGTGACCAGCAGAGAAAACCTAGAGAGGTGAGACCTACAGAAGTGACCAGAGAGAGATCTAGTGAGGTGAGACCTACAGAAGTGACCAGCAGAGAGACCTAGAGAGGTGAGACCTACAGAACTGACCAGAAGAAGGACTAGAGAGGGTGAGACCTACAGAAGTGACCAAGAGAGAGACTAGAGAGGTGAGACCTACAGAAGTGACCAGCAGAGAAACCTAGAGAGGTGAGACCTACAGAAGTGACCAGAGGAGAGATCTAGTGAGGTGAGACCTACAGAAGTGACCAGCAGAGAGACCTAGAGAGGTGAGACCTACAGAACTGACCAGAAGAGAGACCTAGAGAGGGTGAGACCTACAGAAGTGACCAGAGGAGAGACCTAGAGAGGTGAGACCTACAGAAGTGACCAGAGGACAGGACTAGTAGAAAGGGGAGACCTACAAAAGTGACCAGAGGACAGGACTAGTAGAAAGGTGAGACCTACAGAAGTGACCAGAGAAGAGAGACCTACAGAAGTGACCACAGGAGACCCACAGAGGTGGCCACAAAGCTATCAAGTGGCCACTTCATTCAGAATGAGATCCATCTCTCATATAAAGTCCACAGCTCTGCACTCACCTCTGTGAAGAAGTTGTCCATTGTTGGAGAGTTGTAGTCTCAAGGAGCCAAGTCTAGGGCAAGATCCTGGGGAAACATGTGCTACTTGTAGTAGTATATGTCTGGATAGTTAATCCATTCGTCCTTCTGTTGTACACCGGGGATCAGTAACGCACCTTCATCCGAGTCTTTGTCTTCTGATAAGGAGTAAGTGGCACTGGGACAACTTGAGGCTGAGCTTCTCCTAATGAAGATCTGGCTATTGAGACGTCCTGCAGTCCGGAGCTTGTCTCCTGGTTCCTGGGGTTACGTTGAAGTAATTTGGTGCAGGCTCCCGGCTCTGTCACTGCTGACTGTGCTGTTCCTTGGCTAATGCTGCTGCTGGGAGCCGGGCCCTCCCCATCCCAGTGTGAGAGCCCTCCCCTGGAGCTGCCAATCACCTCTGACTGCACAGCACACTACTAATACTGTACTGGGACGTCTGAGGTGCTAATAATGATACTGGGATCTCCTGCAGACGTCTATTACTGGGATATCTTACAGAAGTCCTACTAATACTGGTACTGGCATCTCCTGCAGACGTCTAATACAGGGATATCTTACAGAAGTCCTACTAATACTGGTACTGGGATCTCCTGCAGACGTCTAATACTGGGATATCTTACAGATGTCCTACTAATACTGTACTGGGACAACTGAGGTCCTAATAATGATACTGGGATCTCCTGCAGACGTCTAATACTGAGATATCTTACAGAAGTCCTACTAATACTGGTACTGGGATCTCCTGCAGACGTCTAATACTGGATATCTTACAGAAGTCCTACTAATGCTGGTACTGGGATCTCCTGCAGACGTCTAATACTGGGATATCTTACAGAAGTCCTACTAATACTGGTACTGGGATCTCCTGCAGACGTCTATCACTGAGATATCTTACAGAAGTCCTACTAATACTGGTACTGGCATCTCCTGCAGACGTCTAATACTGGGATATCTTACAGAAGTCCTACTAATACTGGTACTGGGATCTCCTGCAGACGTCTAATACTGGGATATCTTACAGAAGTCCTACTAATGCTGGTACTGGGATCTCCTGCAGACGTCTAATACTGGGATATCTTACAGAAGTCCTACTAATACTGGTACTGGGATCTCCTGCAGACGTCTAATACTGGGATATCTTACAGAAGTCCTACTAATACTGGTACTGGGATCTCCTGCAGACGTCTAATACTGGGATATCTTACAGACGTCCTACTAATACTGGTACTGGGATCTCCTGCAGACGTCTAATACTGGGATATCTTACAGAAGTCCTACTAATACTGGTACTGGGATCTCCTGCAGACGTCTAATACTGGGATATCTTACAGAAGTCCTACTAATACTGGTACTGGGCTCTCCTGCAGACGTCTAATACTGAGATATCTTACAGAAGTCCTACTAATGCTGGTACTGGGATCTCCTGCAGACGTCTAATACTGGGATATCTTACAGAAGTCCTACTAATACTGGTACTGGGATCTCCTGCAGACGTCTAATACTGGGATATCTTACAGAAGTCCTACTAATACTGGTACTGGGATCTCCTGCAGACGTCTAATACTGGGATATCTTACAGAAGTCCTACTAATGCTGGTACTGGGATCTCCTGCAGACGTCTAATACTGGGATATCTTACAGAAGTCCTACTAATACTGGTACTGGGATCTCCTGCAGACGTCTAATACTGGGATATCTTACAGACGTCCTACTAATACTGGTACTGGGATCTCCTGCAGACGTCTAATACTGGGATATCTTACAGAAGTCCTACTAATACTGGTACTGGGATCTCCTGCAGACGTCTAATACTGGGATATCTTACAGAAGTCCTACTAATACTGGTACTGGGCTCTCCTGCAGACGTCTAATACTGAGATATCTTACAGAAGTCCTACTCATACTGGTACTGGGATCTCCTGCAGACGTCTAATACTGGGATATCTTACAGACGTCCTACTAATACTGGTACTGGGATCTCCTGCAGACGTCTAATACTGGGATATCTTACAGAAGTCCTACTAATACTGGTACTGGGATCTCCTGCAGACGTCTAATACTGAGATATCTTACAGAAGTCCTACTAATGCTGGTACTGGGATCTCCTGCAGACGTCTAATACTGGGATATCTTACAGAAGTCCTACTAATACTGGTACTGGGATCTCCTGCAGACGTCTATCACTGGGATATCTTACAGAAGTCCTACTAATGCTGGTACTGGGATCTCCTGCAGACGTCTAATACTGAGATATCTTACAGACATCCTACTAATACTGGTACTGGGATCTCCTGCAGACGTCTAATACTGGGATATCTTACAGAAGTCCTACTAATACTGGTACTGGGATCTCCTCAGAGACGTCTAATACTGAGATATCTTACAGAAGTCCTACTAATGCTGGTACTGGGATCTCCTGCAGACGTCTAATACTGGGATATCTTACAGAAGTCCTACTAATACTGGTACTGGGATCTCCTGCAGACGTCTATCACTGGGATATCTTACAGAAGTCCTACTAATGCTGGTACTGGGATCTCCTGCAGACGTCTAATACTGAGATATCTTACAGAAGTCCTACTAATGCTGGTACTGGGATCTCCTGCAGACGTCTAATACTGAGATATCTTACAGAAGTCCTACTAATACTAGTACTGGGATCTCCTGCAGACGTCTAATACTGATATATCTTACAGAAGTCCTACTAATACTGGTACTGGGCTCTCCTGCAGACGTCTAATACTGGGATATCTTACAGAAGTCCTACTAATACTAGTACTGGGATCTCCTGCAGACGTCTAATACTGATATATCTTACAGAAGTCCTACTAATACTGGTACTGGGATCTCCTGCAGACGTCTAATACTGGGATATCTTACAGAAGTCCTACTAATACTGGTACTGGGATCTCCTGCAGACGTCTAATACTGAGATATCTTACAGAAGTCCTACTAATACTGGTACTGGGATCTCCTGCAGACGTCTAATACTGAAATATCTTACAGAAGTCCTACTAATACTGGTACTGGGATCTCCTGCAGACGTCTAATACTGATATATCTTACAGACGTCCTACTAATACTGGTACTGGGATCTCCTGCAGACGTCTATCACTGGGATATCTTACAGAAGTCCTACTATGACTTCCGGTTCCGGCTCTGAGGTGATGGCAGCGTGAAGGAGACGCTCCAGAGACCGCGCCGCCTAACTGCCGGATTCACCCGCTTAGATGCCCCAGAACGCTCCCAAAAACCAGGAGGGAAACCCTAAAACTACAGGGACCCTAGACCGGTATATACTGAGGAGCTCGGGACGCGAGAACATTGCCGGTACTCAGAGCGGGAAAGCGAGCGGGCACACAGAGAAAATGGCGGCCCGCGGGAGGAGAAACAGCGCGACACAACAGCCGCAGTGGAGGACGCAACACTACCAACCCCACCAAGGAAGGCACGAGGGAGAACAAAGGGTTCTCAGCAGAAACTGCACGAGCTGACCCGGACAGTGACAAAGCAGCAGAGGAACAATATCGGGACACTGTAGAGGTACTGGAGGAGGGCTGGGAGAACGGTACTCATACAGAGGAGACACCCCAGGGGGAGACATTGCAGGAGAAGGAGATGACGGGCATAGGTGGTCCCATTGATGTCGCCCAACTGGCTAAAGCAATAGCCCCTTACATAGTGGCAGATATAACTTCAGCTTTAAAGGACACTGTTACAGAAGCACTGTTTGGGCTCAGACAAACTACTGAACAGCACAGTGAGAGACTGCAGGAGGCAGAGAGGAGACTAGGAGAGGCTGAAGACAGGATTGTGATAATGGAACGGCACATAGCAGCCCTACAAAAGCATTCTGCATACACTGAGGAAAAAGTAGATGACCTAGAAAACCGTTCCAGAAGGAATAACCTCAGGATGGTTGGGTTACCAGAATCTATCCCACCAGGGCAACTGGATATGATTTGGGAATCTGAGCTACCTAAAGTCCTAGGATTAAAGAGACAATGCAAAGTGGAAAGAGCTCATAGGATCGGCCCCCCAAAAGACCCGAAAGAGGGTCCAAGACAGATCATAGCCAAGTTCCTGGATTATAAAGATAAGGAAGTCATCCTGAGAGAATTTAGATCCAGGAGGATCCCTCTAGTTCTACAAGGACATAGAGTCAGGCTTTATGAGGACTACTCGGCGGAGGTGGCTCGCAAGCGGAAAACTTTTAGCGCAGCATGCACCATCCTATTTAAGCGAAATGTCAGGTTCCAACTTGCTTTTCCTGCAGTGCTGAGATTCAGAAACGATAAGGGCAGGATGATGACATTTGGACATGCCAGAGCAGCTATGGATTACCTTCAACAGGAGACACCATCCCCTCAGGGACCACGGTCGATCCCTACATCAAATGACTCACAGTCACCCCCATCGCAGAGTACGTATGCTGAAAAAGTGGCGACAAACAAAGGGGGAAAAGGACCAGCGTACAAAGTCGGCAAAGGGCAGACAGGCCAGAATGGACAAAAGCAAGATGGCAACAGATAACTGAGAAATGCCAAGTGGCAAGTGGGGAAAAATTGCTGGACTATGAGTGGGAATGGGGGAGACAAGGGAGTTTAGAGCACTGAGAGGGCTTGGTCACGGCACAAGCTGTAAGAGGGTCAAGGAAAATGAAAAATATTTGGTCACAGCTTGGACTGAGGTGCCTTTTATGACGAGAAATGCATCAATATCCGGTATCTTGGTTAAGGTCATCTGTATTATGATAAGAGATAAGGGTAGACAGTTATGTTAAAACTGAGAGCAAATTGTGGGTGGGGGAGGGGGAAGGGGGCGGAAGGCACAAATGTATAATATGTGTAGAGGCGCGGGGAGCAGATGTCATTCTCAGTACAAGGGAAGTCACAAGAAAGAACGTTTATACCCAAGGAGAGAAGGGAATTATCCCAGCTACTCCTTGAGAATGGGGATAAAAGGGGGGGTTCTATTTTGTTGGAAATTAATGTTAGGTTTTACATGTGTGGTACAGACATCAAAAGGACTCATAATTCAAAGGTCGGTTATTAAGACGACAGATGGTGGATATACAGGGAAGGCACAGCCGACATCATTGTTAAACAAAAAGGTACAGGGTCACGAAGGGATAAGAGTAAATGAACAATGCTACGAATCATTTCATGGAATGTGAAGGGGTTGAGGTCTCCCAATAAGCGCTACATGATTTTACGCCACTTAAAAAAATTGAAGGCTGATGTAGCTCTTCTTCAGGAGACCCATCTCCAATCACACGAACTAAAATATATGCAAAAGCTATGGGTGGGAGCAGGATGGATATCAGGAGCTAAAGGTAAAAAGGCAGGGGTGATGACATTGCTTAATAAACACCTTGCACATAATGCACTGTCGGTGACGCATGATACTGAAGGGAGAAGACTACAAGTGGTGCTACAACTCCAAGACCAACAGTTGAGTATTCACAATATTTATGCACCTAATACCTCCAGAACCCAATTCTTTACAGACCTGTCTGTTTCTATTATGGGAGATAGGGAAACCAATATTGTGATTGGAGGGGATTTTAATGATGTGGTAATGGAAGACATTGATAGGAGAAAGGGAGGGAGGAGAAGTGAACAGTCCTTGTCGACAAAAAATAGTAGTGATCTTGCAGAGCTCCTGGAGACGACGGGGTTAATTGACGTGTGGAGAGTGATGCACCCTCAGGAATTAGACTATACACATTTCTCTCACCCGCATAGTTCTTGGTCGCGCATTGATTTATTCTTGGCGTCCGAACAGCTATGGAGGAGGACAGAAAATGCCACACTAGAAAATATGGTTATTTCTGATCATAGTCCAATCACTATTGAATTTGCGGAGACTCACCAGAGAGGAACGGATTTTCTGTGGAGATTCCCCTCATACTTAGCGAAAAGATGGAGAATTTAAGACACAATTGAAGGAATGGTGGAGTGGCTTTGCCTCTGACAACATAGAACATAAAACAGATCATCGCCTCTTTTGGGAAACGGGGAAGGCAGTATTAAGAGGTCTCATACTGGCCCATACCTCTAAACATAAAAAGTCTGTAGGGGAGAGATACACTAAGGCTAGTAGAAAAGTGTCATCCACCTATAGACGGTTCAAAAATTCACAAGACCCAAGAGACAAAAAAGATTGGGTGGATGCTAAAACAGAGTTCGAGATGTGGGCCAGTAGGAGAGAAGAATTATCGAAAGGCCAACTGGAAACAGAGCTTAATAGGTTTGGTGATAAAGCGGGTAGACTGTTGGCAAGGTTAGCAAAGGGTCGGAGACTGCCTAACCCAATCAGGGCTTTGCGGGACAAGGAGGGACATAGTACAACAAATCCCAAAGAAATAAATTCCATACTGGGAAGATATTATAAAAAGCTATATGAGATCTCAGATGCTCCTAACGGGGATGGAAGTGAATGGCTGGATAGGGTTCCCCTTACTATGATTACGGAACTCGATTTGGAGGAATTGAATAGACCAATTACAGAGGAAGAGGTAGATCACTCAATTAAAAACCTAGGAAATGGGAAGGCCCCGGGACCAGACGGCTTTACAGGGGAATTTTATAAACTGTTGAGGGAGGAAGTGACACCAACCTTGACGGGTTTATACAACAAAATACTCACGGGAGAACCCATAACAGGTGCCATGAATACGGCCTATATCAAATTACTTCCAAAAGGGGAGGGAGGGGGAGAGGATCCAGCAAATTATAGACCCATATCCCTAATTAACTTAGATCTCAAAGTATTGTCCAAACTAATGGCAGACAGATTAGCAAGAGTACTACCGAATTTAATTGAAAGCCACCAAACGGGATTTGTTAAAGGGAGATCAGCAGTAACAAACGTGCGCAAAGCACTCCTGGCTCTGGATTCGGTTAGATTTGGGGGCAGAGGGGGAACGGGAGACCCAGCCATGGTCACGTTGGACGCAGAAAAAGCGTTCGACAATGTGAAATGGCCATGGCTGGGTCTGGTATTGGATCGCATTGGGCTACAGGGGAGTTTCAGACAATATCTGGGGTCCCTATACTCTGGCCCAACTGCTCGAGTCCATACGCCGGGCTTCCTCTCGCCCACATTTCCTCTCCAGAAGGGCACGAGGCAGGGGTGTCCGCTCTCTCCACTCCTGTTTGACTTGGCCTTAGAGCCCCTGGCAAGATATATCAATAATTGTAATTCCTTTGAAGGTATATCAATAGGGGAGCAGAAATTGAAATCCGCTTTATTCGCGGACGACATAATATTATTCATGCAAAATCCTGAACGGGATCTCCCTATGCTCTTAAATACAATCAAGGGGTATGGGGGGTTCTCGGGTTTCAAGTTAAACAGGACGAAATGCGAAATATTACAAATTAGAGGGGGGGGGACGGGAGGGGAACTTTGGAAAAGTTAGGTATCCCAATAGTACCGAAATACGTCAAATATCTGGGGTTGAAATTGGGACGGACTTCAGAACAAACTTATGCCCTTAACTATGGCCCACTTGTTGACAAAATTGAGAAAGAACTCAAAAAATGGAGAGATTTACCACTTTCACTGTTGGGCCGCAGCCACTTAGTGAAGATGATAAGTTTTGCTCGACTATTATATCCTCTGCAGACTCTTCCCCTGTTATTGAAAAGGGTTGATATATCCAGATTAAATAAAGCATTTACAAGCTTCTTATGGAGGGGCAAAAAGGCGAGATTAAGCTTGGGAAACTTGACAAGAGGGAAAGAGAGAGGAGGCACGAACTTCCCTGATGTCAGGGGGTATAACCTGGCATGTATCCTCAGGCATGTAGTGGAGTGGTTGAAAAACTCTGAAAGATATTCGGACAAAAAGTTAGAGGTGGCCTACTGTGAGCCTTGGGAGAGATGTTCACTACTCCATACGTCAATGTCCAATTTACCGGTACACATAAAAGGATCAGTGATCTTTAGAGACACTATCCTATCATGGAAGGCGGTTAGAAAGAAAGGAGGTTTACCCTGGAAGGTGTCCAAATATCTCAATCCTTGGGCCTTTCCAGACTTCCCAATGGGAAGAGAAAACGCTCTCTTCGTTAAATGGAAACGGAGTGGGATAAATAAGATGGGCGACCTAATTCATCAAACAGAAGCTAGATGGATGTCAAAACACGAAGTGCTAGAGATTTATAATCTGGGAGGAGCACAAGACTTACAGTTCCTTCAGTTGAAACATCATATAATGGTCAATTTGAAGGATCTGAATAAAGAGGCTAAAAGTAATATCTGGGACAGGATGCTAATGTTAGATGTATGTCAACTCACCATATCAGAATTATATGGGATAATAAGAGAAACATTATTGCCCAGAGGAATTTCGACACCCTTCCAAAAATGGCGTAAATTCTTAGAGGGCGAGATGGTGGAGGAATCTATCCTATCGGGATGGAACAAAGTAAGACGCAACATCCTAAACGAGCAGTGGCGTGACACGCATTTCCGCATAATCCATGGGCTGATATATGGCTTTAATATACCGGCATCAGCTAATAACCCTGATAGGAAAATCAGTTGTCCTAAATGCGATCAAGCCAAGACAGACATGATACATGGTATGTGGTCATGCTCAAAGGTACAGAAATTTTGGACCTTAATTAGAGACATGTGTTCCCAAATGTGCAAGAAAAATTTTGACCTAGTCCCGGAAAGATGGATATTTCAGGACTTAGAGGCACCACAAGGAAAGGGGGGAGGGCTGAAAGGGGCACATACTTTGATTTTACTGGCAAAACGTTTGTTATTGACATATTGGATTAGACCTGACGTACCTGGGAAATCAGAAGTGATAACGGGCCTAACCAATGCGTTAGAGATAGATAGGAGAGAAGCTCTACGTGATAAAGAACACTTCACCAAAGCGTTCATAGGAAAATGGAGGGGATTTATGGAATCTCAATTACCAGTTGAAAAGATCAGACAATTGATATTACCGTTACAAGGAACCTCATGGTATCTATTGGAAGAACTAGGGGGAACTCTAGGTAAACTGAAATTGTGAGGGATTACCAAAGGAAGTAAACCAGAAATGTAATCCTGAAAGCATGATGTTTGATACCTGTATCCAGCCGGCGAGTATAGTAGGTTGAGAACTTGATGTCTGATATATCACCTTTTGAAGAGAATCCGACAGTGTATAAATGATGATGTACCCACATATGATATTGTATTAATGTAATAATATATGTTTATTGTATGTAATGTCTTATTTTTGGAAAATACCAATAAAAAGAGGTTTAAAAAAAAAAAGAAGTCCTACTAATACTGGTACTGGGATCTCCTGCAGACGTCTAATACTGATATATCTTACAGACGTCCTACTAATACTGGTACTGGGATCTCCTGCAGACGTCTATCACTGGGATATCTTACAGAAGTCCTACTAATACTGGTACTGAGATCTCCTGCAGACGTCTAATACTGAGATATCTTACAGAAGTCCTACTAATACTGGTACTGGGATCTCCTGCAGACGTCTAATACTGATATATCTTACAGACGTCCTACTAATACTGGTACTGGGATCTCCTGCAGACGTCTAATACTGGGATATCTTACAGAAGTCCTACTAATACTGGTACTGGGATCTCCTGCAGACGTCTAATACTGAAATATCTTACAGAAGTCCTACTAATAATGATGATACTGGGATCTCCTGCAGACGTCTAATACTGAATATCTTACAGAAGTCCTACTAATAATGATGATACTGGGATCTCCTGCAGACGTCTAATACTGGGATATCTTACAGAAGTCCTACTAATACTGGTACTGGGATCTCCTGCAGACGTCTATACTGGATATCTTACAGAAGTCCTACTAATACTGTACTGGATCTCCTGCAGACTCTAATACTGGATATCTTACAGAAGTCCTACAATACTGTACTGGATCTCCTGCAGACTCTAATACTGGATATCTTACAGAATCTACTAATACTGGTACTGGGATCTCTGCAGACGTCTATCACTGGGATATCTACAGAAGTCCTACTAATACTTACTGGATCTCCTGCAGACGTCATACGGATATCTTACAGAAGTCCTACTAATACTGGTACTGGATCTCCTGCAGACGTCTAATACTGGATATCTTACAGAAGTCCTACTAATACTGTACTGGGATCTCCTGCAGACTCTAATACTGAATATCTTACAGAAGTCCTACAATATGGTACTGGGATCTCTGCAGACGTCTATACTGATATCTTACAGAAGTCCTACTAATATGGTACTGGGATCTCCTGCAGACGTCTAATACTGGATATCTTACAGAAGTCCTACTAATACTGGTACTGGATCTCCTGCAGACGTCTAATACTGGATACTTACAGAAGTCCTACTATACTGTACTGGGATCTCCTGCAGACGTCTATACTGGGATATCTTACAGAAGTCCTCTAATACTGTACTGGATCTCCTGCAGACGTCTATACTGGATATCTTACAGAAGTCCTCTAATATGGTACTGGATCTCCTGCAGACTCTATACTGGATATCTTACAGAAGTCCTACAATACTGTACTGGGATCTCCGCAGACGTCTATCACTGGATATCTTACAGAAGTCCTACTAATACTGTACTGGATCTCCTGCAGACGTCTAATACTGAGATATCTTACAGAGTCCTACTAATACTGTACTGGATCTCCTGCAGACGTCTAATACTGGATATCTTACAGAAGTCCTACTAATACTGGTACTGGGATCTCCTGCAGACGTCTATCACTGGATATCTTACAGAAGTCCTACTAATACTGTACTGGATCTCCTGCAGACGTCTAATACTGGATATCTTACAGAAGTCCTACTATACTGGTACTGGATCTCTGCAGAGTCTATACTGGATATCTTACAGAAGTCCTACTAATACTGGTTGGGATCTCCTGCAGACGTCTACACTGGATATCTTACAGAAGTCCTACTAATACAGTACTGGATCTCCTGCAGACGTCTAATACTGATATCTTACAGAGTCCTACTAATATGGTACTGGGATCTCCTGCAGACTCTAATACTGGATATCTTACAGAAGTCCTACTAATACTGGTACTGGGATCTCTGCAGACGTCTATACTGGATATCTTACAGAAGTCTATAATACTGGTACTGGATCTCTGCAGACGTCTAATACTGAATATCTTACAGAAGTCCTACTAATACTGTATGGGATCTCCTGCAGACGTCTATACTGATATCTTACAGAAGTCCTACTAATATGGTACTGGATCTCCTGCAGACGTCAACTGGATATCTTACAGAAGTCCTACTAATACTAGTACTGAGATCTCCTGCAGACGTCTAATACTGGGATATCTTACAGAAGTCCTACTAATACTGGTACTGGGATCTCCTGCAGACGTCTAATACTGATATCTTACAGAAGTCCTACTAATACTGGTACTGGGATCTCCTGCAGACGTCTAATACTGAAATATCTTACAGAAGTCCTACTAATAACTGTACTGGATCTCCTGCAGACGTCTAATACTGGATATCTTACAGAAGTCCTACTAATATGGTACTGGGATCTCCTGCAGACGTCTAATACTGGATATCTTACAGAAGTCCTACTAATACTGGTACTGGGATCTCCTGCAGACGTCTAATACTGAGATATCTTACAGAAGTCCTACTAATACTGGTACTGGGATCTCCTGCAGACGTCTAATACTGAATATCTTACAGAAGTCCTACTAATACTGGTACTGGGATCTCCTGCAGACGTCTAATACTGAGATATCTTACAGAAGTCCTACTAATACTGGTACTGGGATCTCCTGCAGACGTCTATACTGGGATATCTTACAGAAGTCCTACTATATACTGTACTGGGATCTCCTGCAGACGTCTAATACTGGATATCTTACAGAAGTCCTACTAATACTGGTACTGGGATCTCCTGCAGACGTCTAATACTGGATATCTTACAGAAGTCCTACTAATACTGGTACTGGGATCTCCTGCAGACGTCTAATACTGAAATATCTTACAGAAGTCCTACTACTATAAATGAGTACTGGGATCTCCTGCAGACGTCTAATACTGGGATATCTTACAGAAGTTCCTACTATATACTGGTACTGGGATCTCCTGCAGACGTCTAATACTGAGATATCTTACAGAAGTCCTACTAATACTGGTACTGGGATCTCCTGCAGACGTCTAATACTGAGAATATCTTACAGAAGTCCTACTAATACTGGTACTGGGATCTCCTGCAGACGTCTAATACTGGATATCTTACAGAAGTCCTACTAATACTGGTACTGGATCTCCTGCAGACGTCTAATACTGAGATATCTTACAGAAGTCCTACTAATACTGGTACTGGGATCTCCTGCAGACGTCATACTGGGATATCTTACAGAAGTCCTACTAATACTGTACTGGGATCTCCTGCAGACGTCTAATACTGGATATCTTACAGAAGTCCTACTAATACTGGTACTGGGATCTCCTGCAGACGTCTAATACTGGGATATTCTACAGAAGTCCTACTAATACTGGTACTGGGATCTCCTGCAGACGTCTAATACTGAAATATCTTACAGAAGTCCTACTAATACTGGTACTGGGATCTCCTGCAGACGTCTATCACTGGGATATCTTACAGAAGTCCTACTAATACTGGTACTGGGATCTCCTGCAGACGTCTAATACTAGGGATATCTTACAGAAGTCCTACTAATACTGGTACTGGGATCTCCTGCAGACGTCTAATACTGGATATCTTACAGAAGTCCTACTAATACTGGTACTGGGATCTCCTTTAGACGTCTAATACTGGGATATAATCTATACAGGATATCTCACCTACTAATACTGGTACTGGGATCTCCTGCAGACGTCTAATCACTGGGATATCTTACAGAAGTCCTACTAATACTGGTACTGGGATCTCCTGCAGACGTCTATACTGGGATATCTTACAGAAGTCCTACTAATACTGGTACTGGGATCTCCTGCAGACGTCTATCACTGGATATCTTACAAAGTCCTACTAATACTGGTACTGGGATCTCCTGCAGACGTCTATCACTGGGATATCTTACAGAAGTCCTACTAATACTGGTACTGGGATCTCCTGCAGACTTCTAATACTGGGATATCTTACAGAAGTCCTACTAATACTGGTACTGGGATCTCCTGCAGACGTCTAATACTGAAATATCTTACAGAAGTCCTACTAATAATGTGTACTGGGATCTCCTGCAGACGTCTAATACTGAGATATCTTACAGAAGTCCTACTAATACTGGTACTGGGATCTCCTGCAGACGTCTAATACTGAAAATATCTTACAGAAGTCCTACTAATACTGGTACTGGGATCTCCTGCAGACGTCTAATACTGAGATATCTTACAGAAGTCCTACTAATACTGGTACTGGGATCTCCTGCAGACGTCTAATACTGAAATATCTTACAGAAGTCCTACTAATACTGGTACTGGGATCTCCTGCAGACGTCTAATACTGAAATATCTTACAGAAGTCCTACTAATAATGATATACTGGGATCTCCTCAGACGTCTAATACTGAGATATCTTACAGAAGTCCTACTAATACTGGTACTGGGATCTCCTGCAGACGTCTAATACTGGATATCTTACAGAAGTCCTACTAATACTGGTACTGGGATCTCCTGCAGACGTCTAATACTGAAATATCTTACAGAAGTCCTACTAATACTGGTACTGGGATCTCCTGCAGACGTCTAATACTGAATATCTTACAGAAGTCCTACTAATAATGGATACTGGGATCTCCTGCAGACGTCTAATACTGAGATATCTTACAGAAGTCCTACTAATACTGGTACTGGGATTCTGCAAGACGTCTAACCGCAGATTAACTACACGGAAGCATATACTGTATGATCTCCTGCAGGCGTTAATACTAGGATATCTTATCAAGAATCGCTACTAATCTGATACTGAGGTATCTTCTGCAGATCTACTATCGGCAATTAAGAATACCGACGCAATCACCTGTAATTCACGAATCTACAATCACTTATTCAGCGATGGGAATCAAACCGTAGGCTTACCGGGTATTCACTGACGTCCTACTGATTACTGGGTACTTCGGCCGATTCTCGCAGACGTCTATACTGATATGTCTACAGAACGTCCACGTCATATGGTACCGTGAGCCCTTTTAGCGACTTCAGCACAATACAACTCTTATACTGATCATGACATTGTGCCTATAAACTGACGGGCATCATCCCAACGTGTTAACCCGAAAAACGAATTTATATTGTTTCTGGACCCTGCAGTGCTCTAATCACTGGCGTTCACGTAATCTACTAATCTTACGGATCCGCACGTTTACCTAGGGCGTAATTTACCAATGTGCCACTAATATGTACTGTATCTCCTGCAGCACGTCTATACGATATCCTACAGAAGTCACTATAATACTTGGTTATCGCTGTCTTCCTGCAGCTAGGTACTAATCTGGGCATATTCTTAACAGATGCCTGCTAATACAGTACTGGATCGTCCTGCCAGAGTGGTATCGGAGTATATCTAACGAGTCACTTGATAATATGGATTACTGGGGATCCCATCAGACGTCTAATACGATATCTTACATGAAGTCGTACTAAAACCAGTAATGGATCCGTCCTGCAGACGTCTTAGTACTCGAAAGAATCTTACAAAAGTCCTACTAAATGTTAATGCGGATCTCCTGCAGACGTAAGTCGAGATATCTACAGAAGTCCTATAATACTGGGCTGGATCACCACAACATGTCTTAATCACTGAGATACTACAGAATCCAACAATATGACTGGGATCTCCTGCAGACGTCTAATACTGAGATATCTTACAGAAGTCCTACTAATATGAGTACTGGGATCTCCTACAGACGTCTAATACTGAGATATCTTACAGAAGTCCTACTAATACTGGTACTGGGATCTCCTGCAGACTTCTAATACTGGGATATCTTACAGAAGTCCTACTAATACTGGTACTGGGATCTCCTGCAGACGTCTAATACTGAAATATCTTACAGAAGTCCTACTAATACTGGTACTGGGATCTCCTGCAGACGTCTAATACTGAGATATCTTACAGAAGTCCTACTAATAATGGTACTGGGATCTCCTGCAGACGTCTAATACTGGATATCTTACAGAATCTACTAAACGGTACTCGGGATATCGTGCAAGATCGCTTGAACGCGCCAGATTTTAAACATCCACGAAAGCGATGTCTGTGCGCTGGACGGCGAGATACGACTAGCGATATCTGATCAAATCGCTAAATACGTGATCTGAGGTTCGGTTCTCAGATCTGACGATATCGGCAATTAAATACGCCCAATCGACACTGTAATTCACGACATCGTACGAAACGTGTGATTTCAGCGATGGCGAAATCAAACCCGTAGGCGTGCGGGTATTCACCTGTGTCACGCCTCATCATTTCTGATTCGTGACTCTCATGCGTTCGATTGGCTGGCCCATCGTCTGCTATTATTGGTCAAAGCTCCGCGTCATGATTGGTTCCCGCTTGACAAGGCGCCATTGTTGTGGAGCTGTCCACTTCAGCACCAAATACACACATTCTTATAGCTGATCATGCATTTGTGCCTGAAACTACGGCCACAATCCCAACGCTGTTTAACCGAAACAACCATTTATATTCTTTTTCTGGCCCCATGCAGTGTGCTCCTACACTCAACGCGATGGCGTTACGCCGTAACCATTAGTTTTAATTACGGCACGCCCCGGTTGTGGGCCCGTAGGTCGCGTGAAGTGTTCCATGGCGGGCCACGCGCGTCCAGCGCGTTTGTCTGTTTTTGGCCCACGTAACCGCCCTAGTCACGTAATGACTTTAGGTTTCGCTTTCATTCCGCCTGCTAGGTACTAGCTCCGCCCGTGCACATTGCAGCACAGGCATGGCCGCAACAGGGCGCGCTGCCACGTGGGGATGGCGGAGCTCATGATCCTAATCGATCATTGTGATCGATTGGATTACTGGGGCCGCCATCCCCACAGGCACCCCAGGCTGCGTAACCGCATCACTGTGCGTAAAATCCAGAATGCCCTGCTCCGCCAGCTGTGTGTGTCCCGCACTCCAAAGCAGATCCAGCACAAAATAGCGGATCTGAAGTTTAAGTGCCCAGGACGCATTCTTGACATACGTGCCAGGATTGCCCGGATGCGCGGTGAGTAACTGTTGGACCACACAACACACATGTACATGTAGCACACTAGACAGCACCGTCAACCAACATATTAACATAGTGTAGTCCCCAACCTGCGTCTGCACATGTGGCTCACAACGCCTTCACAGGTGCCTATGTCTCAACAGCGTTATGCAGACCCATATGCAAGCCTGTGCATGCACACGTGTAACATAATCCAGATCAATGCTGCTCATTGTGTCAGCACATGCTTGGGGACACATCAGTGCTCCCATTGGCCGGCATGACTGATCTGTGACAATAGTGATTGGCGTGCAGACCTTTTGGATGTGGTGGAGGTGCTAGTGTAGGGGGCCCTTGGTTCCCGATATGATCAACGACTTTCAACGAACACTGGACACTCGAAGATTTCTCCTTGTGAAGTTGTGTAATTTTTGCCGTTGCATACAGACATTTGAGACGATAGGGCTGACGTATTGACCACGTCCCGTGGTCTCCCGCAAAATATCGCTGTGTAGTCTTTTAACAATATGGATATATTGCACCGGGGTGTCCAAGAGCGTTCAGCGGCTTGACAGTCAAGGCGCTGAACGCTCTAGGACACCCCGGTGCAGGAGGAACTAATCCTACTCACAGGGCCAGACATGGGAAGGTACATTCCTTGGGACACATATCTGAATTAAGATAGCCCCCTTAGATCTGATAGTGACATCTGTAAACACAACCAACACCATCAGGGCACAAAAAAAGCACCAACTACTCAATACAGGGCCTGTGAGTTAACATAGGAGCAATATATCCATATTGTTAAAAGACTACACAGCGAATTTTTCCGGGAGACCACGGGACGTGGTCAATACGTCAGCCCTATCGCATTAAATGACTTATCTGTGTGCATACGTACCCATGGCCCAAGATAACATACTCCCCTACACACTATGAAGGCTAACTCGAATGGTGACCAATGTGAGTGCATGGCGGTCGGCATGCATTGGCAGGCACCGTGTCTCTCATTACCAAGCCTAGGTCTGCCTGCTGCATGCAGAGCCTCGCACATGCCTCAGCTAAACGGTGTTTACACATCTCAAAGTGTGAGTGACCCCAAATGTTAAGGGAGCCCCTACACTTTTGCGTTGTGGCCCAAACTCACAATCACAAAACACAAGTTCACATCAATTTCAACTTCGCCGCACCAATTTGTGGAACAAAATTTCTCATCAAAGCTTCACCATTGTGCATCCCAAAACAGGCACTGAGGAATCGTCTTCCGAAGAAGAGGGCCAGCATGTGCCGCCTGCTGCAGGGCCACTGGCGACACCGCCACTTCCGGCGGCAGCTGCATCATCCCCCCCAAGTCCAAGTCGGCACAATGATCCCGACTTGCCAGCTGATGCGGTCCAGGAGCACAGCGAAGAGTTGTCCGGCCAGTCGGCACCTGAGCAGTCATCTTCCAACTCTTCACAGCCATGGATGGACGAGGATGATGACATCCCCTCACCACCATGTCCACAGGAGGGCGAGGATGCTGGAGAACAGGCTGATGTGGATGATTGGGCCCCCTCCAGCCCAGGGCCCTTCTTGCAACCAGGCCATGTCCTGTGGCCCCAGAGCCCGAGCACCCCTGTTCAGCCACCTGCAACAGTGTCCAGCTCCCTGCCTAGCCCGGGCTTCGCAATGTCACCAGACACGGCAGATGAGGAGGATAACTGGGCGGCGGAGCCCTACCCCATGCCATCACCAACAGGGCCTGGTGAGGAGGAGATGGTTGCGGATGTAGAGGTCCCAAACTTGGACGACTATGGAGGTACATTCATATTTGTGTTTACTAGACCATGCATACTGTATTGAGTGTGTGGTTTATGGGGCACATCACACAAACAGATAAAGTTGCACATAATCTTTGGAAAAGTGTTTTTTAAGTTCGATTATGGCTACCTTCCTCATTTTTGAACCTTTTATTAAATTGAGGAATGTGCCCATTATTTGGCTTAAAATACACATGCTTTATAAACAACAGATGATATATCTGTATGTGTAATGTTGCTCTATCTGCCCTCCTTGTAGTCCCACAATGTCCATTAATTGGTACACTTAATGTTTGGTGCAGATGGCGAACGTGCTGGAGCTGCGGGCTGGAGCCTGAGTGCATCCACATCCAACCTGCAAAGATCACAGGATGGCGAACAACAGGGTAAGGAGCCTCTTTGGAGCAAAGAGTTAGAAATATCCACACAAACTGTTGTGGGCTAACTGTGGTCATCGTCCCAATACAGGTGTACCCACTTTGGAGGACATCATCCATGCGCACTTACAGTGTGCCATCCAGCTCCAGTCAGCTATCCAGACACATATTCGCCACATCAGACGATTGAGGGACATGCTGGCTGCCCTACAGCAAGGGCATGGTGCCCTCCCTTAACCTGGTGACAAAGAGACACTGGCCGGGTATTTTTGGACCTGAAAGACTGCTGTCCATGTTGGACGCATTCTTCCTTGTTATGCCATGTTGGCATTGTTTGTTTGTTTTGTTTAAGCCCCCGTTGGGCTTTTTTCTTATAGTGTCCAACATTTGGACCGTATGAAGCATGTTGGCCCTACCACGTTGGGCTTTTTTCTTATAGTGTCCAACATTTGGACCGTATGAAGCATGTTGGCCCTACCACGTTGGGCTTTTTTCTTATAGTGTCCAACATTTGGACCATCACAAGTCAATACAGCTTTTTCATACCCTAACACAGCAATGTGTTCTTGGTGTGCATGGTATGACAGTTATTGACCTCTAATAAAAATGTTTACATAAAATTTGGAGCCCATTATCTCTATGTATGCAGACATGTATGTGGATCATTTGGGTGTGTATCTGGGTCACGTTAACACCATCAAGGACAACTCAATGTCCAAACGGGTTTAGGGAGAGGAAGGTTTCCATAACACCTTTTGGTACACAAGGGCCCCAATGTCAGCATGACGTGTGTCGAGCAACCAGCAAACCTATATTAATGAAAGTGATATGAAAAGTGCCACAATGCTGTTACACCAGCAAACATAAATGTGGCTTACCACTTACACATCTGCAAGCTTGGGTAGCCTGCCACCATTAATATTAGCCCATGTTGCAGAACACAGACAATGATGGTACGGACACCACTGCAGCCTGGGGGGTACAGCAAAAAGTCGTGCACCGGCAGGATGCCTAAAGTTATGTTTCCTTACAATTTCCCTGTACATTTGTTTATGTTGATGGATCTAGCATGTGGCCTACTGTAGCTGGTCAGCTGGTAAAATTGTCATGGTGTAAATCAAATCAACATGCTTAAATGAGGGACAACATATTTCACGTGTTGAATCAGAAATTTAATGGAATTTAGTGACAAATATGTAGGCCTGGGCCACACCATCACACCAAATTAAAAAAAATAATAATAGGGCAACAAAAATAAAACTGCTATTGTCGCAGGTAGGGGACACACAAAACAAAGAAAAAGAGTATGGAGGGGCAATTAGCGGGGCCAATGGTGGTAACTTAACCAAAAATACAAGGCTCCAGCTTTGTACCAAGTCCAAAAAAAACTAAATATTATGGTACCGGGGCCCAAAATAAGAATCCCCCTCTGGGCCAAAGGGGTTGTCCGGCCGCTGCAGCTGGTGTGGCAAAGACACTAGCCGAGGCTGTGCATGGGCATGGCCAGGTGCTGGTGCTTGCTGCACATGGGTGGGAAGGCCCATGTACTGCCAGGCAGGGGGGGGTGGTGATGGCTGGGGAAGGGGATCAGGTAAGGAGGAACGGTTAGTCAGGAGGCCCTGACGGGCCTGGTCCATGGCCTGCAGGATTATGCGCTCACAATGCTCCCTTTGCTCCTGGGTAAACGTGGGGAGACGCTGCGCCACCACAGAAGCAAAGGGGCATTGTGGCTCCCGCACCTGCTGGGTCAGAACTTGCTGTGCCAGGGACACCAGGTCCGGCGCAGAGCTTGGGGCTGCCTGGCGTGTCCGTGCCCTGTCACGTGTCAAAGGCAGATGTGGCCGGCTGCTCGCTTCCACACTCCCCTCCTGGGTTGGTGTTGTGTCCTCGCTCGGCAAGTCAGAGACCGACCCCGAAGAGGGACCTTCAAGCGGATCCTGAAACCAAAAAATGAACACCACATGAGAACACATGCCATTTGAGTTTTGATGGTCATTTTGTCGACAATGAGCAAGTTAACAGTATGTTAAAAAACCATATTGTGGCTGCTGTCCTAGGCAACTCAATAACAGGGCCTTCCAGCTTCGTCCAATAACACAACACTCACTACTTGTCTGCAAATCGATTGCTTGCTTAGGCTGTGGTCACAGTAGCCATGCTTGTTTTTTTTGGGATGTTAAAAAAAACATGCTTTTTTTCATGTCAGCATGAGTTTTGTAAGGTGTGTGATGCTTCGCTGCGTTTTTTTGGTGCGTTTATGAATCTGCACCAAAAAATAGTGTTTGCAGCATTTTTAGGAGCATTTTTACAAACGCATTTGTTTTTCGAACATGGGTTCCTATGTGAAACGCATGCAAAAACGCATGTACAATTAGTAACTTTTAGTGCCATTTAAAAACGCATGCGCATTTGGATAAGCTCCAAAAACGCATGCGACAGTCACACTTGCTTTTAGGCTATTAGGGCATGCGTATTTTAACATGGGGGCCTATGGGTGCGTTTTTAACATGCCTTTTTGAAAACGCAGGTCTCAAAAAAGGCATGTCAAAAATGGTACTGTGACCACAGCCTTAAATTGGAGTGGTTTTGAAACAACGTAATCAAGATATGAGGCCCATGGGGTCTATGTTTACCTTCTCGACATTGTTAACTTGGCATAGATGTTGCCAAACAATGTTTAATGTGTGATAACTTTGCAAGATTGGGCCAGGTGATCGACTTACATTAGCCCCCTCCACGTCACCCACAACATTGGGGTTTTGTGGTTCCGAAAACTCCTCACTCTCCAGTGGTGGGCGGGGCTCCTGCTGCTCGGTGGTGAACAGGAGCAGATCGTAGTACCATAAGGCGGGCCGATAGACCGGCCCCGCTGCCATGCCTGACCGGCGTGCCTGGAGGACTTTTTTGTGTTCCTTGCCAAACACGGTGCGGAGGTACTGAATCTTAGTCTTTATTGCCTCACGGTCGAGGTCCGTGTCTGGACAATATTCGCGGGCAACCTCCAGGAGCCTGTCATACGCAGCATTCCGGAGGGCCCTTTTGTGGTAGCCTGCATCCCTAGTCAGCCACAGGCAGGGGTTCTCCTTATAGGCAGCAATGAGGGCAGTGATGTAATCACGATCAATCCTGGGCATCTATGAATCAAAAAGAAGAAAAAACAACAGACATCAGTGTGGCAAATGTTCCAAGACATGTGTAAAATGTCAGCCACAGGACGAAAAGTCACCAGCCATGACCAATTTGTAATGCCCCCGCTCAATAACCCAACAACACACTTGCTAAAACCAAGATTGATGGTCAAGTCAATGGGATGTGTGCTGTTGTGACATTGACAGTCCGAAATTTGTGCCTGAAGTACAATAGAATTACTTGAAGTTTAGATGGGTCAGTGTCGTCATATGATGTGAACATACCTTGATTAAATCCAAAACAGTGTGGAAAATTGAGAAAGATCTGGGAAGGCCAAAGATGTGATGCCGTGCTGTCTGGTGGGGCTGCCACTTGTGTCAAGAGACACACAAAACAGCAGGTACAACACACATGTTCACAGTCCACTATTTATCCTAATTGATCACACAGCTGTTGGTAATGACAGGTGCGATATGCATAGACATCGCTATTACCACGCCCGGGACAGGACGTATACACTGCGTTGGGGGTGTACGTGCGGTTTGTGACACGCCTGCCGTAGAACATAGCCCCGGCGTTGTGTGTGGTCATTGTTTCACCACGCCTGTTTGGAGGGCGTAACATCGTGCTGGTGTGTGTTTTCACGTTAACGAGACACACCTGGGTAAGGTGACGTCTCGCCTTGACATTGGCTCGCCTGTGTATATAGAGCGTTTCCTGGAGATGCACAATGTGTTTGCTGCAAAGTTCCTGCAGGTATGTACGTGTGGAGTCAGCATGTGATACATTGTGAAGGTGTATAGCTATAGCGTTGTCAAAATACATATGGTTGTGTTGTTTTTCTGGAAACACTTCTGTGGTTTCCATGTTTTTTGATTTTTTTTTTTTTTTGGTTTAGATTGTTGGTAATTTTGCTACATTCAAGGACTGAAGCATTGTCTTGCTGATTTTGAGTCATCGGGACATCTTTCGTTACTTGGGTAACTTGATATTATTAGAGTGACACCCATCGCTACAAACACTGCATGTGAGTCCTAATTATTGTGTGTATGTATTTTCACTTTTGCCATACATATGGTCCGCTGTGTCTCGGATGTTCCTGTTGTTAGCGTTGGTCCTGATATATGAAGTCTGATGTAGGTTGGGATCTCAGGGTCTGGTGGGTTTGGTGGGTCTTTTATTTTTGTTGGGCCAAGGCATTTAGGCGTGTCAAAACATGTGCCCTTCCAGAACACTTCATTCATACTGTATGTGTTATCTGCTTTTCATGCCTTTTTTTCTACATGTGTAGTGCAGTGGTCCATATTTTGCCAATGTCATGCTCCTTTTAGTCATTTAATTTATGATGATCACATTGTGGGGAAAGCACCTTTCTGCCTAGCCAGCATAGTAAACATATGTTTGCCTCTTAAACAGCATGAATCCAGATCAACGTGCCGTGGTGGGGGCTGGTTTGCTCGTGCAGGCCGCACGTGTGGAGGATGAGAGGGTGGAGAGAGGCAGGAGGAGACCCCGACGCATCTGGGCCAGGGAGTGGCTGCAGCAGCGCGATCAGCATTCCCACATTCGCCTTCTGCACCAACTTCGGGACGACTTTCCACGGGACTTCCAAAATTTCCTCCGCATGACAGATGAGACATTTCAGATCTTGTTGGCAGCAGTGTGCCCGCTCATCAGACGGCAGGATACAGTAATGCGTCCAGCAGTGCCTGCGGAGGAGAGGTTGGCTGCCACACTGCGTTTTCTGGCAACAGGTCGCACTATGCAGGACTTGGTCTACTCGTCGGCAATATCACGGCCCCTCCTTAGCCAACTCATCCCGGAGACCTGTGAGGCGATACTGCGGGCTCTGGCTCCCACGTACATGCGTTTGCCGCAGAGCCCCGAGGAATGGCTGGCCACTGCCGATGAATTCAGCCAGAAATGGCAATTTCCCAACTGTGGAGGTGCGATTGATGGGAAGCATGTGCGGATCACACAACCCCACCACAGTGGTTCTTTTTTTTACAATTATAAATCTTATTTTAGTATAGTATTGATGGCAGTGGTTAACGCCAATTATGAGTTTATGTCCGTGTCCGTGGGCACAAATGGGAGGGTTTCAGATGGCGGGGTTTTTGACCAATCGTCTTTTGGGCAAAAACTGAAGAATGGACGTCTTAATTTACCACCAACCACTCGCACCTGTGGAAACATGAACTTTGTTTTCGTTGCAGATGAGGCGTTTCCGCTCCTTCCTAATTTAATGAAGCCGTACCCACAGAGACAACTAAATGCGCCCAAACGCATATACAATTATCGCCTTTCACGTGCACGACGAGTAGTGGAGAATGCCTTTGGCATCATGGCGAGCCGTTTCCGCATATTTCACACGGCCATTAATATGCGTCTAGAATCCATCGACCTGGTAGTTATGGCCTGTTGTGTACTCCACAATTTTCTAAGACGCCGGGATCGCCAGGCCTACACTCCGCCTAACTTTGAGGACCGCATAGACTCCACCAATGGGGAGGTGGTGTTGGGGGGCTGGCGTGCTGATGCCCCACAGATGGCAGGACTCGAGCCATTAGGTGGTGGGAGCAGCCGGCAGGAGGCGCAGGATATGAGGGATCGGTACTGCCAGTACTTTAATGGTACAGGGGCGGTGAGCTGGCAGCAGAACCTCCCCTAATTATTCTGGTGCCATGGGGAATTGGCCATTGCACTGTTTGACTGTGTCCTGCAGCTCCGGCTTGGAGGCAGGACATGTGTTCCTTTTTATTTTTGAGGAAGAATGTTTTTTTTTTTTGGTTTTTTAAACATAACCCAGATTTAGGGATATTTCTGTTTGTTTATTAGAGGGCCAGGCTTTGCCCATTGGAGGGGAGATGTGTGTTACCGACAAACCTCTTGTCTGTGACATGAGCCAGGGATTTTGGTTCATGGTGCTTGTTGGCACTATTTTGTTATTTTTTGTTGAAGGGCCCGGCTTATGGGTCCTGTGAGAGACGGGCGGGACCAGGACCCACATACCTCCCCAAAGGCCCTTGTGACAGTGGTCACATTTTTTGGTTCACACACCTAGGGACAGAGTTAGGACTGTCTCGACCAGGGCCTACCGTGAAGTTGGTGAGGCAGCTTAATGTGCGTTTTTATGCGAAAACGCATTAACCAAAAGGCCCTGATTAGTGTCACACCACTTGTTTATTTGGGACATTGTTTGTGTCCGACACCGGATTACATACAAACACGCATATGTTGGGCCACATAGATGGTGTTTACGCCACTAGTGTTGCAAGGCACAGTCGAGAGGTACACCTACATTAGGCCACCAGGAACAATGAATGTTGTGAGACGCTTTGTCTCCTTTGCGTTGTCATACATTTTAACCCCAATTCCCCTTGATTAACACATGCGCTCTCTCACACACTGAAGCAAACATCATCCAGAGCACACCGCAAACACACATGCGTTTCACACGCGTTTGGAAATATCCACTCATGTCAACACACACAGCTCGCTGTAGGCTGTTTAATTAAATGCATCTGTACACCTTAAAATTAGAAAACGCATAAACGAGCTAATTTTGCACAACGCAACACGGGGGGATTGCGTTCGGCACGTTTTCGCCATTGCTATTTATGTAGTACAGCACACAGATACATTGCGATCAACTCTCACAGGACATTCTTGGGATGAGGCCGCCATGTTTCAAAGGACATCTGACCCAATGAGGACGCAGAATTGGGCACCAATGGTGTAGTGAGGGGCGTAGCTTGGAGACCATGTATCACGCCTATGGGCTCCAATAACGCCCACATTTGCTCCCACATCGTTTAGGAGAGTTCTGTGTGACTCTTTGATGAACGATGTCCACTGCTGATAACTGCATCTCTCAGACGATCGCTGGATCGGTGGATCGAGGAATCGTCTGAGCGATGTCTGTGGGTGTAGCGGCGTGATGAGCGATTTTGCGCGTCGTTCGGACGATATGCAAATTTAACTTCATCTACGATATCCTTAGCGATATCTTAACGTGTGACGGCCGCCTAATACTGGTACTGGGATCTCCTGCAGACGTCTAATACAGGGATATCTTACAGAAGTCCTACTAATACTGGTACTGGGATCTCCTGCAGACGTCTAATACTGAGATATCTTACAGAAGTCCTACTAATACTGGTACTGGGATCTCCTGCAGACGTCTAATACAGGGATATCTTACAGAAGTCCTACTAATACTGGTACTGGGATCTCCTGCAGACGTCTAATACTGAGATATCTTACAGAAGTCCTACTAATACTGGTACTGGGATCTCCTGCAGACGTCTAATACTGAGATATCTTACAGAAGTCCTACTAATAATGGTACTGGGATCTCCTTGAGACGTCTATACGGGATATCTTACAGACAGTCTACTATAACTCAATACTGGTACTGGGATCTCCTGCAGACGTCTATCACTGGGATATCTTACAGAAGTCCTACTAATACTGGTACTGGGATCTCCATCTATACGATCGTACTAATCTACTATATGGTATGGATCTCTGCAGACGTCTATCACTGGGATATCTTACAGGCTCCTACTAATACTGGTACTGGGATCTCCTGCAGACGTCTATCAACTGGGATATCTTACAGAAGTCCTACTAATACTGGTACTGGGATCTCCTGCAGACGTCTATCACTGGGATATCTTACAGAAGTCCTACTAATACTGGTACTGGATCTCCTGCAGACTCTATACTGGGATATCTTACAGAAGATCCTACTAATACTGGTACTGGGATCTCCTGCAGACGTCTACATACTGAGATATCTTACAAAGTCCTACTAATACTGGTACTGGGATCTCCTGCAGACGTCTATCACTGAGAATATCTTACAGAAGTCCTACTAATATGTGATACTGGGATCTCCTGCAGACTTAATACTGGATATCTTACAGAAGTCCTACTAATACTGGTACTGGGATCTCCTGCAGACGTCTAATACAGGATATCTTACAGAAGTCCTACTAATACTGGTACTGGGATCTCCTGCAGACGTCTAATACTGAGATATCTTACAGAAGTCCTACTATATGATACTGGATCTTAGAGTTATAATGGATCTCCTGACAGACGTCTATCACTGGATATCTTACAGAAGTCCTACTAATACTGGTACTGGGATCTCCTGCAGACGCTATCACTGGGATATCTTACAGAAGTCCTACTAATACTGGTATGGGATCTCCTGCAGACGTCTAATAACTGAGATATCTTACAGAAGTCCTACTAATAATGATGATACTGGGATCTCCTTTAGACGTCTATCACTGGGATATCTTACAGACGTCTATCACTGGATATCTTACAGCGTCCTACTAATACTGTACTGGGATCTCCTGCAGACGTCTATCACTGGATATCTTACAGAAGTCCTACTAATACTGGTACTGGGATCTCCTGCAGACGTCTATCACTGGAATCTTACAGAAGTCCTACTAATACTGTACTGGATCTCCTGCAGACGTCTATCACTGGATATCTTACAGACGTCCTACTAATACTGGTACTGGGATCTCCTGCAGACTCTATCACTGGGATATCTTACAAAGTCCTACTAATACTGGTACTGGATCTCCTGCAGACGTCTATCACTGGATATCTTACAGAAGTCCTACTAATACTGTACTGGGATCTCCTGCAGACTCTAATACTGGATATCTTACAGAAGTCCTACTAATACTGGTACTGGATCTCTGCAGACGTCTAATACTGAATATCTTACAGAAGTCCTACTAATACTGGTACTGGATCTCCTGCAACGTCTAATACTGATATCTTACAGAAGTCCTACTAATATAGTACTGGATCCCCCTTTAGAACTCTAAATCCCAAACTGGTACTATCTTGCAGACGTCTATACTGGATATCTTACAGAAGTCCTACTAATATGGTACTGGGATCTCTAGACGTCTATCACTGGATATCTTACAGAAGTCCTACTAATACTGGTACTGGGATCTCCTGCAGACGCTATCACTGGGATATCTACAGAAGTCTACAATACTGGTACTGGATCTCCTGCAGACGTCTATACTGGATATCTTACAGAGTCCTACTAATACTGGTACTGGGATCTCCTGCAGACGTCTATCACTGGATATCTTACAGAAGTCCTACTAATACTGTGTACTGGGATCTCCTGCAGACGTCTATACTGGATATCTTACAGAAGTCCTACTAATATGGTACTGGGATCTCCTGCAGACGTCTATCACTGGGATATCTTACAGAAGTCTACTAATACTGTACTGGATCCTGCGATACTCTATACTGGGATATCTTACAGAGTCACTAATAGTACTGTACTGGTATCTCCTGCAGACGTCTATCACTGGATATCTTACAGAAGTCCTACTAATACTGGTACTGGGATCTCCTGCAGACGTCTAAACACTGGATATCTTACAGAAGTCCTACTAATACTGGTACTGGGATCTCCTGCAGACGTCTATCACTGGGATATCTTACAGAGTCCTACTAATACTGGTACTGGGATCTCCTGCAGACGTCTATATACTGGGATATCTTACAAAGTCCTACTAATACTGGTACTGGATCTCCTGCAGGACGTCTATCACTGGGATATCTTACAGAAGTCCTACTAATACTGGTACTGGGATCTCCTGCAGACGTCTAATACTGAGATATCTTACAGAAGTCCTACTAATACTGGTACTGGGATCTCCTGCAGACGTCTATACTGAGATATTCTTACAGAAGTCCTACTAATACTGGTACTGGGATCTCCTGCAGACGTCTAATACTGGGATATCTTACAGAAGTCCTACTAATACTGTACTGGATCTCCTGAGACGTCTATCACTGGATATCTTACAGAAGCGTCTAATCACTGATGGGATTAATCTATACAGACACAGTCCTACTAATACTGGTACTGGGATCTCCTGCAGACGTCTATACTGGGATATCTTACAGAAGTCCTACTAATACTGGTACTGGGATCTCCTGCAGACGTCTATCACTGGATATCTTACAGAAGTCCTACTAATACTGGTACTGGGATCTCCTGCAGACGTCTAATACTGGGATATCTTACAGAAGTCCTACTAATACTGGTACTGGGATCTCCTGCAGACGTCTATCACTGGATATCTTACAGAAGTCCTACTAATACTGGTACTGGGATCTCCTGCAGACGTCTATCACTGGGATATCTTACAGAAGTCCTACTAATACTGGTACTGGGATCTCCTGCAGACGTCTAATACTGGGATATCTTACAGAAGTCCTACTAATACTGGTACTGGGATCTCCTGCAGACTCTATACTGGATATCTTACAGAAGTCCTACTAATACTGGTACTGGATCTCCTGCAGACGTCTAATACTGGATATCTTACAGAAGTCCTACTAATCTGGTACTGGGATCTCCTGCAGACGTCTATCACTGGTATATCTTACAGAAGTCTACTAATACTGTACTGGGATCTCCTTCAGACGTCTATCACTGGGATATCTTACAGAAGTCCTACTAATACTGGTACTGGGATCTCCTGCAGACGTCTATCACTGGATATCTTACAGAAGTCCTACTAATACTGGTACTGGGATCTCCTGCAGACGTCTATCACTGGATATCTTACAGAAGTCCTACTAATACTGGTACTGGGATCTCCTGCAGACGTCTAATACTGGATATCTTACAGAAGTCCTACTAATACTGGTACTGGGATCTCCTGCAGACGTCTATACTGAGATATCTTACAGAAGTTCTACTAATACTGGTACTGGGATCTCCTGCAGACGTCTATCACTGGGATATCTTACAGAAGTCCTACTAATATGGTACTGGGATCTCCTGCTAGACTTCTAAACACTGGGATATCTTACAGAAGTCTATCACTGGATATCTTCAGACGTCCTACTAATACTGGTACTGGATCTCCTGCAGACGTCTATCACTGGGATATCTTACAGAAGTCCTACTAATACTGGTACTGGGATCTCCTGCAGATGTCTAATCACTGGGATATCTTACAGAAGTCCTACTAATACTGGTACTGGGATCTCCTGCAGACTTCTATCACTGGGATATCTTACAGAAGTCCTACTAATACTGGTACTGGATCTCCTGCAGACGTCTAATACTGGAGATATCTTACAGAAGTCCTACTAATACTGGTACTGGATCTCCTGCAGACGTCTAATCACTGGGATATCTTACAGAAGTCCTACTAATACTGGTACTGGGATCTCCTGCAGACGTCTAATACTGGGATATCTTACAGAAGTCCTACTAATACTGGTACTGGGATCTCCTGCAGACTTCTATCACTGGGATATCTTACAGAAGTCCTACTAATACTAGTACTGAGATCTCCTGCAGACGTCTAATACTGGGATATCTTACAGAAGTCCTACTAATACTGGTACTGGGATCTCCTGCAGACGTCTAATACTGGGATATCTTACAGAAGTCCTACTAATACTGGTACTGGGATCTCCTGCAGACGTCTAATACTGGGATATCTTACAGAAGTCCTACTAATACTGGTACTGGGATCTCCTGCAGACGTCTAATACTGGGATATCTTACAGAAGTCCTACTAATACTGGTACTGGGATCTCCTGCAGACGTCTAATACTGAAATATCTTACAGAAGTCCTACTAATAATGATGATACTGGGATCTCCTGCAGACGTCTAATACTGAAATATCTTACAGACGTCCTACTAATAATGATGATACTGGGATCTCCTGCAGACGTCTAATACTGGGATATCTTACAGAAGTCCTACTAATACTGGTACTGGGATCTCCTGCAGACGTCTAATACTGAGATATCTTACAGAAGTCCTACTAATACTGGTACTGGGATCTCCTGCAGACGTCTAATACTGGGATATCTTACAGAAGTCCTACTAATACTGGTACTGGGATCTCCTGCAGACGTCTAATACTGAGATATCTTACAGACGTCCTACTAATACTGGTACTGGGATCTTCTGCAGACGTCTTAATACTGGGATATCTTACAGAAGTCCTACTAATACTGGTACTGGATCTCCTGCAGACGTCTAATACTGGGATATCTTACAGAAGTCCTACTAATACTGGTACTGGGATCTCCTGCAGACGTCTAATACTGAAATATCTTACAGAAGTCCTACTAATAATGATGATACTGGGATCTCCTGCAGACGTCTAATACTGAAATATCTTACAGAAGTCCTACTAATAATGATGATACTGGGATCTCCTGCAGACGTCTAATACTGGGATATCTTACAGAAGTCCTACTAATACTGGTACTGGGATCTCCTGCAGACGTCTAATACTGAGATATCTTACAGAAGTCCTACTAATACTGTACTGGGATCTCCTGCAGACGTCTAATACTGGGATATCTTACAGAAGTCCTACGAATACTGGTACTGGGATCTCCTGCAGACGTCTAATACTGAGATATCTTACAGAAGTCCTACTAATACTGGTACTGGGATCTCCTGCAGACGTCTATCACTGGGATATCTTACAGAAGTCCTACTAATACTAGTACTGAGATCTCCTGCAGACGTCTAATACTGGAATATCTTACAGAAGTCCTACTAATACTGGTACTGGGATCTCCTGCAGACGTCTAATACTGGGATATCTTACAGAAGTCCTACTAATACTGGTACTGGGATCTCCTGCAGACGTCTAATACTGAAATATCTTACAGAAGTCCTACTAATAATGATGATACTGGGATCTCCTGCAGACGTCTAATACTGAAATATCTTACAGAAGTCCTACTAATAATGATGATACTGGGATCTCCTGCAGACGTCTAATACTGGATATCTTACAGAAGTCCTACTAATACTGGTACTGGGATCTCCTGCAGACGTCTAATACTGGGATATCTTACAGAAGTCCTACTAATACTAGTACTGGGATCTCCTGCAGACGTTCTAATACTGGGATATCTTACAGAAGTCCTGCTAATACTGGTACTGGGATCTCCTGCAGACGTCTATCACTGGGATATCTTACAGAAGTCCTGCTAATACTGGTACTGGGATCTCCTGCAGACGTCTATCACTGGGATATCTTACAGAAGTCCTACTAATACTGGTACTGGGATCTCCTGCAGACGTCTATCACTGGGATATCTTACAGAAGTCCTACTAATACTGAGTACTTGAGATCTCCTGCAGACGTCTAATACTGGATATCTTACAGAAGTCCTACTAATACTGGTACTGGGATCTCCTGCAGACGTCTAATACTGAGATATCTTACAGAAGTCCTACTAATACTGGTACTGGGATCTCCTGCAGACGTCTATCACTGGGATATCTTACAGAAGTCCTACTAATACTGGTACTGGGATCTCCTGCAGACGTCTAATACTGAGATATCTTACAGAAGTCCTACTAATACTGGTACTGGGATCTCCTGCAGACGTCTATCACTGGAGATATCTTACAGAAGTCCTACTAATACTGGTACTGGGATCTCCTGCAGACGTCTATCACTGGGATATCTTACAGAAGTCCTACTAATACTGGTACTGGGATCTCCTGCAGACGTCTAATACTGGGATATCTTACAGAAGTCCTACTAATACTGGTACTGGGATCTCCTGCAGACGTCTAATACTGAGATATCTTACAGAAGTCCTACTAATACTGGTACTGGGATCTCCTGCAGACGTCTATCACTGGGATATCTTACAGAAGTCCTACTAATACTGGTACTGGGATCTCCTGCAGACGTCTATCACTGGGATATCTTACAGAAGTCCTACTAATACTGGTACTGGGATCTCCTGCAGACGTCTATCACTGGGATATCTTACAGAAGTCCTACTAATACTAGTACTGAGATCTCCTGCAGACGTCTAATACTGAGATATCTTACAGAAGTCCTACTAATACTGGTACTGGGATCTCCTGCAGACGTCTAATACTGAGATATCTTACAGAAGTCCTACTAATACTGGTACTGGGATCTCCTGCAGACGTCTATCACTGGGATATCTTACAGAAGTCCTACTAATACTGGTACTGGGATCTCCTGCAGACGTCTAATACTGAGATATCTTACAGAAGTCCTACTAATACTGGTACTGGGATCTCCTGCAGACGTCTATCACTGGGATATCTTACAGAAGTCCTACTAATACTGGTACTGGGATCTCCTGCAGACGTCTATCACTGGGATATCTTACAGAAGTCCTACTAATACTAGTACTGAGATCTCCTGCAGACGTCTAATACTGAGATATCTTACAGAAGTCCTACTAATACTGGTACTGGGATCTCCTGCAGACATCTAATACTGAGATATCTTACAGAAGTCCTACTAATACTGGTACTGGGATCTCCTGCAGACGTCTATCACTGGGATATCTTACAGAAGTCCTACTAATACTGGTACTGGGATCTCCTGCAGACGTCTAATACTGAGATATCTTACAGAAGTCCTACTAATACTGGTACTGGGATCTCCTGCAGACGTCTATCACTGGGATATCTTACAGAAGTCCTACTAATACTGGTACTGGGATCTCCTGCAGACGTCTATCACTGGGATATCTTACAGAAGTCCTACTAATACTAGTACTGAGATCTCCTGCAGACGTCTAATACTGGGATATCTTACAGAAGTCCTACTAATGCTGGTACTGGGATCTCCTGCAGACGTCTAATACTGGGATATCTTACAGAAGTCCTACTAATACTGGTACTGGGATCTCCTGCAGACGTCTAATACTGAAATATCTTACAGAAGTCCTACTAATAATCATGATACTGGGATCTCCTGCAGACGTCTAATACTGAAATATCTTACAGATGTCCTACTAATAATGATGATACTGGGATCTCCTGCAGATGTCTAATACTGGGATATCTTACAGAAGTCCTACTAATACTGGTACTGGGATCTCCTGCAGACGTCTAATACTGAGATATCTTACAGAAGTCCTACTAATACTGGTACTGGGATCTCCTGCAGACGTCTAATACTGAGATATCTTACAGAAGTCCTACTAATACTGGTACTGGGATCTCCTGCAGACGTCTAATACTGAGATATCTTACAGAAGTCCTACTAATACTGGTACTGGGATCTCCTGCAGACGTCTATCACTGGGATATCTTACAGAAGTCCTACTAATACTAGTACTGAGATCTCCTGCAGACGTCTAATACTGGGATATCTTACAGAAGTCCTACTAATACTGGTACTGGGATCTCCTGCAGACGTCTAATACTGGATATCTTACAGAAGTCCTACTAATACTGGTACTGGGATCTCCTGCAGACGTCTAATACTGAAATATCTTACAGAAGTCCTACTAATAATGATGATACTGGGATCTCCTGCAGACATCTAATACTGGGATATCTTACAGAAGTCCTACTAATACTGGTACTGGGATCTCCTGCAGACGTCTAATACTGAGATATCTTACAGAAGTCCTACTAATACTGGTACTGGGATCTCCTGCAGACGTCTAATACTGAGATATCTTACAGAAGTCCTACTAATACTGGTACTGGGATCTCCTGCAGATGTCTAATACTGGGATATCTTACAGAAGTCCTACTAATACTGGTACTGGGATCTCCTGCAGACGTCTAATACTGAGATATCTTACAGAAGTCCTACTAATACTGGTACTGGGATCTCCTGCAGACCTGGGATATCTTACAGAAGTCCTACTAATACTAGTACTGAGATCTCCTGCAGACGTCTAATACTGGGATATCTTACAGAAGTCCTACTAATACTGGTACTGGGATCTCCTGCAGACGTCTAATACTGGGATATCTTACAGAAGTCCTACTTATACTGGTACTGGGATCTCCTGCAGACGTCTAATACTGAAATATCTTACAGGAGTCCTACTAATACTGGTACTGGGATCTCCTGCAGACGTCTAATACTGAAATATCTTACAGAAGTCCTACTAATAATGATTATACTGGGATCTCCTGCAGACGTCTAATACTGAAATATCTTACAGAAGTCCTACTAATAATGATGATACTGGGATCTCCTGCAGACGTCTAATACTGAAATATCTTACAGAAGTCCTACTAATAATGATGATACTGGGATCTCCTGCAGACGTCTAATACTGGGATATCTTACAGAAGTCCTACTAATACTGGTACTGGGATCTCCTGCAGACGTCTAATACTGAGATATCTTACAGAAGTCCTACTAATACTGGTACTGGGATCTCCTGCAGACGTCTAATACTGAAATATCTTACAGAAGTCCTACTAATAATGATACTGGGATCTCCTGCAGACGTCTAATACTGAAATATCTTACAGAAGTCCTACTAATAATGATACTGGGATCTCCTGCAGACGTCTAATACTGAAATATCTTACAGAAGTCCTACTAATAATGATACTGGGATCTCCTGCAGACGTCTAATACTGAGATATCTTACAGAAGTCCTACTAATACTGGTACTGGGATCTCCTGCAGACGTCTATCACTGGGATATCTTACAGAAGTCCTACTAATACTGGTACTGGGATCTCCTGCAGACGTCTAATACTGGGATATCTTACAGAAGTCCTACTAATACTGGTACTGGGATCTCCTGCAGACGTCTAATACTGAGATATCTTACAGACGTCCTACTAATACTGGTACTGGGATCTCCTGCAGACGTCTAATACTGGGATATCTTACAGAAGTCCTACTAATACTAGTACTGAGATCTCCTTTAGACGTCTATCACTGGGATATCTTACAGACGTCTATCACTGGGATATCTTACAGAAGTCCTACTAATACTGGTACTGGGATCTCCTGCAGACGTCTATCACTGGGATATCTTACAGAAGTCCTACTAATACTGGTACTGGGATCTCCTGCAGACGTCTAATACTGGGATATCTTACAGAAGTCCTACTAATTGTCACATCGCCATTGGACTCGGTGGCTGGTGTTCCTGCCTCGGCCACTGGGAGGAGCCGGTTTCCTTCGGCTGATGGCGCCAGTGATAGGAGGGCCTTGTCCTCATATGGACCTGCTCCTGCGATGTCTGCCTCTGTCGCGGAGCACCGCCATGTTTCTCCTTTGGGTGGTGTTGGTAGCCGAGGAGCGGGCCCTGCAGAGCTGTCTGTTAGGCGCAGCCTTCGTTCTGCTGTCAGAGGTGGGGTGGGCAGAGCCAGTCGTGCATCACCATCTGGCCTGGGTCTAAGGGCGGTCCGCTGTGGGCTCCAACCTATGGGAGGTAGCCGTGCCCTTCAAGTACATTGGAGCCTGGCTTGCAGGCCGCCAGATATAGTTTTGGTTCCCCAGTGATACTGTGTGTTTAGTTTCGTGTCTGACCTTGCCTGGATTTCTGACTCTGCCTCTGCCTATTGATTCTATACCTCAGCTGCCCTCTTGGTTTTGCAATTGACCTTTGCCTGGATTTTTGACTCTGCTACTGCCTGACGATTTTGTACCTTCGCTGCCCTCTCGGTTTTGACTCGGACATCTGACTTCGTTTTTTGGGTCTTGATTTTTCCCTGGCGACCTCCCCGGCTCTGTTGCTCATATAGGCAGCTACCCCCTGGGCTCCGCTGTAATTCCAGATCCCTGTATAGGGGTTAAGGGTCTCGGGGTGCTGCCTACCAGCAGCTCGGCCTGACAGCGGATGGTCGTCACACTAATACTGGTACTGGGATCTCCTGCAGACGTCTAATACTGAAATATCTTACAGAAGTCCTACTAATACTGGTACTGGGATCTCCTGCAGACGTCTAATACTGAGATATCTTACAGAAGTCCTACTAATACTGGTACTGGGATCTCCTGCAGACGTCTAATACTGAAATATATCTTACAGAAGTCCTACTAATACTGGTACTGGGATCTCCTGCAGACGTCTAATACTGAGATATCTTACAGAAGTCCTACTAATACTGGTACTGGGATCTCCTGCAGACGTCTAATACTGAAATATCTTACAGAAGTCCTACTAATACTGGTACTGGGATCTCCTGCAGACGTCTAATACTGAAATATATCTTACAGAAGTCCTACTAATAATGATGATACTGGGATCTCCTACAGACGTCTAATACTGAGATATCTTACAGAAGTCCTACTAATACTGGTACTGGGATCTCCTGCAGACTTCTAATACTGGGATATCTTACAGAAGTCCTACTAATACTGGTACTGGGATCTCCTGCAGACGTCCAATACTGAAATATCTTACAGAAGTCCTACTAATACTGGTACTGGGATCTCCTGCAGACGTCTAATACTGAAATATCTTACAGAAGTCCTACTAATAATGGTACTGGGATCTCCTGCAGACGTCTATCACTGGGATATCTTACAGAAGTCCTACTAATACTAGTACTGAGATCTCCTGCAGACGTCTAATACTGGGATATCTTACAGAAGTCCTACTAATACTGGTACTGGGATCTCCTGCAGACGTCTAATACTGGGATATCTTACAGAAGTCCTACTAATACTGGTACTGGGATCTCCTGCAGACGTCTAATACTGAAATATCTTACAGAAGTCCTACTAATAATGATGATACTGGGATCTCCTGCAGACGTCTAATACTGGGATATCTTACAGAAGTCCTACTAATACTGGTACTGGGATCTCCTGCAGACGTCTAATACTGAGATATCTTACAGAAGTCCTACTAATACTGGTACTGGGATCTCCTGCAGACGTCTAATACTGAGATATCTTACAGAAGTCCTACTAATACTGGTACTGGGATCTCCTGCAGATGTCTAATACTGGGATATCTTACAGAGTCCTACTAATACTGGTACTGGGATCTCCTGCAGACGTCTAATACTGAGATATCTTACAGAAGTCCTACTAATACTGGTACTGGGATCTCCTGCAGACCTGGGATATCTTACAGAAGTCCTACTAATACTAGTACTGAGATCTCCTGCAGACGTCTAATACTGGGATATCTTACAGAAGTCCTACTAATACTGGTACTGGGATCTCCTGCAGACGTCTAATACTGGATATCTTACAGAAGTCCTACTTATACTGGTACTGGGGATCTCCTGCAGACGTCTAATACTGAAATATCTTACAGGAGTCCTACTAATACTGGTACTGGGATCTCCTGCAGACGTCTAATACTGAAATATCTTACAGAAGTCCTACTAATAATGATTATACTGGGATCTCCTGCAGACGTCTAATACTGAAATATCTTACAGAAGTCCTACTAATAATGATGATACTGGGATCTCCTGCAGACGTCTAATACTGAAATATCTTACAGAAGTCCTACTAATAATGATGATACTGGGATCTCCTGCAGACGTCTAATACTGGGATATCTTACAGAAGTCCTACTAATACTGGTACTGGGATCTCCTGCAGACGTCTAATACTGAGATATCTTACAGAAGTCCTACTAATACTGGTACTGGGATCTCCTGCAGACGTCTAATACTGAAATATCTTACAGAAGTCCTACTAATAATGATACTGGGATCTCCTGCAGACGTCTAATACTGAAATATCTTACAGAAGTCCTACTAATAATGATACTGGGATCTCCTGCAGACGTCTAATACTGAAATATCTTACAGAAGTCCTACTAATAATGATACTGGGATCTCCTGCAGACGTCTAATACTGAGATATCTTACAGAAGTCCTACTAATACTGGTACTGGGATCTCCTGCAGACGTCTATCACTGGGATATCTTACAGAAGTCCTACTAATACTGGTACTGGGATCTCCTGCAGACGTCTAATACTGGGATATCTTACAGAAGTCCTACTAATACTGGTACTGGGATCTCCTGCAGACGTCTAATACTGAGATATCTTACAGACGTCCTACTAATACTGGTACTGGGATCTCCTGCAGACGTCTAATACTGGGATATCTTACAGAAGTCCTACTAATACTAGTACTGAGATCTCCTTTAGACGTCTATCACTGGGATATCTTACAGACGTCTATCACTGGGATATCTTACAGAAGTCCTACTAATACTGGTACTGGGATCTCCTGCAGACGTCTATCACTGGGATATCTTACAGAAGTCCTACTAATACTGGTACTGGGATCTCCTGCAGACGTCTAATACTGGGATATCTTACAGAAGTCCTACTAATTGTCACATCGCCATTGGACTCGGTGGCTGGTGTTCCTGCCTCGGCCACTGGGAGGAGCCGGTTTCCTTCGGCTGATGGCGCCAGTGATAGGAGGGCCTTGTCCTCATATGGACCTGCTCCTGCGATGTCTGCCTCTGTCGCGGAGCACCGCCATGTTTCTCCTTTGGGTGGTGTTGGTAGCCGAGGAGCGGGCCCTGCAGAGCTGTCTGTTAGGCGCAGCCTTCGTTCTGCTGTCAGAGGTGGGGTGGGCAGAGCCAGTCGTGCATCACCATCTGGCCTGGTCTAAGGGCGGTCCGCTGTGGGCTCCAACCTATGGGAGGTAGCCGTGCCCTTCAAGTACATTGGAGCCTGGCTTGCAGGCCGCCAGATATAGTTTTGGTTCCCCAGTGATACTGTGTGTTTAGTTTCGTGTCTGACCTTGCCTGGATTTCTGACTCTGCCTCTGCCTATTGATTCTATACCTCAGCTGCCCTCTTGGTTTTGCAATTGACCTTTGCCTGGATTTTTGACTCTGCTACTGCCTGACGATTTTGTACCTTCGCTGCCCTCTCGGTTTTGACTCGGACATCTGACTTCGTTTTTTGGGTCTTGATTTTTCCCTGGCGACCTCCCCGGCTCTGTTGCTCATATAGGCAGCTACCCCCTGGGCTCCGCTGTAATTCCAGATCCCTGTATAGGGGTTAAGGGTCTCGGGGTGCTGCCTACCAGCAGCTCGGCCTGACAGCGGATGGTCGTCACACTAATACTGGTACTGGGATCTCCTGCAGACGTCTAATACTGAAATATCTTACAGAAGTCCTACTAATACTGGTACTGGGATCTCCTGCAGACGTCTAATACTGAGATATCTTACAGAAGTCCTACTAATACTGGTACTGGGATCTCCTGCAGACGTCTAATACTGAAATATATCTTACAGAAGTCCTACTAATACTGGTACTGGGATCTCCTGCAGACGTCTAATACTGAGATATCTTACAGAAGTCCTACTAATACTGGTACTGGGATCTCCTGCAGACGTCTAATACTGAAATATCTTACAGAAGTCCTACTAATACTGGTACTGGATCTCCTGCAGACGTCTAATACTGAAATATATCTTACAGAAGTCCTACTAATAATGATGATACTGGGATCTCCTACAGACGTCTAATACTGAGATATCTTACAGAAGTCCTACTAATACTGGTACTGGATCTCCTGCAGACTTCTAATACTGGGATATCTTACAGAAGTCCTACTAATACTGGTACTGGATCTCCTGCAGACGTCCAATACTGAAATATCTTACAGAAGTCCTACTAATACTGGTACTGGGATCTCCTGCAGACGTCTAATACTGAATATCTTACAGAAGTCCTACTAATAATGATGATACTGGATCTCCTGCAGACGTCTAATACTGAGATATCTTACAGAAGTCCTACTAATACTGGTACTGGGATCTCCTGCAGACGTCTAATACAGGGATATCTTACAGAAGTCCTACTAATACTGGTACTGGATCTCCTGCAGACGTCTAATACTGAGATATCTTACAGAAGTCCTACTAATACTGGTACTGGATCTCCTGCAGACGTCTAATACAGGGATATCTTACAGAAGTCCTACTAATACTGGTACTGGGATCTCCTGCAGACGTCTAATACTGAGATATCTTACAGAAGTCCTACTAATACTGGTACTGGGATCTCCTGCAGACGTCTAATACTGAGATATCTTACAGAAGTCCTACTAATAATGATGATACTGGGATCTCCTTTAGACGTCTATCACTGGGATATCTTACAGACGTCTATCACTGGATATCTTACAGGCGTCCTACTAATACTGGTACTGGGATCTCCTGCAGACGTCTATCACTGGGATATCTTACAGAAGTCCTACTAATACTGGTACTGGGATCTCTGCAGACGTCTATCACTGGGATATCTTACAGAAGTCCTACTAATACTGGTACTGGGATCTCCTGCAGACGTCTATCACTGGGATATCTTACAGACGTCCTACTAATACTGGGATCTCCTGCAGACGTCTATCACTGGGATATCTTACAAAAGTCCTACTAATACTGGTACTGGGATCTCCTGCAGACGTCTATCACTGGGATATCTTACAGAAGTCCTACTAATACTGGTACTGGGATCTCCTGCAGACTTCTAATACTGGGATATCTTACAGAAGTCCTACTAATACTGGTACTGGGATCTCCTGCAGACGTCTAATACTGAAATATCTTACAGAAGTCCTACTAATACTGGTACTGGATCTCCTGCAGACGTCTAATACTGAAATATCTTACAGAAGTCCTACTAATAATGATGATACTGGGATCTCCTGCAGACGTCTAATACTGGATATCTTACAGAAGTCCTACTAATACTGGTACTGGGATCTCCTGCAGACGTCTAATACTGAGATATCTTACAGAAGTCCTACTAATACTGGTACTGGGATCTCCTGCAGACGTCTAATACTGAGATATCTTACAGAAGTCCTACTAATACTGGTACTGGGATCTCCTGCAGATGTCTAATACTGGGATATCTTACAGAAGTCCTACTAATACTGGTACTGGGATCTCCTGCAGACGTCTAATACTGAGATATCTTACAGAAGTCCTACTAATACTGGTACTGGGATCTCCTGCAGACCTGGGATATCTTACAGAAGTCCTACTAATACTAGTACTGAGATCTCCTGCAGACGTCTAATACTGGGATATCTTACAGAAGTCCTACTAATACTGGTACTGGGATCTCCTGCAGACGTCTAATACTGGGATATCTTACAGAAGTCCTACTTATACTGGTACTGGGATCTCCTGCAGACGTCTAATACTGAAATATCTTACAGGAGTCCTACTAATACTGGTACTGGGATCTCCTGCAGACGTCTAATACTGAAATATCTTACAGAAGTCCTACTAATAATGATTATACTGGGATCTCCTGCAGACGTCTAATACTGAAATATCTTACAGAAGTCCTACTAATAATGATGATACTGGGATCTCCTGCAGACGTCTAATACTGAAATATCTTACAGAAGTCCTACTAATAATGATGATACTGGGATCTCCTGCAGACGTCTAATACTGGGATATCTTACAGAAGTCCTACTAATACTGGTACTGGGATCTCCTGCAGACGTCTAATACTGAGATATCTTACAGAAGTCCTACTAATACTGGTACTGGGATCTCCTGCAGACGTCTAATACTGAAATATCTTACAGAAGTCCTACTAATAATGATACTGGGATCTCCTGCAGACGTCTAATACTGAAATATCTTACAGAAGTCCTACTAATAATGATACTGGGATCTCCTGCAGACGTCTAATACTGAAATATCTTACAGAAGTCCTACTAATAATGATACTGGGATCTCCTGCAGACGTCTAATACTGAGATATCTTACAGAAGTCCTACTAATACTGGTACTGGGATCTCCTGCAGACGTCTATCACTGGATATCTTACAGAAGTCCTACTAATACTGGTACTGGGATCTCCTGCAGACGTCTAATACTGGGATATCTTACAGAAGTCCTACTAATACTGGTACTGGGATCTCCTGCAGACGTCTAATACTGAGATATCTTACAGACGTCCTACTAATACTGGTACTGGGATCTCCTGCAGACGTCTAATACTGGGATATCTTACAGAAGTCCTACTAATACTAGTACTGAGATCTCCTTTAGACGTCTATCACTGGGATATCTTACAGACGTCTATCACTGGGATATCTTACAGAAGTCCTACTAATACTGGTACTGGGATCTCCTGCAGACGTCTATCACTGGGATATCTTACAGAAGTCCTACTAATACTGGTACTGGGATCTCCTGCAGACGTCTAATACTGGGATATCTTACAGAAGTCCTACTAATTGTCACATCGCCATTGGACTCGGTGGCTGGTGTTCCTGCCTCGGCCACTGGGAGGAGCCGGTTTCCTTCGGCTGATGGCGCCAGTGATAGGAGGGCCTTGTCCTCATATGGACCTGCTCCTGCGATGTCTGCCTCTGTCGCGGAGCACCGCCATGTTTCTCCTTTGGGTGGTGTTGGTAGCCGAGGAGCGGGCCCTGCAGAGCTGTCTGTTAGGCGCAGCCTTCGTTCTGCTGTCAGAGGTGGGGTGGGCAGAGCCAGTCGTGCATCACCATCTGGCCTGGGTCTAAGGGCGGTCCGCTGTGGGCTCCAACCTATGGGAGGTAGCCGTGCCCTTCAAGTACATTGGAGCCTGGCTTGCAGGCCGCCAGATATAGTTTTGGTTCCCCAGTGATACTGTGTGTTTAGTTTCGTGTCTGACCTTGCCTGGATTTCTGACTCTGCCTCTGCCTATTGATTCTATACCTCAGCTGCCCTCTTGGTTTTGCAATTGACCTTTGCCTGGATTTTTGACTCTGCTACTGCCTGACGATTTTGTACCTTCGCTGCCCTCTCGGTTTTGACTCGGACATCTGACTTCGTTTTTTGGGTCTTGATTTTTCCCTGGCGACCTCCCCGGCTCTGTTGCTCATATAGGCAGCTACCCCCTGGGCTCCGCTGTAATTCCAGATCCCTGTATAGGGGTTAAGGGTCTCGGGGTGCTGCCTACCAGCAGCTCGGCCTGACAGCGGATGGTCGTCACACTAATACTGGTACTGGGATCTCCTGCAGACGTCTAATACTGAAATATCTTACAGAAGTCCTACTAATACTGGTACTGGGATCTCCTGCAGACGTCTAATACTGAGATATCTTACAGAAGTCCTACTAATACTGGTACTGGGATCTCCTGCAGACGTCTAATACTGAAATATATCTTACAGAAGTCCTACTAATACTGGTACTGGGATCTCCTGCAGACGTCTAATACTGAGATATCTTACAGAAGTCCTACTAATACTGGTACTGGGATCTCCTGCAGACGTCTAATACTGAAATATCTTACAGAAGTCCTACTAATACTGGTACTGGGATCTCCTGCAGACGTCTAATACTGAAATATATCTTACAGAAGTCCTACTAATAATGATGATACTGGGATCTCCTACAGACGTCTAATACTGAGATATCTTACAGAAGTCCTACTAATAATGATGATACTGGGATCTCCTGCAGACGTCTAATACTGAGATATCTTACAGAAGTCCTACTAATACTGGTACTGGGATCTCCTGCAGACGTCTAATACAGGGATATCTTACAGAAGTCCTACTAATACTGGTACTGGGATCTCCTGCAGACGTCTAATACTGAGATATCTTACAGAAGTCCTACTAATACTGGTACTGGGATCTCCTGCAGACGTCTAATACAGGGATATCTTACAGAAGTCCTACTAATACTGGTACTGGGATCTCCTGCAGACGTCTAATACTGAGATATCTTACAGAAGTCCTACTAATACTGGTACTGGGATCTCCTGCAGACGTCTAATACTGAGATATCTTACAGAAGTCCTACTAATAATGATGATACTGGGATCTCCTTTAGACGTCTATCACTGGGATATCTTACAGACGTCTATCACTGGGATATCTTACAGGCGTCCTACTAATACTGGTACTGGGATCTCCTGCAGACGTCTATCACTGGGATATCTTACAGAAGTCCTACTAATACTGGTACTGGGATCTCCTGCAGACGTCTATCACTGGGATATCTTACAGAAGTCCTACTAATACTGGTACTGGGATCTCCTGCAGACGTCTATCACTGGGATATCTTACAGACGTCCTACTAATACTGGGATCTCCTGCAGACGTCTATCACTGGGATATCTTACAAAAGTCCTACTAATACTGGTACTGGGATCTCCTGCAGACGTCTATCACTGGGATATCTTACAGAAGTCCTACTAATACTGGTACTGGGATCTCCTGCAGACTTCTAATACTGGGATATCTTACAGAAGTCCTACTAATACTGGTACTGGGATCTCCTGCAGCTCTAAACTGGGATTCTTTTAGACGTCAAACTGGGATATCTTAGAATCCACTAATATTACTGGATCTCCGAGACGTCTAATCTGAATATCTTTCGAATCCTTTAGTACTGGGTACTGGGACAACGAGAAACCTAATAATGTACTGGGGGTTCCCCCCAACGTCCAATCTGAATACTTACGAAATCCTACTAATTACTGGTACTGGGACCAACTGAAAGGTCCTAAAAAGGGTCTGGGATTCCTGCAGACTCCCCAAAACGGGATATCTTACAGAATCCTACTAATACTGTACTGGGGTCCCTTGACGTCTAATTTTCTGGATATCTTACGAACCCACAATACTGGTATGAGATCCCTGAGCGCTAATCGGATATCTTACAAATCCTACTAATATGTCGGGACTCCGGGAAAAGTCTAACGGTATTTACGAGTCTCTAAAGGGCCCCCTTACCTGGATACGCAAACATATCGCCTCAATGCAATTTTTTTGACTGCGGCGACCCCTCCCGGATCTCGCGGTGGACCCTACCGCAGGGCTCCCCCCGGTCCTGATTTTTATGGAATGGGCCCAAAATTTTTTTATCTCGGGCTTCCCCCCTGGGCATTGCAAAACTTTTGGTACTGGGAAAAAAAACCAGCATCTACTACCCCAGACATCCCAAACCCCAAGACCTCGGGGTCGCCGCATTGGGGTAAACTCCTAAATTTTTTCTACCAAAACTATTTTGGACATTCCAGGGTTCCCCCAGGCTATAAATTTTCGGGATCCTGGGAATTTCCCAATTAACGGGGGCCTTTAAAAACTAAATCGTTCCGGAGGCAATTTTTTGGGTTCACAAATTTAGCCAAAATAACTGCGATCAAAAAAGTTCCGAACCATCAATGTTTCTTACAAGCCCGGAATTTTAGACCATTTTCTTTGGCATACTGCTCCAGGGCCCCGATATTTGAAGGGGCCTTCTCCCAAACCCCATTTTTTAGACTCCCCAAAAAGGTGTTTTTATGGGATTAAGGTTCTGGACCATTCTTACCTTAGAATTCCTCCCGTACTTTCCTCAAACCCTTTTCTGGTTTTTAAAGTAATTTTGGCCCTTTTCCCAAAACCCAACCCTGGGGAATCTTTCCAACGGGGCCCAAATCTGAAAATTTTTTGGGGGGTTTTAGACTTTATAACCTGAACTTTTTAAAGTCCATGCCAAGGCACAAAACAAACCCCCCAAAATCAAAGGAACCTCCGCCATTTTGACTTACGACCCTGTTCTTTTCTTTAATGCCCTTTTTTTCTCCTTAAACTCTATTTGTCCTTTTCCCCAAAAAATCTACTTTTGTCTATCTGCCGAGAAATTTTTTCAAAACTTGAGGTTTTTCAAAGTAGTTTTTGGGAAACTCCACCTGGGGGTTTTTTTTGTCTCGGGGGAAAATGGGGGGCCCCGGGTCTCCTCAACAGTCCTTTTCTTCAAGCCCTTAAAGGGGTTTACACTTTGCACCCTCGGGCGGGCAACTTGAAATTTTTGGATTTACTGGTTCTTACCACCTCCTACAATCTTGCTTGAAAACTCTTGCAATTTTTCTTTTCCATCCAAATTTAGGGGTTAGCCCAGGCCCTGGCTTTAAACTTCTTAATGAGACTGTCACGGTAGAACGGGAACATTTAGGTCTTTAAGGACTTTACCTTTAATTTTCTTGCTTCCTCACAATTTGGTTTCTCAATCCCCCAGACAGTTCTTGGGCTTCTTTCTTTTCTCCATGCTCAAAGGGTACACCAAAAGGGCACAACAAGGTTGAGTCAACTTTAATCCCCTGTAAATGGCTTTCAATGTGATTTTATTAGCCAAAACCCCGTTTTGGTCCACAGATTACAGGTCTTTAATTTCAAAATTAAAAATACTGATTTTTTCTAAGGGGCCCAAAACTTTTTCCACCCCCTTTTTAGTTTGGGTTTAACCTCTTTAAAAAACTTTTTTTTTTTCTTCAAATTTTAAAAAATTACCTTTTAGGAAACTTTTCAGAAGAAAAAAATTACGAATTCAGGGTTATACCCAAATTTGTTTGAATCTTCTTAGAAAAAAGAACTTTAATCCTGGTAAATTTTTTTTACGGGGGGGGAGCAGGCTGTGTGTGCAGAATTATATTATCTGGAAAGGCTAAGGCGGCATTTTAGTCAGGCGGCATTATATTATCTGGAGCGGTATGAGGCAACATTATATGAGGGGGCATTTTATTATTTGTAGCGGCTGTGAGGCGGCATTATATTATTTGTAGCGGCTGTGAGGTTGCATATTATCTGGAGTGGCTGTGAGGTGGCATTATATTATCTGGAGCGGCTGTGAGGCGGCATTATATTATCTGTAATGGCTGTGAGGCGGCATGGCAACATAGGACCCACCCCTATTCTTAAAATACAATTAAACCCCATAAGATAAATGAGACATTCAGTCGTGTGTGGAATAAAAGTGGCCATGAAACTTTATTAAGGGTTACTTAATATTTGAAGAATTACACCAAAGAATAACTCCAATTTTAATAAATAACTCCATTTCCATAAATAATTAAAAATATAAATAATCCTTTATAACCATTTAACCAAAATCCGCTCATGGAAAAGAGCAATTGTGCCCACTCGAATAAAGTTGCATGACAAGAATAAACAAGAGAAAGAGAGACAAATAAAACAGGGAGGGGGGGCGGGCATCTTCTTGGCTTGCCACAGCAAATAATGCTTTTTTCTGTCAGAAATTTGTTTATATAAGGGCCATTCCTGCCCAAAGCTTCCACCAATCATGGGGAAACAAGGCCCAATCCTTCTACCTATAAAATAATTTCACACATACAACAAAGTGTGGTAAAGTAATGGCCGAGGTTTTATTAAGAGATTACCAAAAACAAAATTTTTTATTTTTTAAAACTCAAATAAATCCTTTTAAATATTTTTTTTAATCTTTAATAACAACTAAAGGACCAATCGACCCGAATTCACTGGGACGATTTTACCCACGCAAAAAACATTTGACCGATCAGTAACCACTGATCTCTCTCTAATAAAACATCTCGACAAAATGGTGCTATGAAGATTATCAACTTCTTCCATAGGGAGGGTGGGCGTGTGTTTTTCTCCTCACAGCTGAACTGATGCTGAAGACCCAAACAGCTGCTTCTAAACTGCAGTTTTACCGCCTTTTTTGCGTTAACCAATGAGATTAAAGCTCCTTCAGCTGAAGAGCTGGCACATACCAATATCATTTTCTGAAATGAAAAAAAACTCACACAAAAAATACATAAACACAAAGAAATCATTAGTACTCCATTCCCATTTAACTTAAATATAACATTCAGCCAGACCTCCCAAGTGTCCCGGATTCACCGGGACAGTCCCGAATTGCCGACACTGCCCCGGTGTCCCGATCGGGATCTTACATGTCCCGCGCTGTGCACTGAAACTCAGCGCCACGCCCCCCTCTGATGAAACCATGTCAGTGTCTGCCTCAGTGGCAGACTGGGCCTGGTTGCAGGGAGGCATTTTTCCCCCCCAGGACGGTGGATTCAGGGCCGCAGTTAGGGCCAGACCGAGGCTGTGTGTCCTCGGGTGAGTGAGTCCCGCCCCCCCCCCCTCAGTCATCCGGCCCGCCCCGCCCCGGCCGGCTGCCTTTGCATCTCCCTTCACAGGCTGCGGCGGTGAGCTGAAGGCTCACTAAGAGACTGGAGGAGGACATTTGAATATCCCGCCGCCGGCACTGGCGGCTCCAGGGTGCCGGCAGCTGGCTGGTGCCGGCAGTTGGCGGCTCCCAGTTGGTGGCGGCTGCCGGGTGCTGGCAGCTGCCACCTGTCACCAGGTGCTGGCAGCTGCCACCTGGTGTCTGGTGCTGGTGGCTGCCACCTGGTGCTGGCTGGCAGCTGCCGCCTGCTGCCGGGTGCTGGCGACTGCCGGGTGCTGGCGGCTTCCACCTGCTGCCTGGTGCTGGTGGCTGTGTGCTGTGTGCTGGCAGCTGCCACCTGGTGCCAGGTGTTGGCGACTGCCACCTGGTGCCGGCAGCTGCCTGCTGGGTGTTGGTGGCTACCGGGTGCTGCCTGCTGCCGGGTGCTGGCGGCTGCCACCTGGTGCCGGGTGCTGGCAGCTGCCACCTGGTGCCGGGTGCTGGCGGCTTCCACCTGCTGCCGGGTGCTGGTGGCTGCGTGCTGGCAGCTGGTGCCAGGTGTTGGCGACTGCCACCTGGTGCCGGCAGCTGCCTGCTGGGTGTTGGTGGCTACCGGGTGCTGCCGGGTGCCGGCGGCTGCCACCTGGTGCCGGGTGCCGGCGGCTGCCACCTGGTGCCGGCGGCTGCCACCTGGTGCCGGAGGCTGTCGGGTGCTGGCGGATGGTGCCGGATGCTGGCGGCTGCCACCGGCTGCCTGCTGGGTGTTGGTGGCTGCTGGGTGCTGCCTGATGCCGGCTGTCGGATGCTGGCGGCTGGTGCCGGATGCTGGCGGCTTCCGGGTGCCACCGAATGCTGGCTGGTGCAGGGTGTCGACTGGTGACGGCAAGCGGGAGACCAGGAGCGGCAGAGGAAGAAGCAGTCGGGATCCGGGATCAGGAGTGTGGAGTCAGGTAAGGCGCTATTACAGCCGAAGATAGCAACCTGGGGGTGACAATGGGATGGATGGATAGTAGCAGCAGTCTCTATTGTGTATTTTCTATTGTGTTTATAGCCTACAGCCATCTCCATTGTCTATACGGCCAGCAGCCATCCCCATTGTCTATACGGCCAGCAGCCATCCCCATTGTCTATACGGCCAGCAGCCATCCCCATTGTCTATACGGCCAGCAGCCATCCCCATTGTCTATACGGCCCATAGCCATCTCTATTGTGTATTCTCTATTATGTATATAGCTATTGTGTATTCAGCCCACAGCAGTCTCAAGTGTGTATGTGTGTAATCCTACTATAAAATTGCCTCATCGCGTCTTTCTTTCTGTAACGGAAATCCTGCATCGCTGATTGGCTGCTCCGCGACCAATCAGTGACGTGGGATTTCCGTTACAGAGAGACAGCGCTTCACTTTAAATAGCTGCCTGGAAAGTGGGCGGTGAAGTCGGCTTTCCCACCGGCTATTTGAAGTGTCCGTCCTTTCAGCCCCCCTTTGTCACCCCTCACCGCATTGTGAATTCTCAGCCCCCGTCCCCCTCATTGTTACCCACTCCCCGTACTGCGGTGTCACATCTTCCATGATGAAAGACAGAAGAAATATAGGGGGCGCACTAGTGCATTACCATTATTACCAAGTGGGAAGATTCAATTAAGTAATCACTAACCTATTCCTGTTGTGCAATCCCCGCACAACAATGGTGTAGATTTAGAAAGTGGTCAGGGTCTCCTTTCTCCTGGTTCAAGTTCTAAGTCTGCAGATCCTCAAGTCTCTGCAAGCTGCTCCAGCCGTGCACTTCAATAAGATAGGATTTGTGAATTCAATTTGCACGGTCTCGTGCTGAGCGCTCCAAAACAAAGCTGAGGACTCTGCTGACTGGAAAGTCCTTTTATTGAAAATCCTCCATCCGCCACGACATGTTTCGACGGTGTAGTACCGTCTTTCTCAAGTGGAATGGAGGTACTAAGACAATTAAAACCATATATAGAGCAAAAAAGTGTTTCATTGGATAACAATTATCTCAGAAAACTCCCTCTTCTTTAACCTTTTGTGTCTCACACCCGAGGGTACTATAAAATGTTCCCATGAAACTACTTCTACATTAAATAATTAAGATGTTCAATCATCATATACTATCCCAAAACTCATAATAACATAAAAATTCTATATAAAATTAATCTGTATAAAATTGTATATATAAAAACACATTAAATCCCCCATTTTTACTCATTCTATTATAAATATAATAATAATAAAACAAAAAATGTGAAAGAAAAAAAATAAATAAATAAATAAAAAAAAATATTAAAAAAAAAAATTTTTTTTTAAAAATTAAAAAAAAAACAAAAAAAAAAAACATTAATATATTATAAATAAAATAAATAAAAATGTTGATAATTTCTATTATTAAAATGTTATTAAATATTTATGAATATAAAAATAATAATAAAAACTCTTTAAGGACGTCCAAACTAAGTCTAAAATAGATGTAAAATGTATATGTATAACAGGACCTGAAAAAGAGATTAGATACAATACACTGATATTATACATAACAACAAGCTATTTAATTTCTGGACACTTTTTCTATTGTTAGATTGAGGCCCTCTGGATACAGAGTCCCCAATCTAAAGATCCAATAACTTTCCTTCTTAATAAGTCTACTTAGTCTCCCCTGACCCCCTTCTGGTATTTGATCAATAATAGTAAGGTGCATTTTACTGGGGTCTCTTTGATGAATCACCATTCACAATAATACTAGTACACAGACGGATTTTTATCAGGATATCTATAAGGAATTAATAGACACTAATTTACAAATAGATTTTTTGGGATTAAATAATGAGGTAACAACTGGGGACACTCCCCTAATACCTACCTACACTCTTAATGATAATGTGAATCTAAGCCCGACAGCTGATGATAGGGAGGGGTTAAATACCAACGAGACGCTTGAATTATTTCCGTCACCAGATGAGTTAATCACAGACCCTACCCTTAATAATATGGCCGAGGAAGGAATTAGAATAATAAATAAAGAGAAAAACATGGGATTAAAGGATACTAAGATCACCCAGTTTTTTCGGTTAATACCAGGACGGCCCCCAAAAGAAAAAGATCAGAAGAGGAGGAAGGGGTAGTGGATCAACAAGAAGAAAAGGAAAAAACCCAGGAGAGGGAAACCATACAGAAGAAACCAAAATCAGTCCCTGTATAACATCAGATAAAGGATTAGTAATTTTTAATCTTTCTAAATATACCCTTAAGGAGGAGGAGAAATCTCTTCTGAAAAGAGGCTTGTCCTTCTGTCCCACATCCAAACTTGATCCTTTTTCAATTTATTTGGATCTAAATGATTTTTTTCAGAAATTGACAGTCCAGAGGCATTTTCTAATAGAGGAAAGGAATGGTAGCAGTAAGGGTGCCCCTAAAAATATAAACAATGATGAATTGATTGGAGGCTTTACACATGTTAACGTTAAGAATAACAGTGAGAAGTTTTATCCGGTTCATCATAAAAGTAGCCATATAGAAACTTTTCAACAGCTAGTGCTAAAAGAATTAAGAACAATGGTACAACGTAAGATAAGTGATAATCTGAGTAAGGGAGAAAGATTGGCCATAGAGACCTTGAGCAGAAATAATGATTTAGTAATAAAGAATGCAGATAAAGGGGGGGGATAGTTCTTATGGATAAAATATGGTATATAGAGGAAGGGAAGAGATTATTGGACGACATAGATTTCTATGAAAGATTAGAATGTGACCCTAGCATAGAAATATTCACAAGATACAAATGCATGATTAAAAAGGCATTTGATAAAGGAATCCTAAATAAGAAAGAGAAGAATTTCCTGGATATAACTGAATATAGGATGCCAATAATGTATTTCCTTCCCAAAATACACAAGGACCCCAAAAAACCCCCATTACGTCCAATAGTCTCAGGTTATGGTTCAATAACATGCAATCTTTCACATTACGTTGATTTATTTCTGCAAAAGTATGTCACTGAATTGGATTCCTACCTCAGGGACTCATCACAATTGATTAGTGAGTTGAGGTCCCTTCCTGAAATGACAGGATGTGTGTTGGTCACATTGGATGTGACGGCACTATACAACAATATCAGACACAATCTTGGTATGAATGTAATTCAGCAAACTTTGAATAATGATCAAACTCTATTATAACCCCAGAAAGATTTTTTACTGAACTCAATTGAGTTCATATTAAAGAACAATGTGTTTTCCTTTAATGGTAAAATATATAAACAGGAGAAGGGCTGTGCGATGGGGACGAGATTCGCACCCAGTTATGCCAACTTATTCATGGGTGCAATAGAGTCCGCCCTCATTGCACAGCCCCCTGAAGGTAGCCTGTTTGATCTATCCAAAATGAAAGGGGTAATATTTTACAGACGTTACATAGATGATTTATTCATTATTTGGAAGGGAACAATTAGTGAGGCTCAAAAGCTCACGGAGATACTCAACGATAACCAATGGGGTATTTCCTTTACAGGAACCTACTCTGTATCAGAAATCCAATATTTAGATTTATTAATTAAATTTGATGAAGAGGGTAAGCTCTTCACTGCTACCCATTTTAAGACAGTGGCCGTCAATAGCTACTTAGAATTTAGTAGTGGGCACCTACCGAGTTGGTTGAAAAATATACCCTATGGACAATATTGGCGTATCCGCAAAAATTTTTCTAGGGATACAGATTTCTTGTTAGAGTCAGCCACCTTAAAATATAGGTTCAAAAAGAAAGGTTATCCCACAAAAATTCTGAAAGATGCTTATGCCAAAACTACGAATTTGACCCAACAAAATTGTTTAAGTAAGATGGCGGATAAGAGAAAGACAGCAGATAAGAACGATGACAAAAGGAAATGGAGTTTTGTGACCACCTACTGTCATTCTCGAACTTTGATAAGGTCCATTTTAAGTAAATATTGGTTTGTACTAAGAGGAGATCCTCTCTTGGGGTCAAAAATGCCCGAGAAACCAACTATTGTGTTTAGAAAGAATAAAAATTTAAAGAGTTTAATAGCCCCCAGTGATATTCAAAAGAAATTTGAAAGGCCAGAGACCTTAGCCCCTCGGATTGTTGAAGATTGGGGATGCTACGCATGCAAAAGTGGAAAATGTATGTGTTGCAATATAATACAGGATGGTATGAAACAATTTAGATCGAATACAACCAATGAGATTTATGAGATAAGACACAGGTTGACATGTCAATCTTCTTATGTAGTTTACTTATTGGAATGCCCATGTGGGTTGCAGTATGTGGGTAGGACGATACAGGCAACCCACAACCGTCTAAATAAACATAGACAAAATATTAGATCTGGGTTTCAGCAACATAGTGTCTCCCGACATTACGATAAGTATCATCAAAGAGACCCCAGTAAAATGCACCTTACTATTATTGATCAAATACCGGAAGGGGGTCAGGGGAGACTAAGTAGACTTATTAAGAAGGAAAGTTATTGGATCTTTAGATTGGGGACTCTGTATCCAGAGGGCCTCAATCTAACAATAGAAAAAGTGTCCAGAAATTAAATAGCTTGTTGTTATGTATAATATCAGTGTATTGTATCTAATCTCTTTTTCAGGTCCTGTTATACATATACATTTTACATCTATTTTAGACTTAGTTTGGACGTCCTTAAAGAGTTTTTATTATTATTTTTATATTCATAAATATTTAATAACATTTTAATAATAGAAATTATCAACATTTTTATTTATTTTATTTATAATATATTAATGTTTTTCTTTTTTTTCTTTTTTTTTTTTTTCTTTCACATTTTTTGTTTATTATTTATTATATTTATAATAGAATGAGTAATAATGGGGGATTTAATGTGTTTTTTATATATACAATTTTATACAGATTAATTTTATATAGAATTTTTATGTTATTATGAGTTTTGGGATAGTATATGATGATTGAACATCTTAATTATTTAATGTAGAAGTAGTTTCATGGGAACATTTTATAGTACCCTCGGGTGTGAGACACAAAAGGTTAAAGAAGAGGGAGTTTTCTGAGATAATTGTTATCCAATGAAACACTTTTTTGCTCTATATATGGTTTTAATTGTCTTAGTACCTCCATTCCACTTGAGAAAGACGGTACTACACCGTCGAAACATGTCGTGGCGGATGGAGGATTTTCAATAAAAGGACTTTCCAGTCAGCAGAGTCCTCAGCTTTGTTTTGGAGCGCTCAGCACGAGACCGTGCAAATTGAATTCACACATCTTCCATGATATCCTGCATCTGTCCCTCTGTGCGATTGAGCATGTCAGGCCATCACTGCATGACACTCCTCCCACAGTGGAAGCGTCCACTATCATGGAAGATGTGACACCGCCACAGCTGAGGTGGTCAGGTGGCATTGTAGTGTTTGTTATAGGAGAGCAGCTCAATCTACAGCAGCACAGATATCACAATGCACAAACAACACAGCATGAGCTCTGCTACATCTAAATATATACATGGCAACTGTTGGAAGGCTGGGAGCAGTATATAAGGGTAGATGTAGCACATTTGAGTTTGACATAGCAAAGCTGAAATGGTTTGTGTATCGTTCATAGTTTGTTATTGGAGTGCAGGTCAATCTATTGCAGGACATACAGATAATCACAATGCACAAAAAATACAGCACCAGCTCTGCTACATCCTACTATATAATTGTCTAATCGCGTCTTTCTGTCTGTAACGGAAATCCGCCGTGACAGGAGGAGCGATGGACGACCAGTGACAGGAGAGACGAAGGAGCGGTGACAGGAGGAGCGATGGACGAGAGGTGACAGGAGGAGAGACGAAGGAGCGGTGACAGGAGGAACGGTGACAGGATGAGAGACAGAGGAGGTGGGATAGGAGGAGCAATGACAGGAGGAGCAATGGACGAGTGGTGACAGGAGGAGAGACGAAGGATCGGTGACAGGAGGAGCGGTGACAGGAGGAGAGACGGAGATGGCGGGATAGGAGGAGCGGTGACAGGAGAAGCAATGGACGAGCAGTGACAGGAGAGATGAAGGAGCAGTGACAGGAGGAGCGGTGACAGAAGGAGCGAACAACGAGCGCTGACGGGAGGAGAGACGAAGGAGCGGGGACAGGAGGAGAGACGGAGGAGCGGTGACAGGAGGAGAGACGGAGGAGAGGTCACAGGAGGAGCGATGACAGGAGGAGACATGAGGAGCGGTGACAGGAGGAGAGGTGACAGAAGGAGCGAACAACGAGCGCTGACGGGAGGAGAGACGAAGGAGCGGGGACAGGAGGAGAGACGAAGGAGCGGGGACAGGAGGAGAGACGGAGGAGCGGTGACAGGAGGAGAGACGGAGGAGAGGTCACGGGAGGAGCGATGACAGGAGGAGACATGAGGAGCGGTGACAGGAGGAGACATGAGGAGCGGTGACAGGAGGAGAGGTGACAGGAGGAGAGACGGAGGAGTGGTGACAGGAGGAGCTTTGTAGTTCACTCACGTAGACTGAACAAGTTCTGTCAGTCACAGTATGTCAACTACATACATATTGTAGAATACCCGATGCGTTAGAATTGGGCCACCATCTAGTATATAATAGAGTTTTGAGTGTAAAAAAAAAAAAGGAAAAACAGCACAAAAATATTGAAAGAAGTGGACTTTTTGCCTAATGGCGGTAGCCATGCATTGGCTCTTGGTTCTGCAATCTTGGTCTCTTATCCCTGTAGTAAGCTCGGAATTACTCGCATTTCCCATTTACTTACATTGTACTCGTTACTTAGCAAGTAATCGCAAGGAAACTCGCAGAGTAACGAGTAGCCCGAGTACCATACTATTCGGCGAATACCGAATAGTAACGAGTATACTCGCTCATCCCTAGAGGTGACTGATTCATTGTGTGGACAGGAGTCTTTATACAGGTGACAATGTAACACAGCTGTGTGTAATGCAGGAACCAGGGGATGAGGAGCCGATATATGCTCTGTAGGAGCCAGGACTGCTAAGGGTGCATGCACACAATCAGTGTACGCAGCGTTTTGGATGCAGAGTCTTGCCGCTGCATCCAAAACACTGCGTAGTACAGTAATAGCATAGTGGATGAGATTTCAAGAAATCCCATCCTCACTACCGGTATGTGTAACCCGGCCTTTAGTGCCTTTCAGTGTGATTTTTATCCAGAAAAGTGGGACGATTTTTTTACACTTACAATCTTTTTTTTTTTTTGATAGCACTCAACCAAAAATACACTAGTGCAATTTCACTGGCAATTTGTGTCCATGATTTCACTACAACCAGCATTGTTCTATTTTGTTGCTGTGTACAAATGTAACAATGTGTCCGTGATTTCACTGCAACCAGCAAATTGCCAGTGACATTGCTAGCAATGTTGCAACGTGTAAAGGTACCCTTAGAATTGACAGGCAAGTCTGTCTGTCTGTTCTGCCCGCTGCCGGTCATTCTGCTTAATTTGACCTCACTGTTGAGAGAGGTGAGGGTAATGGCCGCTTTACACACACCAACTTCTGTGTCCAACTTCTGAACAACTTGCTGGTTGCAGTGAAATCATGGACACATTGCTCCATTTTGTGACTGTGTACAATGTAACAATGTGTCCATGATATCACTGCAACCAGCAAGTTGGTCAGAAGTTGGACAGATAAGTTGGTGTGTGTAAAGCGGCCATAATGCTCCTCATGATTTCAGCAGATATGCAGAAAAATAAGTCAACTATTCTCTAATTCCTCCCATTAACCAAAAGCACAAGATTGTTAAAGATAACTTATCTAATAGGGTACCTTTACACGCCGCTACTGGAGGATGGATACAACCCGCTACTTCACGTGCACGAGCACGCCCAAACGGTTACAAACGGGAAACGCACCACCTTTACACGCCGCCACAAGGTGCGCTACGCTACGCTACATCTACAGCTAGATACATCGCCGGGTGTCTCAAGTAGCCATCTGTAGCTCATCGTACCTCATTTACACACCGCTACAACAAGCTAATATGGGCGGACCTGGTGCAGCAGGGACAGCACATAGGCGTGCCACAATTGTGGATTACGAGACGTCCGTACGCTGATAGGACAAAGCAAGAAACCCATGATTGGCCAGGCATCGCAGGAGGCTGATTAATACATGACGCTCGAGCAATTGTGTAGTGTGACTGGTCAGCTCCTTAAATATGCCGCCCTATGCAGCGTCTACCAATCGTAACTCAGGGGCTTCCTCCAATGATCGCTGAAGGGGCGCGGTATCCCGGAGGCTGTGTCACGCCCCAGCTACATACCAGGTACATAGGCTGGTGTCCAGACATCCCTTCTGTAGCTTCTTTACACGCCGATACAGCTCGCTACAATCGGCTTCGTAGCCATCTGTTTTCGAGCAGTGCTCGGAAACAGATGTATCTGTTGCCGGCTGCCTCCTACCGTCTTCACACGCCGCTACTACGGGCTATATTGACGCTACAAGCTACATTTGTAGCCTGTAGCGGGTTGTATCCATCCTCCAGTAGCGGCGTGTAAAGGTACCCATAGAGTGGAGCTGTTCTGTAATCTGCAGCTTTTACATTCTAATTTAAAAGAAATATTTTTACCAAGTTTGCATTAATACTTTAATTCATTTGTAAATACATTTATTTTTTTCTGTTTATAATTATTGTTTATGAAACAGTGTGACCAGCAGTGCTGAATGGGTGTGGTTTGGGTGTGGATATGGGTGTGGCCAGCTGTGAAATGGGTGTGGTCAGGGGCGTGGCCTAAAATTTGCTCCTTGCGTTTATTGTCCCTCTTTCTCTTCTTCAAAAGTTGGGAGGTATGATTCAGCTAATTTATCCACAACTAAATTGTACATTAAATACTAAAAATACCGGATAAGGGCCCTTTCACATCAGCGTTTTTTTTCAAATTGCGGCAGATGTGGTGAAAAAAATGCATCTGCCGCGATTACTGCATACCAGCTGCACTTGCGGCACAAGGTATAGGCGGACCTGCGGCAGGTGCGGCCGCAAAAAAAACCGCGGCTGACAGCATTTTTTTTCATGGCCGCACCTGACGCAAGTGCCAAAACCGCACTTGCCGCACCTGCCGCAAGTCCGCCTATACCTTGTATGGCGTTTACCGCAACAGCGCTGCAACCGTGCCGTGAGTGCAGCCGGTATGCGGTAATCGCGGCAGATGCGATTTTTTTTCACCGCATTTGCCGCGATTTGAAAAAAACGCTGATGTGAAAGGGCCCTAAGCCTGTGACCCCATGTCCACCCCACATTTATACAAAATGGTGTCTCCCAGGAGCTGTTACTAAGCTTCCTCATAAAGCTCCTCCAACTCATTGGCTACTCCACTAGCTATGGTAACAACATAAAGCCAGATACCTGTAGAAATAAAACTTAGAAACACAGTGTTAACCCTTTGTAAACACATAACACAAAACATTGGTTCCATGTTGCCATGAAACCCCCAGCTGAGGGCCGGTGCTTCAACATTATATTATCTGGAGCGGCTGTGAGGCAGCATTGTATTACCTGGAGCAGCTGTGAGGCGGCATTATATTATCTGGAGCGGCTGTGAGGCAGCATTATATCATCTAGTGCAGCTGTGAGGTGGCATTGTATTATCTGGAGCGGCTGTGAGGTGGCATTGTATTATTTGTAGCGGCTGTGAGGCGGCATTGTATTATCTGGAGCGGCTGTGAGGCGGCATTATATTATTTGGAGCGGCTGTGAGGCAGCATTGTATTATCTGGAGCTGCTGTGAGGCGGCATTATATTATCTGGAGCGGCTGTGAGGCGGCATTATAGTATCTGGAGCTGCTGTGAGGCGGCATTATATTATCTGGAGCTGTTGTAAGGCGGCATTATATTATCTGGAGCTGCTGTGAGGCAGCATTATACTATAATGGAGGATCATATATACCTGAATGAGGAACATTAATACATAATGAAGGGGAGAGGGGTCAATTTGTGAGTCTTTATAGGATTTAGAACATTACGTGGGACCCGTACATCTGACCTGTGTGGGCGCCCAGGGGAAGGGGGGGCCCAGGTCCAAATTTCGCCCTTCGGACTCTAGTTACGCCACTGGATATCAGCCTGTGCAATGCTGAGTTTGGCCCTGGAATGGGGATATATATGTGTGTGGGCTGCTGTTCACAGTTGGGTATGCTGTGGTAAAGTGGGCAGGAGATGTATAGGGAAGGAGGTGTTGTGTGTAGAAGATGTGTGATGAAGTGTGCTTGTACTGATGTTTTTTTTTCTCACTTTTGCCATGGTGTGGCGCCACTCCAGCCGCTGAGCCAGGGTCGGACTCAGCAGGATGCCAGGAACAGTAAAAACGCATAATGCTCCTATTTTAATGGCCCTGGGGCAGTGGCCTGGCAGCACCAGCAGGTGTAGGGTGGCTGGTGCTGTGAGGCATCAACATGATGAGGATGGTGTAGTCACCAGGGTGGCTGCACCATGAGGATTTTGTTTGGGTTTTTCTGTGTGCACAATCTTTAGTTAGTTAGTCATTCATGTTTTTTTTTGGTGCACACTTTGCCATGTTTATTGTTTTACCTTATTTCTCATCATGATCCATTTCTTTGTGTGATGTTAACACTTCTGTTTTCTGTTATTTTGTGTGTGTTGTTGTCCTTATTTTTTTTTTGTGCACAAAATTAATAACTTTTAAAAGTTGGATCCAAAAAACTACGTGTGTGTGTCGTTACTTGGGGATACAGGGCAGTTGCTCATAGCTTTATGCTGTGCACAGAGGTATGTTACCCATCCAAAGCTATTGATGGGTCTGTGAAACATTGTGTGTTAATATGCAGGACCCAGGTTCAGCCCTTTGGGCCACACTGTATGGCGCAACTGTGTATACATATCCATTGTGATGTGTTGTTCACACACATTCATCAAGCAAGGGTTTTTGTGGGGGATGTAGGTACAGTCCATTACACACAAACGTGTACACACACATAGTTTAGTGGTGCCATGGCATGGACCAATGTAGCCACATATGTTCAAAGTATTGTGTGTACAGTCATGGCCAAAAGTATTGACACCCCTGCAATTCTGTCAGATAATACTCAGTTTCTTTCTGAAAATGATTGCACTCACAAATTCTTTGGTATTATTATCTTCATTTAATTTATCTTCAATGACAAAACACAAAAATAATTGTCCTAAAGCCAAATTGAATGTAATTCCACACCAAGCATAAAAAAGGGTCTGGACAAAAGTATTGGCACTGTTAGAAAAATCATGTGATGCTTCTCTAATTTGTGTAATTAACAGCACCTGTAACGTACCTGTGGCACCTAACAGGTGTTGGCAATAACTAAATCACACTTGCAGCCAGTTGACATGGATTAAAGTTGACTCAACCGCTGTCCTGTGTCCTTGTGTGTACCACATTGAGCATGGAGAAAAGAAAGAAGACCAAAGCACTGTCTGAGGACTTGAGAAACCAAATTGTGAGGAAGCACGAGCAATCTCAAGGCTACAAGTCCATCTCCAAAGACCTGAATGTTCCTGTGTCTACCGTGCGCAGTCTCATTAAGAAGTTTAAAGCCCATGGCACTGTGGCTAACCTCTCTAGATTTGGATGGAAAACAAAAATTGAAAAGAGATTTCAACGCAAGATTGTGTGGATGGTGGATAAAGAACCTCGACTAACATCCAAACAAGTTCAAGCTGCCCTGCAGTCCGAGGGTACAACAGTGTCAACCCGTACTATCCGTCGGCGTCTGAATGAAAAGGGACTGTATGGTAGGAGACCCAGGAAGACCCCACTCCTTACCCCGAGACATAAAAAAGCCAGGCTGGAGTTTGCCAAAACTTACCTGAGAAAGCCTACAATGTTTTGGAAGAATGTTCTCTGGTCAGATGCGACAAAAGTAGAGCTTTTTGGGCAAAGGCATCAACAAAGAGTTTACAGGAGAAAAAAAAGAGGTATTCAAAGAAAAGAACACGATCTCTACAGTCAAACATGGCAGGGGTTCCTTGATGTTTTGGGGTTGCTTTGCTGCCTCTGGCACTGGACTGCTTAACTGTGTGCATGGCATTATGAAGTCTGATGACTACCAACAAATTTTTCAGCATAATGTAGGGCCCAGTGTGAGAAAGCTGGATCTCCCTCAGAGCTCAGGGGTCTTCCAGCAGGACAATGACCCAAAACATACTTCAAAAAGCACTAGAAAATGGTTTGAGAGAAAGCACTGGAGACTTCTAAGGTGGCCAGCAATGAGTCCAGACCTGAATCCCATAGAACACCTGTGGAGAGATTTAAAAATGGCAGTTTGGAGAAGGCACCCTTCAAATATCAGGGACCTGGAGCAGTTTGCCAAAGAAGAATGGTCTAAAATTCCAGCAGACCATTGTAAGAAACTCATTGATGGTTACCGGAAGCAGTTGATCACAGTTATTTTGTCAAAAGGTTGTGCAACCAAGTATTAGGCTGAGGGTGCCAATACTTTTGTCTGGCCCATTTTTGGAGTTTTGTGTGAAATGATCAATGTTTTGCTTTTTGCTTCATTCTCTTTTGTGTTTTTCATTGAAGACAAATTAAATGAAGATAATAATACCAAAGAATTTGTGATTGCAATAATTTTCAGGAAGAAACTGAGTATTATCTGACAGAATTGCAGGGGTGTCAATACTTTTGGCCATGACTGTACATTACATTCACAGTCACATGCATTGCACTCACAGTCACATGCATTGCACAGTCACATACATTGCACATACAGTCACATGCATTGCACATACAGTCACATGCATTGCACATACAGTCACATACATTGCATTCACAGTCACATGCATTGCACTCACAGTCACATGCATTGCACATACAGTCACATGCATTGCACATACAGTTACTTAAATTGCATTCACAGTCACATGCATTGCACTCACAGTCACATGCATTGCGCGTACAGTCACATACATTGTATTCACAGTCACATGCATTGCACTCACAGTCACATGCATTGCACATGCAGTCACATACATTGCACCCACAGTCACATACATTGCACACACAGTCACATACATTGCACTCACAGTCACATACATTGCATTCACAGTCACATACACTGCACACACAATCAACACACACTGCACCTTCTCTCTTGTGTTCTCCATGCTCCCTGAAGGTCTTCATGCCAGCCCAGGAAGCAGTGACTCAAGCGGTGCTGTGTGAGGAAGAGGAGAGCAGGCCAGGCCGGAAGACTCTAAGCAGTTCCTCTTCGGCAGAGAGGTAGGTGTGCTGCTGCATGCCTCCTACAGTCCCCAGCCTGCTCCCGCGGTCTGCATGCAGAGAGAAGAGGGGGCAGGGTGGCTGCAACGTCAGCGGTGAGTGCCAGTAGTCCTCCAGCAGCCGTGATCATCCGCCTGGGGACCGGCCAGGTAGAGCGCCACATAGCTGGCACAGCGGTAGCAGGGGTCGGCGGGCTCCGGGCCCCTGTGACCCCTGTGACCCCTGTGACCGCGGATGGTACGCCACTGCTGATACCCAAACCTGGTCACTCCACACCCCTGGCCCTCATGTACAATACATCTCCCTTGTCAAATGCAACACATCATGAGGCTGAGGCCAGATACGTGGCTATAATGTACATGTGTCACCACAAGGCATGGCCCTACACGAAGTTCACATTAATTACATATTTTTTGATAACGCATCTATACAAGTTCATTATACACATACCCCAGCCTTTGTGTCTCATGCTCAAAATATCACGATACGAAGCAGATTATTAAATATTCATCATGTCCAATAGACTTCCCTGATGTGTTGTGAATGCAGGATGTCCAGAGCCCGACATTCTCAGATGCCACACGCCCCACTCCACATCTTTTTTTTTACTTAAACGTCCCATTGTGTGTGGTCCACGACAGTACTATGTGTCCTCAATTCAGATGCTCCCTGCAACTAAAGAGACATGCATCCTTCAAACATGATCCTGTATGGCAAAGGTAAAATAACTTTTCAATGAGGATACGATTTTGTTTATGAAAACACTCATGCATCCATTTCTCAGCACACAATAGTTTCTATGGCGCAAAAAAACACAAGTAACTACATATCCCACCACTTGGGCGTCACCTACACTACACAATGACGACCCCAAATGGTAAGGGCCTGTAAACGAAACACACCCACATGACAGATCATGTTTGCACGTCAGTACTTACTTAATGATTTTGGGCAGCAAGCGTGTCCGACAATGGCCTTGAGCGCATTTTTATATGTGAAGCAACCAATCAGAACGCAGTGGTGTCTTGTAATCGACGTAGCCGCCTGGGCGTACGACGGTGGAACCAATCTTGAGGTGCAATTGTACTTTTGTGACTGGTCAGGTTGTGTTTAAATAAGCACGTGCTGGGGCGTAACCCCTGCCCTGACTGGAATGTGCATTGAGCTAGTAGTGTCTCATTACAAGTTCTCTGTTGAACAGACGGTAAGTGCAGGCACATGCTATTGGACACTGCTAGACGTTATTTTCTGTGTGCTGTACACCCATATGTTGGCTGATGTTTGTGCGCATTAGGCCGGCTTCAGGTTGCGTCATGTAGAAGTGTATTTAGCGACGTGTACGCATCGTAAATACACTCAGTGTCATGTAGCACACATAATGTTCAGTGAGATTCTTGGCAGGACAATATGTGTACTCCAAGCACTATGTTTAGCCCAAAATATGTGTGTATCTGATGTGTGTGTTGAAATGTCCTTAGTTACACAATGTGTGGCCTTTGTAATGATAGACCTTGACATATTGAAGTGCAGTGGACCCAAATACATATATCACGTCACCTGGCCAACATGGGCCATGTATGGACCCATGTTAACGCCAACAATGATTTGCCCCAGCCAACAATACCAGAACACATGTTATTAGTCTTGCAGGACATGGGCAGGACACACAGAGTAGGGTGTGACCTCTGTTGGCCATGTGTTTGTTTGCATGACCTTTTTTTCCTTTTTTTTTTCTTTTTCTCAGATGGCTGAGTATCACGACACAACTCATCACCATGTACTAGACACACGAATGCCTGTGGTGGGTGTCGCTGCCTGCGTATCATGACCAGGCAGCGTGGGCTGCGGCCTACATGCCGCTGGTGGAGCTGTCAAACCGGCTCCAACCACATAAGATCTGGACAGCGGCGCTGGTTGCGGATACGGTCAAAAACCTGCGCACCATGCTCACCAAAACCCACAAACGACGGATGGAGGCCCGGTCCGGGGCTGGAGCTGAGGAGGTTCCTAGGCCAACTCTCTCATACTATGACCTCTACAGCTTCACCCTGGGCACATCGCCAGCGAGATGCTGGCCCGCATGGAGCCAGAGCAGCGGAACATCGCAGAATGGGCCATGTTTCATGTCCTGGAGGTGGGCGCGGATGGGTCCCTGCGATGGGGGGCGTCTTGGACGTTCCTCCGGAAGACTACACCAGGGCCCACTGTGCCCGCCAGATGCATGGTGAGGAGGCCACAAACTCGTGATACTCCACCTCCCCCAAGGAGACAGCCCAGCAGAGCAGGAACATCACAAGGCCGCTGGGTGTATGAGGAGGGGGAGGCCCCATTGTCTGATCCAGCAGAGGAGGAGGAAGAACGAGAGAACTACTAGCCAATGCACAACCTTGGCAACACCTTTTTGTTGAAATTTGAATGGCCAGGTGTGGCCCTTTTAAAAAAAAAAAAGTAAATGAAAATGAAAAAAAAAATCATTAATTTTTCCAACACTATGTTCATATCTGTGTCACGTACACCAGTATGTGTGTGTGTGTGTGTTTGGGTTATGTGGGTGTCATATAGGAGTCATTGATGTCATATTGGGGGGCACGGTGCCTGTAATGGTCCAGTATGGTGACATGTTTACTATGTCACACCATATAGCTCTAGCTAAACCATGGCCCAGTGTGATTGGTGAAAAATAACCTCACAAAATGTAACCTGTGTGTGTTGCAACAAGGGATGACACAGGATGTAGCTGGGCAGATTTTTATTACCCAACAACATGTTGAGAAAACATTGCCATCACAATCCTAAAGTGTTGGTGAGCTTAGGAGTAGCCAAGACAGACTACCCACTTTCCCAATGTGGGACACTATATGAAAAAAGGCTAACGTGGCCTTAAAAAAAAAAAAAGGGTGCCAACATGGCAACAGGGGTAAAAACAATGGTCCAACATGGACAACAATGGTTAGGGGAGTGTGGTTCCATTATTAAGTGGGTGGTGATGGGTTAGGGCACATGCCGAACTGGGCTGTCTGGAGGGCGTGTATCATGGCACCCAAGCGGGCTAGGTGTTGCTCCCCTTCTTGGTGTGCTCTCTCCATGTGCTGCTGTGCCTCCTGGTGAGCCAGCAGCAGCTCCTGAATGGTTGATATACCTGTATGGTTAAGAAGGACAATATTGATTTACCTGTGTATGTGTGGGTGGGTGTTTGATCGACTTGTTAGTGATTATACTTACGCATCACAGCACCATCACGGGTCACATCTGTCGGAGATGGGGATGGGCTGACAACCTAGCCGGCAGCACGGGCTCCTTCTCCTTCATCAAAAAAATCATTAAAAAATCATGACTCACATACATGTGTGTGGAGAACACAACAATAACTACATGAGCAAGCTGGTAGGCTTTAGCAGACACTTACCACCATACACTACAGCAGCAGGCTGAAGGGGAGGGTGTGTTGCCACCAACACACCAGGGCTCGTCCGGGAGGTTGAGATGCTGGGGTGGTCTGGTGCTTCCAGTGCTGGGTGCAGCCATGTGTACAGTCCCTGCTGGTGAGGGAGTGGCTGCGCCCTCTGGGGCTGGTGGAGTCCCAGGTGGGGAGGGACTGGCTGGTACCTCTGGCGCAGGTGGTGGGGGTGTCCCAGGTGCCGGTGGGGACTGGGGAGCGTCCCCAGACACGGAGGCCTCGTCATTAGTGATGGGCGAGTCCTAAATTACTCGGAATCGCTTGACTCTAGCGAGTCCGAGCCCGGGACTCGCTACTCGTTGCGAGTCTAGTGAGTCCAATGTTAATGAATGGGGAAGCGAGTAATAGCGAGTAATGTGCGATTTAAAAATCGCAGATGTGTCTCGGAAAGCGCTCGCATTGCCGTTTTGGAAATCCCACTCGCAACAGTTTTTTGCTGCTGTGTCCGAGGGCAAACTAGCATGTGTTTGTCTTATTTTGCGCCGATGACGCGAGGCAAGCGATTTGCTCCAGCACACAGCATGCTTTTAGCAAACAGGAAATAAGCCGACTCGAGCTGACAGACGCACACACACACACAGAGCAAGCATGGCCCATGTCAACACGCTGCAGTTAATTGACCTGGTAGAGGCTCGGCCCCTGCTTTGGCTACCCACTGACCCTGCCTATGGGGATAATATCCAGCGGACTACAGCCTGGAGGGAGATCGCTCAAGTCATGTTCCCTGCATTCCATCGCAGTGGCCAGGATGCACAGAGCAATATGGGTCAGTTAAATGTGTTCACACGTTATATTGCATTTACTGTATATACTCGTGTATAAGCCGACCCGTGTATAAGCCGACCCCCCTATTTTTGCCCCCAAAAACTGGGAAAACATATTGACCGCCATCCTGGTATACAGTGGCTATCACTGGTAGACAGCCCCCCAGCAGAGTATCCAGCTCCCCCTGCAGAGTATACAGGCCCCCCCAGTGAGTATACATGCCCTCCATATTAGGGTATACAGGGCCCTCAGTGGGTATACAGGCCACCCAGCAGTGGGTATACAGGCCCCGCGTGGGTATACAGGGCCCCCGTGGGTATACAGGCCCCCATAGTAGGATATACAGGGTCCCCGTGGGTATACAGGCCCCCCATAGTAGGGTATACAGGGCCCCGTGGGTATACAGGCCCCCCAGCAGTGGGTATGCAGGGCCCCCATGGGTATACAGGCCCCCCAGCAGTGGGTATACAGGGCCTCCAGTGGGTATACAGGCCCCCATAGTAGGATATACAGGGCCCTCAATGTGTTATCATGCCCCGTCGCATGGTTGCCTATATTTGGATGGGGTCACAACAGTACACTTAGATTAAGGGCTGGTCCTCATGGCTCTGAAGGCCAGGGGTTTGGGTGTATATTAATACCACTAATGAGCGGAGTCTGGTGCCCGCACTATTACAATCTCTATGCGTTGACATGTGCCCTGCCTCATTTGTGAATGTGGCGACGTGAGCTCAATGTCCGTAATGCTGTTGATGATGTTCCACACTGTCGTGTCACTGTGCCTTGTTTACACATTACACACACAACATGAATAAAATGTTATTGTTGATTTGTACACATACTTTTTGTGTTTCAAATGTTACACATGTCTAAACCTGGTTTGAAATCATTTCACACTTGACCTGATTATAAGACGGTGGAAGAGCTGCCGGGATCAGCACAAGAAGCAGCACCGAAAGATCTTGGAGAGGGGACCGGAAGCAGATCCAGGGCAGATATATCGCCACTACGACCGGTTGTCCTTCCTTGAACCGGTGGTCCGTATGCCAAGGTATGTGTCTGCAGCACTGTTGTGTACTATTATTATTATTATTATTTATTTATATAGCGCCATTAGGTTCCATGGCACTTTACATGAGGATAAGGGTTAACGACAAAAAAACATTAAATTAAGACAATCAGGTCATACAGGTACAAGAGGAGAGGACCCTGTCCACGGGGGCTCACAGTCTACGTATTAAGCTCTACAATGAGTGTGGTGGTTTACATACCCACACTGGGGTTTGTTTCTGCCATGGTGCAACAGAATTCTATTACCTTTGGCAATGATCCAGGACATACACATTTATAGTCACATTGTGACGTTGGGACAAATAAAGCAATGTTCTGCAGGGTGGTCAGACACAATGTTCCGTGACCTCACAATTAGCTATTATTGTTGGCATGTTTGTGGAACAAAGCCATGTTCTTCCCTGCAATGGCCTCTAAGGTGTGTGGCCCTGTCTGGTTTGCCTGTCGTAAGCATCATTTGTATGTGTTCCTAATGGCCTCCACTTGCATAAGGGCCACATACATCCCTACACGTTTAGTTGTGGGTGTTTTTTTCGGCTAAATAACGTTGTAAGGATATACCCTTTTTGCACTAAACTGTTTGTACACCATCCCAGATTGTTGACACAGTCACACACATTTGAGGACATACCCTGTATCACTACAAATACGTGTGGGTGAGTTTTCCCATAGGTATATTTGGGCCTGCAAGGTGATGGTGTAGATATTAGGGCCCACATGTGAATCTTATTTTTTGGTCGTTAACTGATGGCCACATTACAAATCCTCTGAAAACATAGTGTATTAATGCTGTATAAAATCAAAGTAAAGGGGGGCATATTTTCAGTGCAACAGGCTTTTATGTCCAAGGTCCTTTAGGAAACCAAAAGTTTGCCCTTGCTGCTCCTGGCTTTGTGTTCGACCCCGTTGGAATAATTGTCAAACTGTCCATCTGTGCATACCACCTTGTTTGGCACCAACGATGTGTGACCTGCTGCTCAAAAACAACCCCATACTCTATGTCCATTACAGTCGTTTCAAAAGCCAAGCCATATGTTTTGTGGGTTTTACTTACCAAGACATTCCTGATTAGCATACATGGCAGCAAAAAGGAGTGTAGGCCACTAACGCAGAATGCTCATGTGTCACCTATGCTGCAGGACTCCATTTCCTGTCTTGCTCACCTGCCCTCTAGATCTGGGTTATGTGCATTGAGACCAAGGCCGCCCACACTGCGTCTTTTAGTGTCCATCTGATGGCAAACAACCCTGAAGAATGTGTTTGCCTCACAGTGTCAGGCTATAGCTTTGTCCACATAAAGTTACAACAAAAAGTCAATTCAATAGTTGTGGCCACTAATATGTCTTCAAGTGCCTAAATAGCTGTCCTGCCTAAGGCAGGGCACAGTGTAATTGTGCAGACAAATTTTTACATTTCTAATGTAATGGCAAAAAATCGAGGACCATCACTACCCACACATAGAATATTAGTTGAGGCATGAGCCAAAATGTCCTAATTTATTTGCTGCAATTCCATCTGAAGGCCAACAATGAAAACACAGAATACACAGATACACAGAGTCAAAAAAGCGTGCACATTTTAGGTTTGGCCTATGTTTTGGTTTCCAAACGCAACCCATTCACCAAATTTTTTTTTGTATTTACCCACAGAGCTGCTCACTACCACTTGGAAACCCGCCAGCACAGCGGCCTGAAGAGGCGAGGGAGGCCCCTGAACCACCCCGACTTGGAGTGGAGGAACGAGGCCTACAACCACCACCACCTTTGGGGCATGGCCGGCCACAAGAAGAGGAGGTTCAAGGGCCACAACCACGCTCTCCCCACCAAGACCAACCTCCTGCAGTGGAGGAAGCTGGATGGCCAACTGGCAGCAGTGTGGGGACTCTGCAGAAGAACAGAAGCCATGGTCAGATGCAGGTGGCGCAAACTGACCAGCTTGGACAATGTGATGCTGACTTTGCCCGCAGTCTGATACCTTTCCTGGCTCTCATTCCATTGGAGAGACGACTGCGGGCAAGGTCAGCAATCCACATTGTCCTTGATGCCTGTCGGCCCCCAAACCACCCTGGTGAGGTATTTAGCTATTTGGAGGGTTGGCAACTGTCAACCTCCAACAGGCTAGACAGGCCCACACCCCGAGACAACTATGTGCTGACCCAGAGGCCTATACCATCTTTGTGGCCACCCAACAGGGACCTCCGAAGTCAAGGGCATTTCCCCACACCGGCCCAGATGACCCACCCTACAGGGTTACAATCTGTGGTGGAGGCCATACATGGAGCCCTGGACCTCCTCCAGGACCAGGGTGATGGTGGGCAGGTAGAACCTACCCCACCCAATCAGCCCACCTACCACCAGCTGTAGGTTAAATTTTTGTTTCCTTTTTTTTTATTTTTTATAAAAAATGTGCAGTGCACAATTTGTTTCTTTTTTTTATTTTATTTTTTTATATATTGTGTGTTTGTGAAGTAAAAGCTATTTTACATCTTTGCCATTAAGGCGTGTTAATACACAGTTTGAAAAAACAGCTTTGTGTCTGTCTTTTTCAGGGAATGGATGTGTAGGTTGTTTTGTGGGTGTGCTTAAAGTCATCATCATTAGCAAGTACTTTACGGCCCACATGGCGCATGAGGGCACCTTGGTTAGTATGTGTAAAATCATGACTCCACATACAAATGTTGCTGACAAATAAATAGTGCCTGTGTTTGGGGGGGGTTACTTAATGCCTTGCTATGGCAACAAGACTAGGAACACAGATGCAAGAGGCTGGGACGTCTACTTGCAACACAGCGAGTCTACGCGTTTTTTCCGGAGCGTACAGTGGGACCCTTGGCCAGGCTCCAGCAGGATCATAGTGCAAGCAACGCCCACGATGCAGGCATAGGCTTGTTGCCTCAAAAAATTAGCTCAAAGGGCTTAATAAAGTCTTTTTTGAAATAGAGGAGGGCGCGTGGCCCCTAGTATATACTTGCTTGTCCTACAAGCATAGTACAAGCAACGCCCACGATGCAGGCATAGGCTTGTTGCCTCAAAAAATTAGCCCAAAGGGCTGTATTGTATTGGATGGAAAAAAAAAAAAGAGAAAAATGCTCACAAGCGGATGCACTTCTAAAGTAAAATGATTTTTACTGATTGCGTAGTTTTGTTATCATGCAGCAAATGTTGCAGGAACATGACTTATCACATCGTCTGAGCTGAGGGACATGCCGATACTTCCTGTCTTAAAAGGGCATAAAGTTTAAAGCACAATCTTCCAATCATATTAATTATAATTTACATTTGGGTACTGTCGTCTGGGGGCTTACAAACTGCGATGATATCCAGTCCTTGTTGAACTTAATGAGAGTCAGCCTGTCGGCATTTTCAGTATTATGCCGTGACCTTCTATCAGTGACTATACCCCCAGCGGCACTGAAAACACACTCTGATGTCACACTAGCAGCTGGGCAGGCCAGCACCTCCAACGCCTACAAAGTGAGCTCTGTCCAAGTGTGAAGCTTGGAAACCCAGTAATTAAAGGGTACAGAAGGGTCGGTTAGGAAGCTGGTACTGTCACTGACATAGGCTAGGGTCACATCTGCGTTTTGTTTTATAAATCCTGATCCGGTTTGGAGCTTTCAAAAAGCTCCAAACCGGACCAGGAAACGCTCCTCATAGGAGCCTATGCAAAACACCGGATGGCTTCACAAGCCATCCGGTGGCCGGATCCGGCACTGCTGCCTGCGTTTTAAATCATGCAGGCAGCAGTTTTCGCAGCGTTTCTGGGACCGCACTGCGGTCACCGGATGGCTCAGGATGTGTAATCCTGAGCCATCCGGTAACTGCATAGTTTGCGGATCCCGGCTATTGCCGGGATCAGCAAACTGTCCTCTGCCTATTCAAGAGTTAAATTTAGTAAGTAAAGTACTGTTTGAGGTCTGTAGGGGGGGCTTAGACCCCCCTACAGACCAGCCGCCCACTCCGGTGGGCTTCTACTACAATTTCCTATGGCACGGGGCTCGGATGAGCCCCGTGCATGTCTCCAAACCTCCCGCCCCCCGTATCACTATACAGGGGTGCCTGCACCCCTCTTGTATAGCGATTCCTGCATGTGGCCCTAAAGTTAGAATACAGAACACATGTAAGCTCATACTTACATGTCATCGTCGGCAGTGTAGTGTGTAATCCCTGGGCGGGGCTGTTTGCTGCAGCCTCCGCCCCCTCATTCCTTATGGCCGCCCCCTCTGTGCCTCATCCAGTGATGTGAGGGCGGCCACGTCATGAAAGGGGCGGGGCTAAATATGTGCCGCGGTTAGCCCCGCCCCTTTCATGACGTGGCCGCCCTCACATCACTGGATGAGGCACAGAGGGGGCGGCCATAAGGAATGAGGGGGCGGAGGCTGCAGCAAACAGCCCCGCCCAGGGATTACACACTACACTGCCGACGATGACATGTAAGTATGAGCTTACATGTGTTCTGTATTCTAACTTTAGGGCCACATGCAGGAATCGCTATACAAGAGGGGTGCAGGCACCCCTGTATAGTGATACGGGGGGGCGGGAGGTTTGGAGACATGCACGGGGCTCATCCGAGCCCCGTGCCATAGGAAATTGTAGTAGAAGCCCACCGGAGTGGGCGGCTGGTCTGTAGGGGGGTCTTAGCCCCCCCTACAGACCTCAAACAGTACTTTACTTACTAAATTTAACTCTTGAATAGGCAGAGGACAGTTTGCTGATCCCGGCAATAGCCGGGATCCGCAAACTATGCAGTTACCGGATGGCTCAGGATTACACATCCTGAGCCATCCGGTTACCGCAGTGCGGTATTCTGCACACATTTTTGACCAAAAATGTGTGTGACCGGAATTGCATTCACCGCATCCGGATCCGGATGCGGTGAATGCAATTCATGTTTGCAATGTGACCCTACCCATACTCGTTCACCATGTTGGACAATTGTTGTCTCCTACTCAAGGTGACCGTAGGCATGATGCGTTGTTGATTGGAAGGTCTGTTGAACATCGCCCAGTTGGTGGACATCTTAGCCCCACCTCTTCTTGACATTGATGGCGTTTGTGTCCCAACCAAAGGCTGCTGTTGCAAAGATCTGGTTGTTCGGGGTATAGCGGAGTCAGACGGTGATATGGACATCAAATTGTCAACAACAACCCTCTTGAAAAAATCCATCGTTAAGCCCCTGGGTGACTGCAACAGCAGCGACGGAAATTTGTCTTTGTACCGTGGGTCCAAAAATGTTGACAACCAGTAGAGGTTGCTGTCATAGATGTGAATGACGCGTGGATCTTGGGAGAGACATTGAGACATTACGTCAGCCATGTGTGCTAAGCTGCAAAGACTCATCTCCTCGGTTACAACAGAATGAGGATCACTACGCATCATGGCCTCTAAATCGGTCTCTGCCTCCTCCTCTTCAGCCCAGCCATGCTGTACCGACATAAACGTAGGGTTGGGAGTACCATCAGGGTTCACATCAGTACCACAGAAAAATGAATCTTCTTCATCATCACCCTCATCACCTTCTTCTTCCAGACCCAATGTAGCCTGCTGATATTGGCTTGGCTGGCTAGGATCAGCGATGTTAAATTCTGGCTCCATAGCCATCCGCTGGGCCCTCAAAGATTCTGTTTTCAGATTCAGGAGCGATTCTTTAAGCAAACAGAGCATGGGGATGGTGAGACTGATAATGGACTGATCACCGCTGACAAGTTTGGTGCAGTATTCAAAGTTCTCCAGCAACTCGCAAAGATCAGCGATCCAGACCCACTCGAAAGTACTAATGTGTCTGGTCTGACTTCCGGGGTGACGGGCATGTTGCAGCTGATATTCCGCTAATGCCCTCTGCTGCTCATTAAACCTTGCCAACATATGGAATGTTGAGTTCCATCGCGTGGGCATGTCGCAAATTAGCCTGTGTTTAGGCAAATTTAATTTGTTTTGAAGGGCTGAAAGACTTTCAACTGCTGTGTACGAATGTCTAAAATGGGCGCAAATTCGCCTCACCTTCTCCAGTAGGTCAGATAACTCGGGATATATTTTCAGGAATTTCTGAACTATTAGGTTCAGCACGTGAGCCAGGCAAGGCACGTGTACAAGGTTACCGTGCTTTAGTGCCGCCACAAGGTTTCGTCCGTTATCACTGACAACAAGACCAGGTTGTAGTTGCAGTGGGGCCAGCCACTCATCAGTCTGTTGCTTAAGACCTTTCCACAGCTCAGTTGCAGTGTGAGGTGTGTCACCTAGACAGATAAGCTTCAGAAGAGCCTGTTGTCGCCTTGCTGAATCACTACTGCACAGCTCCCAACTTGGATGTGATGGTGCGGGCAGCTCAGCAGTGGACAAGGAAGTTGTAGAAGCAGATTGTGTACTGGACATATATGATGAGGCAGCCACCCGGAATGATGTTGTGCCCGCTATTCGTGGAGTTGGTAGTATCTCAGATGGTCCACTTTGAGAAGTTGGGACACTGTCCACCAGGTTGATCCAGTGAGCCGTTACTGAGATGTATCTGCCCTGTCCACAACTACTTGTCCACGTGTCCGTTGTTAGGTGGACTTTGGCGGTTACAGCATTTGTTAGTGCACGCTTTAAGTTGGTAACAACGTGCTGGTGTAAGGTGGGTACGGCACTACGTGAGAAAAAGTATTGGCTGGGTACAGAGTATCGTGGTGCTGCCACAGCCAACAACTCCCGAAAAGACTCTGTACCCACAAGCCTAAACGGCAACATTTCCACAGCTAAAAACTTTGCAATTTGCGCAGTCACTTTTTGGGAAAATGGGTGTGTCGATTGGTACTTCCGCTGCCTTTCATACAGCTGTGGCACAGACAACTGGACGTTTGGCGCACACTGACCAGTGGCTTGACTACTGTCATGTCTCTCTTGTACCGCAGCTTGGGAGGAGAACGTTTGAGCAGGAGCTGATGCCTGTACACTAGCTGGTGAAGGTTGGATCTGAGGTGGCCTGGAAGTGTTGGGATCAGAAGGCACTGATTTTGAACCCTGATGGGCCGACCACTGAATTGGGTGCTTAACAGACATATGCTTACGCATACTGCTGGTGCTCATGTTTCCTTTTCCCAGGCCTCTGCTTAGCCTTGCATGGCAGATGTTACAGATAACCATATTTGGTACAGATGTCGCATCCTTAAAAAATTGCCAGACAATGGTTTTTCGTCCTTTATGTTGAATTGGAGGCAGAGGAGGATGACTCTGTACAACACCAACAGTTGACACAGTTTGGGCAACTGTGTTTACAGTTTATGCAACAGTTGGTACACTTTGTGCAACAGTTGACACAATTTGGGCAACTGTTGTCACAGTTTGTGTTCTGGAGAAAGGAGTAAGCCTTGGTTCTTTTGGCGGTGGTACATAGCCACTTTCCTCCTCCTGGCTGCTCTGTTGGCTATGCATGCCAAGAGTCCAGGTAGGATCTGTGGTCTCATCATCCACGCCTTCCTCTTCAAAGTCTTCTGGATAACGTGACTGAGCAGGCTGGCCAGATGAGATGTGTGTCTCATCATCCTCATCATCATCCACCTCCTGAGATGCTGTATGCCTTTGGTGAAAGTGGCTTTCTTCAGTACGAGGTGCTTCAAAACTTTGGCCATGAATAGACATTACGTCTTCTTCAAGTATCTCGTCAGGCAGTGACAAAGAAAGGCCAGATGCAATCAAGAGCTGATAAGAACCATATAAATCATCGGAGTGACCAAGGTCGCGCTCCAATTTTTCCTCTGGCTGCCGATGGGTTGAGGAAATAGGAAGACTTTGAGGATTGGCTGGCCCTGCGTTGTCTGTAGCGACACTAGACTGTGTTGGCAAGGACGATTGTGTACTGCAAGAACCAGTGGTCGAGGTGTTATCAGCCATTCAAGATGTTATCTGGTCATGCTCTTCCGGCCTCAAGAAACGTTTTTGTTGAGTACTGGGAATTTTAGACAGGAGAAAGAGAGATCTATCAATCCTCGTCTGTCTACCTGTGCCGGTGCCTTCTTGGGCACGACTGCTACGGCCACGACCTCGCCCCCGTCCCTTTGCAACCTCTTTTTTGGAAATTGTGGTTTTTGTGACATTGTTGACAAATGCACAGTCACCAAGATGGAGTTAGGTGTTGCTGTAGGCGTCACCTGCTGGTGGGTTAAGTGCGTGCTAACACTTGGCAGTGAAGCAGCACACTGTTCCCTGCAAAAATTATTAAGTCCGCACAAGTAGTCGCACAAGTAGGTGGCGTACGTGCTATTTGCAGGTAGGAGAGCAACAACGCACTGGTCTGCCACAGAGAAAAGAAAGCTGAAGGGGTTATTATGACCCAAAATCTATCAGGTGCAAAAAAATAGGAAATAGTACCTCAGCTAAGCCTCTGACTTCAGCTATTAGGACTGTTGAGTGAGTAAGCTAAGCTATGAGGTCGGTCCTGTGTGCACTGTAAGGCTGCTCCTCCCTGCCTGCCTGCCTACAGTCCTCTACACAGTATTCCTCTGTCCTCCTGGTACTCAGAAGAGCTGTTTGGGTTAAATATAAGGAATCTTGAAGTTTCCCTACACTGACTGACACTCCCTATGATCTGCTCCAGCATCTACCTCACCCTGCACTAGCTCAGACCGTCACAGGAATGTGCCCAAAATGGCGGTGGCAAGGCTTATATACAGCCTCGCCTCTCATACATGGCATAGGCATCACGATGGACAGAAGCCAATCATAGCCCTGCCACAACCAACATGGCTGTGGCATTACTGAATATGATTGGCTAACATGCTTGTCCATCTTCACAAGTTTTCTGACCTAACACGCAAGGCTGTCTCAGAAGCTTTGTCGGAACATAACAGATTCTGTAATCGCGAGTCCCGAATACAGAATACAGGACTCGGATTCCTGACAGCGGGTATCCGTGAAGCGGTGCGATTGTTTAAACGATTTGGGGAGATTCAAGCTACATAGCGATGTGATATAGCGAGTCTAGCGAGTGAGAAAAAGTAAACTCTGACAAAACTAGGATTGCCATTGACTTGCATTGGACTCGTTACTGTGCGAGTAATGGCTGGGAAACTCGCCGAGTACAGAGTCCTGCGAGTCCCTTACTACTCGCCGAATAACGAGTCCTAGCAAGTAGACTCACCCATCCCTACTCGTCATCTGTAATGTCAAACATGATAACAGACAAATTTTAGAAAAGGCACACAACAGAGGGAAAACACCTTATGTGTGTATGAATTTCATGAGGGCGTGAAGGATACGCTGAAAGGTTATGTTGGGCTCATGTCATGAGGGTGAGAATAGGACCCAGTATAGTGAAAGAACTCTGTAAACAGTTACTGGGCTTATGATTTCATGGCTATGATATCAACTAATGCTTTCACATTTATTCTTTAGAACTAGGGCCAGCTTTCAGTAGCTGTACAAATATTTCCTTTATTTATTATATGATGCAATAAATTCACACAGCCATTTTGGCATTCCCTTTAAGGATATAATGTGGTGTGCAGCTGATTTATTGGTAAGTGTTTACATATATATTTTTTCATGCTTGCACCCACTTAAAAGAGGTGTGCGCCCATATTGATATACACGCAAAATTGTATGTGTCACAGGACACACATATGTGCTGCAAGGTGTCATGTGTGTGTTGAACATCACATTAATATGTTTTTGTCACCTTTGCAGTCAGGACACAACTATTTTTGACACAACACACATCAAGGACCACTATAGCCATCACCATTTGTATGACAAATGAGTGTTTCATACACCTTCATGTTGCACTGTAAACAACATGCAGATGCTCATTGGTTTCAGCTCCACATGGTGGCTTAGGCCACATTATGTGGCCTGCCACAATAACACATGATGTTTGGTTAGTGTTTGCAGTATTTAGCTTGCCATGTGTGTGTTTGGCATTGCCACATATTCACCACGCAGCCTGGCAATCTTGGCACGCAGATCCACAATGCGCCCTTGTGACTTATTTCAGGTCCGCAATTTTTTTCTGGATCTGTTTGCAGATCCTCTCAACCCCCAGTTTGGTGATCAGGGCCCGCTGGATCCTCTGGAGCATGCTGCGTTTGCGCAGCCTTGGGTGCCAGTGACGCTGGGCACACCAACAATCATGGCAGTCAGCTATATCTATGAGGAGCATTAGCTCCGTCAGACCCCATGTGGCAGCACACTGTGCGGCGGCCATGACTCCTCTCCTATGTGCAGGGGAGGGGCAGGCACCTGGCAGGCAGGGAGTAACCAAAACAAACGTCATGATGTCATCACGCACACTAGCGCCGCCAAACAACATTGAGGACGCTAACAAGGTAGCCATCCGTGGAGCGGGAGTACTGTAATATAGCCATCAGCGTCACCAAATTCACAAACAATTGCAGTGCACTGCCCATGGCACCCACGTGCGATGTGTACACCAACATCTGCACTATCATGTGTGGCAGTATGGTGGACACAGTGAAAGTTACAATACATGCGCATAGCTTGCGCTATAGAATGCGCGCATAATTGTACTGATGTAGTGGATGGTTGTGTAGGTGAAGATGTGTGTGGTGCTGAAGTTACAGCTCTTCAAATATGGCGCCCTGTGAAAGGACAGCCAATGGAAACACAGTAGCCACCACCAATCATCGCGGACGGGGCGCGGTATCCAGCACGCTGTGGCACGCCTCCGAAATCAATAGGCGACGCAGATTCCATTCCTATCGCCCATTCACACGCCAAAAGGCGGGAATTTCGCCTTCATGATTGCCTCTGATTTTGGAGCAGTGCTATGAAATCGGAACCAGGTGCAACCTTTTTGATCGCGGCCAAATTGCCCAATTACACGCCGCAATTTCGAGGCAATTTCACGGCGATGGTGACGGGGCTACAGATTGCCAGTCAGATTTCTTGCAGTGGTGGCGGCGTGTAAAGGTACCCTTACAGACGACCTACTAATACTGGTACTGAGATCTCCTGCAGACTTCTATTACTATGATATCTTACAGACATCCCACTAAAGGCCCCGTTAAAAATAACGATGTTCTAGCGATCCCACCAATGATCCGACCTGGCTAGGATCGCTGGAACATCTCTATGTGGTCGCTGGTGAGATGCTAGACAGGCAGACTTACCAGCGATGCGACGACTCCCAACGGTCGTTGGGATCTGTAAGGTTCTCGGACGCAGAATGGGGATCGCTGGACGTTGCCCCTGTCACACACCACGATGCAGCATGCCCAGTGGAAGATCGCGGTTCGAAAAATGGTCCAGGCCATTCGTTAACGATCAGCGATCTCACAGCGCGGGGGTCGCTGCTACGTCACAAAACCTGTGATGTTGCAGTGATATTGTTAGCGATATCGCTATGTGTAATGGGGCGTTAATACTGGTACTAGGATCTCCTGCAGACGTCTAATACTGGGATATCTTAGGGTACCTTTACACACCTCAACCGCGGCGAGAAATCTGTCAATCTGTAGTCCCGTCACCATCGCCGTGAAATTGCGGTGTGTAATTGGGGAATTTGGTGGCGATAAAAAAGGTTGCGCCTGGTTCAGATTTCACAGCACTGCTCCAAAATCAGAGGCAATCATGAAGGCGAAATTCCCGGCCTATGGCATGTGAAGGGTTGATAGGAATGGAATCTGCGTCGCCTAGTAATTTCCCTTAGGCGTGCCACAGCGTGCCGGAGACCGCGTCCCATCAGCAATGATTGGTGGTGGCTACTGTGTTTCCATTGGCTGTCTCTTCACAGGGCGCCATATTTGAACAGCTGACCATTCACCACCACACAATGGTAATGGCGTCATGTATTAGCCAGCCTTCCAGAGCAGGCCAATCATAACGTTATTGCGTTGTCCAATGATTGTGTTTGGGGCGCGGTGTACAACAATTTGGCACACCTATGTTCTCGCCGCGCTGAACACGTACGCCCACATACCTTTGGGGATTGCGGCGTGTGAAGCGGTGTCGGGAGTCTACCGGATGTTTCCCTCTGTTGGTGTGGGAATTTCCGGGACGACACATCGCCTTAGGTTGAGGGTGTAAAAGCGCCTTCGGCGTTCGGAGGCAACCATGAAAGATGTGCACGCGCATGTTAGATTGCCTCCTATCGCCGCCAAAAGTTGCGGCGTGTAAAGGTCCCCTTAAGGTACCTTTAGACACCGCAACCGCGACTAGGAATCCTGACGGCGATATGTCGCCCTGGAACAATCGCCGTCAAATTGCCTTCCAGTTGCGGCGTCTAATTGGGGAATTTTGCGGCGATAAAGTGCCTCTCGCCTGTCGCCTGATTTCAGAGCAGTGCTCAGGGAACAGGCTACAGACGAGAGGCGATTTATCACCGCGAAATTCCCCAATTACACGCCGCAACTGGGAGGCAATTTGATGGCAATTGTTCCAGGGCGACATATCGCCATCAGGATTCACAGCCGCGGATGCGGCGTGTAAAGGTACCTTAACAGACATCCTACTAATACTGCTACTGGGATCTCCTGCAGATGTCTAATACTGAGATATCTTAAGGTACCTTTTCACGCTGCAACTGCGGCTGGGAATCCTGACGGCGATATGTCGCCCTGGAACAATTGGCGTCAAATTGCCTCCCAGTTGCGTCGTGTAAATGGGGAATTTTGCGGCGATAAATCGCCTGTCGCCTGGTTCCTGAGCACTGTTCTGAAATCAGGCGACAGGTGAGAGTCGATTTTTCGCCACGAAATTCCCCAATTATACGCCGCAACTGGGAGGCAATTTGACGGCAATTGTCCCAGGGCGACATATCGCCGTCAGGATTCCCAGACACGGTTGCGGCATGTAAAGGTACCTCTAAGGTACCTTTACACGCAGCAACTTTTCTAGGAATTTCACTGGTTGCAGTGAAATCATGGAGACATTGTTCCATTTGTACACAGCAACAAGATAGAACAATGTGTCCATGATTTCACTGTAACCAGTAAGTTGCCAGTGAAATTCCAGGAAAAGTTGCCGTGTGTAAAGGTACCCTTACAGATGTCCTACAAAGCTGGCGAATGCAAAAATGGTCTGTGAGGTAGCGGCGGCGGCACGGCAGAGACAAGGGATCCGGGCACCACGGGTCACTGCACACGGGTTTATTCAGCCAACAGAAGAGAGGAAAAAAAACAATAGTCCAAAAGAACATTCCGGTCCCCTTCCTTCAGGGGCCGCTCCTCACTACTTTCCCAGTAGTATACCAGCCACCAGGTCTGCGGCCTGGCTCAGAATTGCTTCACCACCAGAAGCCCAGGGAGTTGTGCTCACTCCCAACTCAAGGAACCACACCCCGTGTTCCTGCTTCCTCTTAACCCCTTCTGCTCTGAGAAGAGGAATCCCGTCTAATACCTGGTATGGAGTACGTCCTGCGGAACTGGAGGACGCACCCAGGGAGGCACATACCGGTCGCAGCATACCGACCCGGCCGGTGCCTCACATAACCCCCCCTATGTTCAAGCGTACGGGTTTGAACACAAGGCCATAACCCTGGGCCCTGTGAGGGGACCACGTCACGGCGCGGAGCACCGGCGGAGCCAAGCAGGGGCACCCGGGGTACTAGTGGTGCCAGACCCCACGAGCAACCAACCCGTTCGGGCCCCCGGCACCCACTAACCCCGGACGGGTACCAACGACAGAGCCCTGGGACCCTCCGAGGAAAACGGGGTCGGCGCGCGGCACTGCTGCACTGTTCCGGATGGGGAGTCGGCGCGGCCGGCGCACGGGTCTCTGCACCCGGGGTTTAGTCACATCAAGTCCACTGGGTATCCCAGTGGCGGGATCCTCGGCCTCCGGGCCCTGTCTATCCTTCATCCGAGGGGCCATATACCCGTTCCACAATACCCGGAACAAGGGCATATCCCGCCCCAGCACAACATCATAAGGGAGATCCTTTACCACCCCAACCACATGTTGAACCCGCATGGCTGGGGTAGCAAATGTGACCCGCTTCATCGGATACCTGCGATGATCCCCATGGACACTCATCACCCTGACCGTACGGCCGGTGGATTTGGTCCTGGAGACCAGGGAGGCACACACGAGAGTCATGTTGCTCCCTGAGTCCAGTAGGGCCGTCACCTCATGACCGTTAAGCTGTACGCGGCACAGTACATTCTCAGTATCCCGGGGGCCCGAGCCCCGTTTTCCGACGAGGTGGGCGAACATGGACCGCCTCCGGGAATAGTCACAGTCCATTGGTTCCCCGTTGAGGGGACACTGCGCCATCATATGTCCCACCTCCCGGCATCTTCTACATCGGGGTGGTTCCCCGCTATACCAGGGGCCGAACCGCGGCTGTCCGGATCGCCGCTTTGCTGCAGGGGGAGGCCCGTTTTCGGTCTGAGACGGCGCGCTCGCCCGCCTGGGGGCCGGGTTGGGGGTCCCTACTGTCTGGTGTAGTGGGCGCGGCCTTGCGGGTAGCCCGCATTGTCCCAGTGTCCCGGATCAGTTCCTGTGTGGCCACATGGCGCTCCACCACATTCACCAACTGGTCTAGGGAACCCGGGTCACTGTGTCCCACCCACTTTTGTATGGGGACGGGCAGCGTACGCACGAAGCGATTCACTACCACCCGCTCTACCATCTGAGCCGGACTCAGGGCTTCAGGCTGCAGCCATTTTTTAACCAGGTGCAACAAATCATAGGCCTGTGAGCGCACGGGTTTGCCTTCCTCGTAGGCCCATTGGCTCACTCGTTGGGCCCTCACATATGTATTGACCCTGGTACGGGCCAATATCTCCCCCTTCAGGGCTCCATAGTCCAGGGCATCCTCAGTACACAGGTCTATGTATGCCTTTTGGGGATCACCAGTCAAATAGGGCGCCAGCACCTCGGCCCACTGTGCGACCGGCAGTCTCTCCCGTTCCGTCACCCGCTCAAACACGGCCAGGAATGCCTCCACGTCATCCCCCGGGGTCATCTTTTGCAGCGCTTGTCTTACCGCTTTCCGGACGCTGCAGTCGTCACCTGGTCCTCTAGGCAGATCCCCCGGTATGACCCGCACAGCCTCGGTCAACAGGGCCATCTGCTCCTGGTGCCTCCTCTCCTGCTGCTGCTGAGCTTCCTGTTGCTGCTGCTGGGCCAGCACCAGGTGCTTGAGCCAGGGCCGGTTTTAGACCAAGTGGGGCCCTAGGCGATATTGAGAGTGGGGCCCCAAACTATGAAATAAAAATAGTACCCATACAGTTGTATACAGTATATACAGCAGCCCCAGTGGTATATACAAGCCCCAGTAGTATATACAGCAGCCCCAGTGGTATCCAGCAGCCTCCCCAGTGGTATACACAGGCCCCAGCAGTATATACAGCAGCCTCCCCAGTGGTATATACAGGCCCCAGCAGTATATACAGCAGCCTCCCCAGTGGAATATACAGGCCCCAGCAGTATATACAGCAGCCTCCCCAGTGGTATATACAGGCCCCAGCAGTATATACAGCAGCCTCCCCAGTGGTATATACAGGCCCCAGCAGTATATACAGCAGCCTCCCCAGTGGTATATACAGGCCCCAGCAGTATATACAGCAGCCTCCCCAGTGGTATATACAGGCCCCAGCAGTATATACAGCAGCCTCCCCAGTGGTATATACAGGCCCCAGCAGTATATACAGCAGCCTCCCCAGTGGTATACACAGGCCCCAGCAGTATATACAGCAGCCCCAGTGGTATACAGCAGCCTCCCCAGTTATATATACAGGCCCCAGCAGTATATACTGCAGCCCCAGTGGTATACAGCAGCCTCCCCAGTGGTATATACAGGCCCCAGCAGTATTACAGCAGCCTCCCCAGTTGTATATACAGGCCCCAGCAGTATATACAGCAGCCCCAGTGGTATATACAGGCCCCAGTGGTGGTGTATACAGGCAGCCCCAGTCAGTGGTGGTGTATACAGGCAGCCCCAGTCAGTGGTGGTGTATACAGGCAGCCCCAGTCAGTGGTGGTGTATACAGGCAGCCCCAGTCAGTGGTGGTGTATACAGGCAGCCCCAGTCAGTGGTGGTGTATACAGGCAGCCCCAGTCAGTGGTGGTGTATACAGGCAGCCCCAGTCAGTGGTGGTGTATACAGGCAGCCCCAGTCAGTGGTGGTGTATACAGGCAGCCCCAGTCAGTGGTGGTGTATACAGGCAGCCCCAGTCAGTGGCGGTGTATACAGGCAGCCCCAGTTAGTGGTGGTGTATACAGGGGCCCCAGGGCCCAGTGGTGGTGTATACAGGGGCCCCAGGGCCCAGTGGTGGTGTATACAGGGGCCCCAGGGCCCAGTGGTGGTGTATACAGGGGCCCCAGGGCCCAGTGGTGGTGTATACAGGGGCCCCAGGGCCCAGTGGTGGTGTATACAGGGGCCCCAGGGCCCAGTGGTGGTGTATACAGGGGCCCCCTCCTCCACTCCCTGTAAAAGAAGACACATCATCATACTTACTTACTCTCTGCCGCTGCCGCTGTTCGCCAGTCTGCACCGCGCTCCGACTTCTTCCTGGCTGCTTCCTGTTGTGACGAGTGACTGTGCCTGCGGCTGCGCCCGGCGCCGGTCAAGCCGGATGAAGCCGGAGCGCGGTGCAGAGCACTGTCTGCAAGCGGCCGCGGCGCCGGCTATCATCCGGCCGGGCCAGGGGGCCCTCTGAAGCTTGGGGGCCCTAGGCAAATGCCTAGGATGCCTGCCCCTAACGCCGGCCCTGGCTTGAGCACCTCCTCCATGCTGGCTGCTGGTTTGTGTTGTAATGTAGCCGGCCGGATCCAGGACATGCGATGCCGGGCACCACGCAAGAGACTGGCCGCAATGATGACTGCTGCTCCTCTTACTTAGCAGCCGCTCATTAGCCTCATGAAAAGTCACTTCCCCACCGGAACAGAGGGCAACAGTAGCGCCGGCTACACCTCACCGGGCCAGCAATGCCCGCATTCTCCACCATATGTGAGGTAGCGGCGGCGGCACGGCGGAGACAAGGGATCCGGGCACCACGGGTCACTGCACACGGGTTTATTCAGCCAACAGAAGAGAGGAAAAAAAAACAATAGTCCAAAAGAACATTCCGGTCCCCTTCCTTCAGGGGCCGCTCCTCACTACTTTCCCAGTAGTATACCAGCCACCAGGTCTGCGGCCTGGCTCAGAATTGCTTCACCACCAGAAGCCCAGGGAGTTGTGCTCACTCCCAACTCAAGGAACCACACCCCGTGTTCCTGCTTCCTCTTAACCCCTTCTGCTCTGAGAAGAGGAATCCCGTCTAATACCTGGTATGGAGTACGTCCTGCGGAACTGGAGGACGCACCCAGGGAGGCACATACCGGTCGCAGCATACCGACCCGGCCGGTGCCTCACAGGTCCAATTGACATATCCGAGAGTCGGACAAGTGTCATTCGACTTTTGGACACTTGTCTGAGCTACAGAATGATAATGTATCAATTAAAAATATCATCCAACTCAGATGGTCCGTGTGCGGTCTCAGTGTGGTACGTCTTTTTTGTCGGACCCATAGACTTGCATTGGTCAGTCTCATTTGTGACCCACCCCAAGGCCGTGGGGAATTGGATCCCGGGCATTGATTCTGGGGGATTGTTACGGGTGGTCAATACCCGGGTCCGTGCCCTAGTGGTCGCTTAAAAAAGGGAATTTTGGAAAATAAAGGGGTTTTCTTGAATAGTTTGTGATGCCACTTACAGTGTCTGGTGATGGCACCAGCGCTGCTGCAGACCTCCGGGGATGATGGATGGGCAGCATGATGGTGATACTCCCCGCAGGTGGACCGGGTTTCCGGGGCAATGATGAGGGAATAGGTTTTGGCACAGGGTGGTGGCTCTTCAGGCGGGATATTTCTACAGTCTCTATGTTGGACAGGATCAGGGCTGTAAGAACTGACACACACTCTGGGAGTAGTTTTCCGTACCTTTACTGATGTTAAACTGGCACTGTCCACGGTAGACTCCAGGTGGTAGGGAAGCACTTCAGGATTTCCACAGCAAGTGATTTGTAAATCCTCCTTGTCCCTGTCTTACTTGTGTTGAAATCTGGCCTGGCCTCCTTTGTGTCTCTCACCCATATAGTGGTTAGTAAGAACCTTCTGTGGATTGCCGCTGTCTCTCTCTCTTCCTTGCGGTTTCTGGCTCTTGTGTTGGTTGCTGATACAGGTGTCCGAGAGACTGGAATCTCCTCGGTGAACCGGTGTTTTCTGCTGGGCTAAGTGCTCCTTAGCAGACTCGGACTCCGGTGCCCGGCTTGCTTCCTGCGGTGAACCGGTATGGTTCCTCTGATCCTACTCTGTTGCTCGCCTTGCCTCCGACCCTCCCTCTCGGGTTCCTTACTCTGGCTAGGCTGTCCTCTGGTTCGGGCCTAGCGTGGTTCCACTACCAGATTGTCTTCACAGTACTGCTCCGTACTGCACGGACTAACTGACTCCGCCCCCAGCACCTGTATTTATAGAGGATCTTGCCTAAGGCAGCAGGTGGAGCTCCCCCTACAGGCCTGGCGTGGAAAGTGTTGTGTGTGTATGGGCACCTGACATGGAAATCCCTCCATGCACTAGGTGTTCCTGTGGCTACATGTACCACAGGGTGCCACATCCGACACTCGCATACTGTCGCAGCATGTTGCGACTGACTCGCAACTCGTTGGAAATGTGTTCTCGGACATTGACTAACATTGGTCCGACTGCAATGCGATTTTTACTTGCATAGAAGTCATCCGTGTTTCACGCCAGTGTGTCCGAGCCCTAATACTGGTACTGGGATCTCCTGCAGATGTCTATTACTGGGATATCCAATCCAAAGAAGCTTTATTGGCAGGACTAAATACACATGGGATCTTAGGCCCCACCTCTAAGATTATAAGCTAAACAGACGATATAAGAATAACACTAGGCATTGGTTGGCATGAAATGTCCGAGATGCTTTTAATGGGGTTACCTTTAATAAATAATCCATATATGTTAATTAAAACTTTTTCCATAAATAATGTTTTTTCAACTCATTAAACTCTGTAAAGTCCATTAAAACCTTTATAAAGACCGACTTGAAAATAGAACTTTCCCCAAATGACCACACTGATTACAGTGTGGCCACCCCCCAAGCCCCTCAGCCATTTCTCCATGTCAAATATATCCAATACGACAGAATCCAGATGAACTCCATATTTCTGATATAGGTCCGGTAAAATACCCCTCCATATCAATGTGTCGATATGAAAATCCGTCGGTCACTGGCATAAACTTCCCCAGGGCCTTATTAAATCTTTACCAAATCGTTTCCAAAAGCATAGATTCCCAGTAGACCAAATCAAGCGTGGAACTATCTTGGAAAAGGCTAAGGTGGCATTATGAAACATAGCTTGATAACCTTGAAATCGTGGCGAAAGCACCACAACATATCCAGTGTACACGCCCTTCGAAGATCATTCCTGGAGAGATGGATAACTATAAGAACTAGAGGAGAAAAGTGTGGAGCAACATTTTGAAAAAAAAAGCATAACTCCTCACATTTCCTTCCCCTGTGGCCATACCATAAAGAACAATTTTAGAATGGTTAATATGAGAGATTGTCCATTTATTTGGCCCCTGGCTCTCTTCTCTGACCAGTAGACAAATGAAGGTCCAAGGATCCATACTGTCCTTCTGCCTATAAAAGAGACAATAGAGATTAAACAAGAGCATCTGGTAGAACCTACTTCTTGGCTCTCTCAGGAACCCACCTCCCTATGCTTATAATTTTATCCTTCCGGAAACATAACCTAGCTGCCTCAGACGCTGCCTCAATACGGAAGGAACGAGACAAAATTTGGCAATCTCCAAAGCCCAATTTGGATAAACAGCGCTGTAACACTGAATTAAATTGAAACCTAGTTTATGGATCACCATTTCCATGCATGAAAAATAGGTCATCAAATGCCTGGTGAAACACCAACCAATTGTGTAAATCAAAAAGTGGAACACCACAGATCCCGGGAAGGCACAAAGATTAACCGTCACACTCTTCCCAATCTGGTCCATCTGGGACCTGCAAACCAAAAGAGCAACTCCGTTCCTGGAGATAGACACATCTTTGAAAACAAACCTGATCAGCGATACTTACCTAGCGACTCAATTTGCCAGTGATAAATGTTCCAAAGAACGCTAAAGAAAAACAGGATTTGAACAAAAGAAACTCAAGTTTACCAAACAAACAGAATACAAAACAGCCCACATTTGTATTCCAATATATCAAGGAATATAGGTCTCCTTCCATCTGGCTGGAAGTGCTGTATTATCATACCTTTCAGAAATTGTCGAACAGGAAACAATGATAAAAAGGAAACTTTACCATGTAACTTCAGAAAGAACAAAATACCTGCTATAGATTTATATAAACTGGCATACCTGAAACCCTTAACGAATAAGCCTTGCGAAAACTTAAGGCCAACCTTGGATGAATCAACAGACAGGAAACTTGCTGTAATGCCCAAAAATGTATCCAATCACTCCAAGCAGCCGACTACGCGGCCTATGTTACTGGTGCCAAAGACTTTCAGATCCTGTTGAGGAGAGCCATAGGATCAAATACTTAATTGACCTTAAGACATAAGGGCATGGGAGAAACGATCCATAGAGTGTAATATTTTACATTGCAAAATCTTAATTGTGACTTAAACATGGCTGCCATTTCCTGTTTCATTACAACATGCCATGGTGTGTAAGATGGAGCCTGGACCTATGACTACATCGTGTTCCTGAAAGAAGCTGGAGTCCAGAGGAAGACTGACCAATCACAGAAATCACAGAATGCCACATCACCTGGAGATCCTTGATCAAGCCCACACCCCCTGATGACCTCATGGATCTGCCCATGGACTAACCCACTGACCAATAAATACATCTGAGTAGGGCTGGCCGAGCCCCTTACTGAGGAAAAACCTCATGCCTCTTAAAATAAAGCACACTTGGAGCCACACTGGGGGCTGACCAAGGAAGAGTGTAACTCTGACTCTGTGCGTCTGGTGTCTTATTTCACACTGGTACTTGGTCTATATTATTTTGGTCATGAGCAGGCAACTTGTTATTATTATTAAAATATTAACCATAACAATTTAACAGCAAATTAGCGCTGGTATTGTTTCCACAGTTACTCTGCTCGATGTCTAGTAAGGTGTGTATCTGTGGCACCCTGGCACCCTGGTTGGGGCACCACAGAACTCCTGGTACACAAATGGAGTGGAAACAGCAAGCAGCACTCACAACACCTTTAACACCTGTTTCACCCTAGGCCTCTAGGGGGAGCTCCACTGGTCACCTTGAGCCAGTTCCCCCTATAAATAGGGTCCTGGAGGGAGAAACACCAGAGTGTGCAGACGCTAGGAGAGCTGCAGGAAGTGTGCAACCTCTGGTACTAGAGTCATACTAGGCCCAAACTACCACACCCAGCTAGTGAGAGACCCTTGCAACTGGGGTCATAGGAAAGTAGAAAGCACCTCTCAGGGACACAGGAGTTACCCTAACTCCCCCTCACCATCCGGTTACTGGAACTGAGCTGTGAGAGCTACCTCGCCACCACAGAGAACCAGTGCAACTAACAGGGAGTTTAGCCCCCTGTTCACCTGAAGCACCTACCAACGAGAGCCCAGGGAAGAGGATAGACATTGAATCATCTCTTTAATAGTTCCCTCAGTGCAGTAAAACCAGGTGAATCACGTTCCATTGAACGTATAACCCGGTCCGGCAGGATTCCATATCCACCTGACCCCACCAGAACGACAGAGAAAGGAAGCCTACACACTGCTTGCTGTGAAACGCCAGGAGTGCCAACCTCATCACCCGGTCCGAGTGTACCTGTTGCCACCAGTAAAGGTACCTAAAAGACTTTGTGTGTGTGTCTGCGCCTTATTCCTGGACCTAATCCGCAGTATTGCAGCAGCTGCCATACACCACCAAGTGCAGCTCCTGGCCCCGGGGATTCCCGCTCGTCCTGTGGGGAGCGTCCCATCTTGCTGCCTTACATCCTCCGGAGGCCCAAGCAGCGCCGGTGAAATCACCGGAACACCCGCAGGTGGCTTCACAACAAGAATATTAACCCCTTATCCGTTCAGCTATCCCCTATTGATCTGGACCACCGGGCCCCACAGCCGCGGTTCTGTGACGGGAGAAGCAAACGCCTGCGACGTGCAGAACCCGGCTACGGTGAGAGAGAATTTGGCGTCACGAACAGGATTCGAGCAGACCCATTCCTAACAGGTATTGTGTGCTATTTTAATGACTGTAATAATTGAACTGTACATTTGAACCGCCATTGCTGCGCAGAAGGCGGGAAAAAGAAGGGGCGTTACTGTGCAAAGGGCGTGAAGATAGGCCCCGCCCCCACTCTCTGACGATTTCCACCTAACGCAGCAGGAACTGGAAACTCCCGTGGTGCCTCACTCCTCACCCCGAGGCGACAACTTCCGTTCAATGCAAAAGGACTGGCCGCGCTTAACTAAGGGGGAGTGAGGATGAGTAACCCGGATTCCAACAACGCGGTACTCCGCTAGTACAGCCAAACGTACCCCTAGACGGACGGCAACTTAACAGTGCGGGGACAGCAGCTCCCTGCAGTGCCCGATCTAACTTCACAACCGCAGTAAGCTAATACCCCTTCCGTGCCGGCAGCAGCATCTCCAGTCCCTACAGTACAGGCCAGCGCACAGACCATAACACCTGACCGGTTTGAGCAACTGTGTGCTAATGTAGAGCAGCTGATGAAAGATATGACCAAGCTACAAGGTGGGAGAAGACCCAAGACAGAAGCAAGGTCATCGGACAAGATCCAGCTCGCTGACTGCTCCGACGATGTCCCGTAGATGAAGAGAAAGACACAGCCGCCGCGAGGAAAACCAGCAGATCGCCATAGCCCTGACAGACGCCGCGTCAGTCAAAAGAACGATAAAGGAGGACGCACTTACCAATCAAGTCCTTTAAACGAGCAACCCCTGGGCGAGAAGGGCCAACCCCAGGAGTAGACTGTTCAGGCCCGACTAACTGGGAATATAAGTACGTAGGAGACTGTCCGTACTTACCAATTGTCATTGATCGCATCGCTACCTCGGCCTTGATAGACACTGGGTCCCAGGTGACAACCATCCCGTGTATCCTTTACAAGCGGTTCTGGCCAGATGTAAAACTAGAACCCCCACACCCTGATCTGAACATTGAAGCCTATACTAATAGTATAATAGTTCTAGTAGAGGGACAATGGGAAGCTACAGTAAAGGTGGGGAGGGTGCAGCTGAAGAACCAGGGTATCATAGTGGTTCAGGATAGACCAAACGAAAGGGATCCACATGTAATACTGGGTACTAATGTTATGGTCAAATGTATCGATGAAGTGTTGTTTTTACTCCAACAGAGTGTTGATTCTGGTAGACCAAGAGAAAAGAGAGCTATCCGAAAACAGATCCGAGCTTTGGTATATCAACAACAGGTAAAAATGTCAAATGGTGAAATTGGCAGAGTACGGGTAACAGATCCCATTCCAATTGTGGTACCACCCAGAAGTGAAATGATGATCTGGTGTCGAGCAGCCATAGGCCTCAGAGGGCAGGACTACCAAGCTGTAGTAGAACCTGTAATTTCTGACAGTAGTCCTACGCTCTTGACAGCCAGAGGGTTGGTCGATGTGAGAAAAGGGCGAGTCCCCGTACGCATATTAAATTATGGTGATGATGAAGTCAAACTGCCAAGGTATGCAACTGTCGCAAAATTGTACCAGGTTGAAAACAATGCTGTAATTAATGTAAAATCCTCTTCCCAAACAGTAACTGAGGAACCCCCTCACTCCAAAGATCAGTTAGAGAAATGGTGTCAAGAGCTCAGTGTAGGAACTGACAACACACCTACTCACCAGAAAAATGGAGTATACCGGGTAGTTTGGGAGTATGAGCAAGTGTTCAGCAAACACCCACTTGACTTTGGGAGGATTCAAGGGGTACAACACCATATCCCCACGGGCAACCATGCACCTATCAAAGAAAGGTACAGGCCTATACCACCCACACACTACCAAAAAGCAAAAGAGATGCTTCAGGACATGAAAAATGCAGGACACATTAGGGATAGTTGTAGTCCCTGGGCAGCACCACTGGTCCTGATTAAAAAGAAAGATGGTAGTATGAGGATGCGCGTAGACTACAGACAAATCAATAAAGTCACACACAAGGATGCATACCCGTTGCCCCGCATAGAAGAGTCACTAGCTGCACTCAAATCTGCCAACTACTTCTCTACATTAGATCTTACTAGTGGGTACTGGCAGGTTGCCGTTGCAGAAGAGGATTGTGAGAAGACAGCCTTCACGACCCTTATGGGGCTCTGCGAATTCAACAGTATGCCATTCGGGGTGTGCAATGCCCCAGGAACATTTCAGAGGCTGATGGAGTGTTGTTTGGGCCACAAGAACTTTGAGACTGTGCTGTTATACCTTGATGATGTCATTGTATACTCCTAGACCTATGAAGATCACCTGCAACACCTGAGTGAAGTGTTCGAGTCACTGTCCAAGTACGGGATGAAACTGAAACCGTCCAAGTGTCACCTGCTGAAACCCAAGGTCCAATGCCTAGGACATGTGGTTAGTGCCGAAGGCGTAGCACCTGACCCGGACAAAGTAACCGTCATCAAGGACTGGCCAGCACCAACTACTCACAAAGAGGTACGTCAATTTCTAGGAGTGGTCGGGTACTACCGACGATTCATCAAAGGCTATACCAAGATAGCAGCACCCATGCAAGATCTCTTAGTAGGTCAATCCAAAAACAGCAAGATCAGGGGACCCCCGTTCCACTGGGGACCAGAACAGGAACAATCCTTCCAGAAGCTCAAAGATGCTCTAACTGGGGACGAAATCCTAACCTACCCTGATTACAATCTCCCGTTTTTATTGTATACTGATGCAAGCAATGAAGGCCTAGGAGCCGTCCTAGCTCAACGCCAGCAGGGAAAGGAAAAGGTGATAGCCTACGCCAGCAGAAAGCTCCGTCCCACGGAAAGGAACCCAGAGAACTACAGCTCGTTAAATTGAGTTCCTGGCCCTGGTCTGGGCAATCACAGAGCGTTTCAAGCATTACCTGGCATCCGCCCCGTTCACAGCTTTCACTGATAACAACCCTCTAACACATCTAGAGACTGCAAAGCTGGGAGCTTTAGAACAGCGTTGGGTAGCAAGACTCTCAAACTATGACTTCACTGTGAAGTACCGGGCAGGTCACAAGAACGGCAATGCTGATGCCCTGTCCAGAAGGCCTAACCTTCCTGAAGAGGGAGAAGACATAGATGACCTGGAGGAGATAGAACTACCTGCTTTCCATTATACGGGTACGGCAACGTGTCACCAGGCGAGCCAGAGACGTGTAGAGAGGACCGTGAACCCTTTACCTCACCATGATTGGAAGGAGGTTCAAGCTAACAATCCAGATGTCAGTTTGGTAAGAGAGCTGATAACTCAAGAACACGCCAGCATGGACCCTGATGGCTCACAAAATGCTAAACGCCTATGGAAAGAAAAGGGGAAGTTGTTTGTCTACCAAGGGAAACTATGCAGAAGGTATCTGATTTCCCAAACACACGAACTTATCTGGCAGATTGTAGTTCCAAAAAATGAAGTCCAAATGATCCTTGAAGCCTACCATGACGATGCAGGACACTTTGGATGGAAGAAAGTGGGAAGACTCCTGAAAGACCGGTTCCACTGGGTCGGTATGCGAGGCTCAATCGACAAATGGTGTAAAAACTGTGGACCATGTCACCTTCGAAGAAAAGACCATCTAACTCAGAAAGCTCTGTTGCAGCCAATTATTACCACGAAACCCCTTGAAATAGTTGCTCTCGACCACGTAAAGTTAACCCCAAGTCGCACCGGGTACACTTATGCACTCACCATAGTAGATCACTATTCAAGATTCCTGGTAGTAGTTCCAGTTAAGGACTTAGCTGCGGAGGTAGCAGCCAAAGCATTCCAGAGTTACTTCTGTCGCCCCCATGGGTATCCAGACCAAGTCTTGACTGACCAAGGGCCAGCCTTCGAATCAGCTCTGTTTCAAGAATTCCTAGGGCTATATGGGTGTAAAAAGATCCGAACCACACCATTTCGTCCCCAAACCAACGGTTTATGTGAAAAAATGAACCACATTGTCATTGACATGCTCAAAACCTTGCCATTCGAAGAAAGAAACCAATGGCCTTAAAAACTTCCAGACCTTGTGGGTATCTACAACCACATACCTGTTAGTTCAACTAACTATGCACCTACTTACCTGATGCGGGCAAGAACAGGTAAACTACCAATTGATTTACAGATGGGAACCATCGAACCCACGCAAGATTCTTCTGATGAAGATTGGATAAACCAACGCCAAGACCAGTACAAAAAGGTACAAGAGAGTGTTGAGAGAAACCTGAACATCAGCAGAACCAAACAAGAACAACACTTTAACAAGCACGCCTCAGCAGAACATCTAGCAACAGGTGAATTAGTGCTAAAAAGAAAGAGAAAAACAAATAAATTAGAAGACAATTGGGAATCTGAACCCTACACAATTATGCCATCGCAAAATGACAAGTCAAAAACTTGTGTTATCAGCAAAGATCAAGGAAACACTTGTACAACTGTTCAAGGGATCATTTCAAGAAATGTCCAACACAGTTAATACCTCAAGTAACCAGTTACCCTGCAGTAACTACAGTTGAAGAGCCTAAAGAAAATCTCGTCCATACAGAAATTGGAGACTTACCAGCCGACTGGCCACAATGCAATGGTGCATTCATCATACCAGTTATTCATTTCTACTAACCTGTAGAAAATCAGTAACTCATACCAATTCCTAATCAACCAGTTCAACAAGAACAAGTTCAAGTGCAAGAGATGCAACCTGTTATCTTGGAACCTGAGATTCCTGTAATTGGTGAACTTGCTAGTCTCACAGTAAGACAAAGTCAGCATAGACAATTACCTACACTACCACCTTTAACAGAGAATAGTCCAGTAAATTTGAGTACGTACTTACTATGGTATTACTGAAACACAAAGCAGAAGTAGAGAAAGAACCAGTTTGTACCCTACACCAACAGCTTTTGAAACACCCACACTACGCAGATCTACACGGAGTACATTAGGACAACCCCCAAGCAAATATGGAGAATGGGATTAGAATGTAGTGGAACCATTTTACCTGTTAGTAAATGTAAATAGTACCCGTGTTCAAAAGCTGTAAAAAGTAGTGTACAGAAGGGTGGAGGAACTGGGCTCTGTCCCAAGTAGATTAAGTTGGGGACAGAAAGTGCCTGGTAGGGTGAAAATGTTAGACCCGGCCTCCCAAGCAGAGACACCCATAGGGAATGTACAGAGTTTAAAATGTATACCCTTGTATGTGTTAAGCCATCAGAGACTTTGCTGCTTGACTTTACCCTTTTTCCCTTTTTCATAAACTTGGACAATTGTCACAGGACTTGTGTGACCAAAATTTACCTTTTTCCAGCCTGCGGCAAATGGACTAGTGCCGTATGGACTGCTTTTTCATATTTTCCTCATTTTTCCCTTCCTTTTCAGTGATTTTTGTATTTTTCATTAAGACTTTGTAAATACAGATTATTAACTGTTTATAAAATGTTTAGTGTTAAGTTGTAAAAGAAAGCTTTTTGCTCAGTCCGGGAGAACTGAAGTTAACTAAGGGGGAATGTGGCACCCTGGCACCCTGGTTGGGGCACCACAGAACTCCTGGTACACAAATGGAGTGGAAACAGCAAGCAGCACTCACAACACCTTTAACACCTGTTTCACCCTAGGCCTCTAGGGGGAGCTCCACTGGTCACCTTGAGCCAGTTCCCCCTATAAATAGGGTCCTGGAGGGAGAAACACCAGAGTGTGCAGACGCTAGGAGAGCTGCAGGAAGTGTGCAACCTCTGGTACTAGAGTCATACTAGGCCCAAACTACCACACCCAGCTAGTGAGAGACCCTTGCAACTGGGGTCATAGGAAAGTAGAAAGCACCTCTCAGGGACACAGGAGTTACCCTAACTCCCCCTCACCATCCGGTTACTGGAACTGAGCTGTGAGAGCTACCTCGCCACCACAGAGAACCAGTGCAACTAACAGGGAGTTTAGCCCCCTGTTCACCTGAATCACCTACCAACTAGAGCCCAGGGAAGAGGATAGACATTGAATCATCCCTTTAATAGTTCCCTCAGTGCAGTGAAAGCAGGTGAATCACGTTCCATTGAACGTATAACCCGGTCCGGCAGGATTCCATATCCACCCGACCCCCCCCACCAGAACGACAGAGAAAGGAAGCCTACACACTGCTTGCTGTGAAACGCCAGGAGTGCCAACCTCATCACCCGGTCCGAGTGTACCTGTTGCCACCAGTAAAAGTACCTAAAAGACTTTGTGTGTCTGCGCCTTATTCCTGGACCTAATCCGCAGTATTGCAGCAGCTACCATACACCACCAAGTGCAGGTCTTGGCCCCGGGGATTCCCACTCGTCCTGTAGGGAGCGTCCCATCTTGCTGCCTTACATCCCCCGGAGGCCCAAGCAGCGTCGGTGAATTCACCGGAACACTCGCAGGTGGCGTCACAACAAGAATATTAACCTCTTATCCGTTCAGCTGTCCCCTATTGATCTGGACCACCGGGCCCCACAGCCACAGGCGCGGTTCCGTGACGGGAGAAGCAAGCGCCTGCGATGTGCAGAACCCGGCTATGGTGAGTCATATCGACTCCACCCCTTTCTGGGAAGAGAAAAATTCACTTGACGCAAGAAATTACTCCAAAGCCAGGGGCTTGGACCCAGCAGCATTATCTGCCGCAAGAATGTCACTAATACCCAATACTTAGAGATAATTTGATAAGAGCGGGCTGTCAGACAATAACGATATTCCTTTAGTTGCCAGTTTCAATTAATGACCCCAGACTGTCACGATGACTCATACAGCCATTGGCCTGGTTCACACGTACCATTCGCTTTTGCCTTAAATCCGTTTTTGGGAACATTTTGGAAATTTTTTTTTCAAAGTCCAAAACTGCATATGCGTGTGTGTTTTTAAAAAACGCATGCGTTTTTATGCAGCAGCCGAAAAATGCTGCTAGCTGCGTTTTTGGGGTGCTTTCAAAAAACGCATGCGTTTTTTTAACATGGGGCCCTATGGGAAACGCATGCTTTAACGCATGGCACATGTAGGCACCTGCGTTAACACATGCATTAACGCATATGCGTTTTTAATAAAAAATGACTAAGTCCCAAAATTTGCCAAAAACGTCCAGGACCTCAGGGGACACTATTGGCACCCTTAGAAAAATGGATCAGGTTTTCTAAAGGCTTAAAAAACGGATTTGTATGTGTGAACCAGGCCATTACTTTATTCACCACATTATGGCTTTTGCTGCTGACTACCCCTTGACTGGCAGAGAAGGGGGAAAAAACCTTCCGATCCGCACATTAAAATCAACTTCTGTAACTGAATTTATGAACAGGCCCAGATCCACTGAGGAAATAAAAAAGGGGCCTGAAAGCAGCAGTTCCCATTGAACTCCTGTAAAAATTACAGCCAAACCAGCATATCTGCATGCATGTCCCTAGTGATTCGGATATGTGCAAAATGCGATGATAGCCCTTTCCTACTATTGTAACAGCACCTACAAAAAAACCTTCCTCATGGGCATAATCGGCAAAGCAAAGTTAAGGCTACCCAATAAGGACTACAGCCCCTGAAGGGTTACCTTTTTTCTAGCTAACAGCTGCTGAATGTTGCACACCAGCATTTCCACTTTCTCTTCAGAAAGGAGCACCTCCATGAACTCAGAATCGAGAACAATTTCCAAAAAAGTCAAGGACACAAAATGGTCCAACCGACTTTTCCATGGCCAATGGGATCCCAAAAGTATCCAAAAATATCCTGAAAATTCAGCACTACCCGGCTGCGCTCCAACGAATCAGGAGGGCTGAAAAATCAAAAATCGTTGAGACAGTGCAAGATGCCATTCAACCAAACCGTAAACGCTGTAACCCAATGTAAAAATAATGCAAAAGCTTCAAAATAAAAACGAGAGCGCAAAGCCGAATGGCAAGCATTTATCAACGACAAGACACCTGCTGAAAAAGAAGACCTAAAGAGTTAAAACCCACCAGGGTAGCTGGCAAAATCTGGAACGCTGATTTAATCTCAGCATATGTAATCAGTGAATGTCCCCTGAATTTTCTGCAACACTCCAACCACCACAGCAACTGATGTATAAGATACTGATGCCAAATCTGGGGACACCTCATCATTCAAGGAAGCACCAACAGGTTACGATAAGTGATGGAAGATTAAAGAAAAACCCTACTCAAATCCGCTTTTTACTATTTGCACTTCCGCCCGGTTGGGAAAAATTCCTAACAACAGGTGCACTACCGACACCTTCAATGGTGTGCATTCATTTTGCATTAGTATCACGAAGTCCGATAAGATGTGAGGCGGCACTCTGTTTCGTAAAGCATTGTGAAGCTGGGTGTGCTCCACTGCAATAAGAGCATTAGTGCGAAAACGGCAGTTAATCGGTCATGTACACCAACATCATTAAATGAAAAACATATACCTTTCTTCAGTGGCTGTGGAGATGCAATCCTCAGAGCATTGTGCTGCTGGGGAAACATCAAATTTATCTGTCTCTCGCTAAGGGCATGGGGTATTCGGATCTGCGTACTGGTACGGGGATGTCACGGATGGTCGGTGTCCGAGTCCACAACCTTAGGCAGACAATAAAAAGGAGAAAATAAAATAAATTAAGTTGTCAGTCGTGACGCCACCTATCGGTCCGGTGATGGCATCGGAGCTGCTGGGACCGCGGGTTCCCTGGGGCTGTAGGTTGATGATGGTGGAATAGGGCAGCACTGTTGGAATGGGGCTGCTCAGCTTCTGCGGTGTGGTGCAAGGCAGGTAAATCACAGTTGATCTGTAAGGAACACAGATACGTTGCTCACTCTGAACGGGTACTTTACTCCAGTAATCTGCAGTCTTACAAGGTAAACAGTTGTTTCAGTCAGGGTAGTGGACTGGTTGGTCCTGGCAGTGAGTAATGTCCCTCTGAAGCTGATGTTCTTTCTCTATCACTTTCTCTGTCCTTTCTCTGTGGTGCCCTGCACAATCCCACTTCTTGAACCAGGCCCGTCGGGTGATATGGGAGCCCTTTATCTCTCCAAAGGGAAACTAACCCTGTTTAGTGCTTCTGGTGGAGACCGTGCTTGGTTTAGGGCAGTTGGATCGTGCTCCTTAAGGCCCCGTTACTCGGCTCAACATCGTACTCAACATCGTTCAAAAGTGACGTGTTGAACAATGTTGAAAGAACATCGTTAGTGCGTCGTTGTGTGTAACCGAACGATTCAACTACGATAATTAGTCAAGTTGAAGTTGATAGGTTTATGAACATGTTCAAAAACCTGACAACTTCAACTCAACCAACCTGCTGCATCCTACTGTGTGACACCGCGATAACGATGTCATGGACAACTTCACCCATTCACAGCAATGAGCAGGGATTCTTTGCGGGGTTTGCGAATGATCCCTGCTCACAACATCGTTGCTGAATTGTCCACGATATCTATACTTGTGACATCTCATCAACGATGTCGGCAATGACTGCGCGCACCCAAGATCGTTGCCGACATCATTTCAATGTTGATGCGTGTGATGGTACCTTACGAAAACATCGACCATGCCGGTAATTTTTGGTTCAGGGATGGACCTCTAATCCACATCGGAGCCGGTACCCCGCTTCGGACTGGGCCAGGGTATTTGGTTACCCTCTATCTGCCCCTTTCTCTTCTGGGTCACCAGGTTGAGGTGCCTCTCCCCATTACTTCTCCTCTTCTCTTGTTCTTGTGTTACACTGTTCACTGTTCCTACCTTCCCAACTCACAATATAACCTAGCTCTCCTCTCACCAGGACCGGTTACCCTAGTAACGGATGTCTGATTGGTCCCCTATCACTAGGTGTATGTGTGTGGTTGTGGAGCTTCAGGCTTCTATTACCCCCTACCAATACAAAGCATACTGCACCTTCTGTTAGGGTTGCAGTACCCTTTTGTAGCGTGCTGACTAGCGGAGAGCTACACTCCCCCTTGGGTAAATACACTTGTCCCCAAGTGTCCGTTCCACCCTACCCGGTACAGAGTAAAGGTTTTTAGATATGCATATCAACATTTTAACAACTGAAACAATTTTGATTCTTTCCATCCGGGAGGCGCAGTTCTTGTAACGTTTCGAAACAAAACAGTTGCCAGCTCAACGGAAGCTGTTAACTACTGCGGACCCAGTGGTTACTACTACTGTCTTTTCCAATGTCCAGGCTACCACTGGACCGCTGCACACATTATCTCAACACGCATAAAAGAATAGAAAAATAAAATGTCCTCATGATAGTCTTTGAGTATTCTGTAAAAGAAAGGGAATGCACACTATTATTATTCTACATCAAATCAAAGCAAGTTACTGGGGATCTTCACATTTGCACACTCTCAGGGCGTACCAGCCTCTAGGTCCTGCATGGCGTTCATTGCTCACCCGGTCTAAGCGATATAAGTTTCGATCTGGGTGGCCTTTGGGTAAATGTGATTCTATGTCTCTACTCGAAAGAAACACCTCCTCATAGAGTCCTTCCTCCCTTGCAAAACCCCAACCATTTTTATCAAGGTTGAAGGTGGTCACCGTACCTCTTTTTCAGTGCTCAGGGGAACAGGTGGCTGGCGATGGGCCTCTGCTCTGATCTGCAGGTTCTCCATCTCGCAGTCCCACCACTTCTCTCTGTGTCGCTGCCGCTCCTCCTGGTCGGATCAGTAAAGGGTGCGCACATAGTCCATTCTGTTACGACGTGTGGTGAGTGTTCTGGCTCTGGAAGTAACTTTCCACAACGGCTCTGGTGTTGCTACCGCTGATGGATGGGGTTGCTGCCCACCAATTGACCTGGGCCTCGGGTGACATAGCTTCGCCGGAATTCCTCTCTGGATCCTCTTCTGGATCTTCCTCCTCCTCCTCGGAGCCCTGCTGGTCTGGTTCCTCATCCTCATCAGGGAACTGGTCGTCACACTCCTCTTCGATGGCCTCAATCACAAGGTTTGGCTCCTTGGCAGGTGGCTGCTCCACCTCCGGCTCAAGGTCTATGGGGTCATCTGGCTGAGCTACTACTTCGTCGTCATCCTCCTGCGGGGCTTCAGGGCTGCCCGCCTTTACTTCAATAGTTGGTAGCACCAGGTCCTCTCCGGTAACTGGGTGGGTATCGGGTGACTGGTTCCTCACCACCGATTCCGGTTCTGGAAGGCTAGGCTGCCTCTGCGAGGCCTCGCGGTGTAGCTTGCAGGCCACGTTGACACTCCAGCGCCGGACCATCCACTCTGCTGTCTCCAGGAGTTGGACCTTCAGGTCTTGGAGCGCGGTCTCCCAGAAGGTTGGGTTTCCCTCTATGGTGCGGAGAGAGACAACCTCCAGTTCACCAACTGCGGTGTGGGCCTCTTCCTCCACCTCCCGCATTGGGTCTCGCAACCGGATTGCCGCCATATCTTCAGGACCCGCACCAGTTGAAGTCTGGAAAGGTTCTGCTTGCAAAGACCCTGCCACGCCCTGTTCATTTTGCTTAATAGTCCATAGGCAGGTTACATTCTTTGGCCCGCCCCCTTGGTTTTTCCTCAGCACTTGGGGTGGGCAAGTATTTTGGCGCCTCTGCCATTGCCCTCCCATGACGAGGGGCCGAGGCACGCCCCTGGGCCAACACATAGTCCTTCACATTGTTGGACCCGCCATCTTGGGCCCACTAGACAATGGCGGGAAAAGTTCTTGGGTGCCGTGTATAGACACAGTACTTTTTCAAGATGGCCAATAAAGTCTAGTAAGGCGCACAAAACCCGGTTCACGGGTTGGTTCATCCTGTTCGTGATCGCCAAGTTGTCTTGCGCCAAGGGCTTGGGGTACTCAGATCTCGGGCGTACTGGTACGGGGAAGTCATGGGTGGTCGGTGCCCGAGTCCGTACCCTTAGGCAGACAATAAAAAGGAGAAAATAAAATAAATGAAGTTGTCAGTCGTGACGCCACCTATAGGACCGGTGATGGCACTGGAGCTGCTGGGACCTCCGGGGTGATGAGTGGCAGCAAGATGTTGTAGCTCTCTACAGGAAGAGCGGGTTCCCTGGGGCTGTAGGTTGATGATGGTGGAATAGGGCAGCGCTGTTGGAATGGGGCTGCTCAGCTTCTGCGGTGTGGTGCAAGGCAGGTAAATCACAGTTCATCTGTAAGGAACACAGATACGTTTCTCACTCTGAACGGGTACTTTACTCCAGTAATCTGCAGTCTTACAGGGTAAACAGTTGTTTCAGTCAGGGTAGTGAACTGGGTGGTCTTGGCAGTGAGCAGTGCCCCTCTGATGCTCCGCTGATGTTCCTTCTCTATCACTTTCTCTGTCCTTTCTCTGTGGTGCCCTGCACAATCCCACTTCTTGAACCAGGCCCGTCGGGTGATATGGGAACCCTTTATCTCTCCAAAGGGATTCCAACCCTGTTTAGTGCTTCTGGTGGAGACCGTGCTTGGTTTAGGGCAGTTGGATCTTGCTCCTAAGGGCCCTTTCACATCTGCGTTTATTTGAAATCGCGGCAGATGCGGTGAAAAAAACGCATCTGCCGCGATTGCCGCATAACCGCTGCACTTGCGGCGCGGTTGCGGTAATCCCCATAGAAAGTATAGGGGGACTTGCGGCAGGTGCGGCAAGTGCGGTTTTGCACTTGCGGCAGGTGCGGCCGCGAAAAAAACCGCGGCTGACCGCGGTTTTTTTCGCAGCCGCACCTGCGGCAAGTGCAAAACCGCACTTGCCGCACCTGCCGCAAGTCCCCCTATATTTTCTATGGGGATTACCGCAACCGTGCCGCAAGTGCAGCGGTTATGCGGCAATCGCGGCAGATGCGGTTTTTTCACCGCATCTGCCGCGATTTTAAATAAACGCAGATGTGAAAGGGCCCTAAGAAAACTTCGACCACGCCGGTAATTTGCGGTTCAGGGATGGACCTCTGATCCACATCGGAGCCAGTACCCCGCTTCGGACTGGGCCAGGGTATTTGGCTACTGGGTCACCAGGTTAAGGTGCCCTCCCCGTTACTTCTCCTCTTCTCCTGTTCTCCTGTTACTCTTCTCACTGTTCCTACCTTCCCAATTCACTATATAACCTAGTTCTCCTCCCACCAGGACCGGTTACCCTAGTAACGGGTGTCTGATTGGTCCCCTATCACTACGTGTATGTGTGTGGTTGTGGAGCTTCAGGTGTCTATTACCCCCTACCAAGACAAAGAGTACTGCACCTTCTGTTAGGGGTGCAGTACCCTTTTGTAGGACCCTGACTAGCGGGGAGCTACATATCCAAAGATCCTCAATTCCCCAACATACAGTATATAATGTTATGTTTCTATGTATATAGTGTAGTGTGTCATAAGAGGTAGCAGAGTTAACAATGTTGGTTTAGGGTAATGTGTTGCATAGCACTTAAGATAGCAATATAAGAAGCACCTCCTCTGGACCTGAGTGAAGCCGCGGGTGGCCACAAGGAGACCGCACCACCCTGTACTCACCATGTGCGGTGGGTGCAGGGCGGCTTCTCCCTGCAGTCACCCGATGGGAGCCGCTTCCGACTCCGCAGCATTAAATGAATATGCAGAGGAGGAACGGAATGCCGGCAACCCGCACCGCACTCTCAGATCGCTGCGGTCGGGTTAAGCATAGTGAGGATGGGATTTCTTGAAATCCCATCCACTATGCTTATAGTGTACTACGAAGCGTTTTGGATGCAGCGGCAAGACGCTGCGTCCAAAATGTTGCGTATACTGATCGTGAGTATGCAGCCTTAGACATGCTATCTATATATAGATAAAGTATATCAAGGGTAGGGATGAGTGAGTATACTCGCTACTATTCAGTATTCACCGAATAGTAGCGGTATTCGGGCTACTCGCTACTCTCCGAGTACTTATGTGTACTCGGGAGTAGCGAGTAGTCCTAATACTTTCGCAGTATATCTATAGATACACTGCTAAATTAGCCTAAAAGTAAATAAAAGTTGTTAAAAAATAATAAAATTACAATCTCACCTCTCCGACGCCTGCATCGGGACTGGCAGAGAAGACATCCGATCGCTGGACAAGGACCTGTCACTACCAGCCAATCAGATGGCTGGTAGCGATCTGGCCAATCAGATGGCGCCACGTCACAACCATGTGATCGCTAGCGGCCACCTGATTGTCCAATTTGCAAGGTCCTAGATGTACTGTCAGGACCTTGCAAACTGGCCAATCAGGTGGCCGCTAGCAATGACATAGTTGTGACGTGGGGCACCATCTCATTGGCCAAATCTCTACCGGCCATCTGATTGGCTGGTAGTGACAGGTCCTTGTCCAGTGATCGGATGTCTTCTCTGCCGGTCCCGGTGCAGGCGTCGGACAGGTGAGTATGTAATTTTAATATTTTTCAACAACTTTTATTCACTTTTAGGCTACTTTCGCAGTGTATGTATAGATACACTGCGACAGTATTCGGACTCGCTATACTCGCAACGAGTAGCGAGTACCGGTACCTACTCGTTCCGAGTATAGCGAGTACGAATATTAAGGTACTCGCTCATCCCTAATCAAGGGCCTATTCCCGGCTCCAGGAGAAGGGGAGAGTGGAACAAGAGGGTGTGGAAGCAGGACTAAGTGCAGAAGTTTGTCACAGTTCAGATTGTATTTAACGTTTTTGTGCTCACCTTTATGCAGTCTTGTTATCAGGCATGTAGAATCCAATTTAATGGTTCTTCTTGGGTTCGCTTCTGGCTGGCGTGCAGCTTGGTTTCGAAACGATCTGGCTTTGCAGCTGCGAAGCCCTTCAATGGATGAAGCGGAATGGGTTTGTTCCAATAATTGACCAGCGCTTCCAGGAGAGAACACTAGGATTCGTGGTTATTTATAAAATTCATTCCAATAAAAGATTGTATAACATACAGTTCATCAATAGGGTACTATGTGTTTCAGCTAAAAATATAAACACTATAGCCTTCCTCAAGCATACAGTTATATAAACAGGAATACTTTATATACAAAAGATTGATAAAATTAGAGAAAGCTTTGGCCCAACGTCCCCCCGACCCACCCCCATTACCGCTCAACCCTCCTTGACCAAAGGAAGCTTCTCCAACGTGACTGAAGCCCAGCTCTCCGCTCTGCTGTCACGATCTCACCTCACCCCCTGCGCCCTCGACCCACACCCCTCCCATCTTATCAAAACTTCACCGCTGTCCTCATCCCTGCACTAACCCACCTCTTCAACATATCATTCACTACTGGCATTGACTCACCGTGGCTGGGACTCCGGTTTAGACAGGCTGAAGCTCCTTCCTCCTTGTCACGGGTGGGCCGCGCCTGCCGGTAGTGGGGCCCGGTGGAGTGCAGATCAACAGTTGAAGACATCTTGTAGGAACAGATTAAAGGGGTTTAATTTATTCGTGACGCCACCTATGAGTAGTTTCAGTAATCGTTACCGACGCTGCGGAACCTCCGGGGGATGGACAGCAGCAAGATGGAACGCTCCCCACAGGCTGAGCGGTGATCCCCGGAGGCTGGAGCTGCTTAAGATGTTGTGCGGCAGCTGCGGTTACCTTGTAGTGCGGACGGACAGTTCATAAGGAAGCACGGACACAGAAAGTCTCTGAAACGGGTCTTTACGGTAACCAGCAGGCAGTACATGGTATACAGTTTACGGGTAGTGGACCGGGTGGACTCAGCAGTGATAGTGTCCCTCAGAGATCCGCAAGTGTTCCTCCATTCTAGCTAAGTGCTTTGCCATTGTCGCCCAGGAATACCAGATCGGGTACGGGGAGGCTGCTTCAATGCCCTATCCAAGATGTTGTGGATGTTTTGGGGAGCCTTGGATCCCTCAGTGGGTACACCGCTGGTTAGACGACTGGAAGTTGGCTGGTGGTGGGGTGCTCCTGTGACGCTGCTCCTCCACGCTTCTGGTTCGCGTAGCAGAGGTGAACTGCTGCCAGCTTCGGTACCAGTGAACCGCCTGTGAGTTTTGGGGCACGGGGTAGTTTGGAACCCGTAGTTAATGATGCCCGATCCCGGTTGTTGAGGCCTCAGGTGCTGACACCCGACCGGTGACGGCCCGGGGGCTGCACGGGGTGCGGAGCCCCGCTCCTACTCCAAGTTCAAGTTCTCTGTTCTAGACTCTGATCTAGACCCTTCTGTGTCGACTAAGTGTCTGTTCTCCCTACACACTTCCCTAGCACTCCGCCCACCAGGACCCTGGATTGGCCCTCTGTTCTAGGTGATGCATGCAGGGTTGGATCTCAAAGTTAACTAGGTCACTGCTGTGTCAGAGAATATTGCGGCTGCATTTATGGCTGCAATACCCTCTTGTGACGCACTCGTTGCGGGGCGCCACAGCATCTTTCCCTCATCCTTCAAACACGCCTTGATCTCACCCATCCTCAAAAATCCCTTCCTCGATCCATCATCTATCGCTAACTACCGCCCAATATCTCTTCTCCCTTTCGCATCCAAACTACTTGAACAACACGTCCATTCTGAACTGTCCTCCTACCTATTCTCCTGCTCCCTCTTCGACCGCCTACAATCCGGTTTTCGACCTCACCACTCCACCAAAACAGCCCTTACTAAAGTCACCAATGACCTACTGACTGCGAACAGTAAAAAAACACTACTCCGTCCTCCTCCTCGACCTATCTGCCGCCGTTGACACAGTCGACCACTCCCTCCTACTTCAAATCCAAGAATCCCTTGGTATCACGGACCTCGCCCTCTCCTGGATCTCCTCATACCTTACCGACCGCACTTTCAGCGTCACCCACTCCCACACCTCTTCCTCATCCTACCCCCTTACTGTTGGCGTCCCCCAGGGATCGGTACTGGGACCACTACTCTTCTCCATATACACCCTTGGCCTAGGTCAACTCATTGAGTCCCATGGCCTCCAGTACCATCTCTACGCCGACGGCACCCAGATCTACCTCTCCGGGCCTGACATCACCTCCCTTCTGTCTAAAATTCCCCCATGCCTGTCCGCCATCTCATCTTTCTTCTTTGCTCGCTTCCTCAAGTTGAACATGGACAAAACAGAGTTCATTGTCTTTTCCCCCAGCCGCGCTCCCCCTCTACCAGACCTGTCAATACTAGTCAACGACTGCTCCCTCTCCCCAGTCCCCCACGCCAAGTGCCTCGGGGTCACCCTTGACTCCTCCCTCTCCTTCAAGCCCCACATCCAAGCCCTCGCCACCTCTTGCCGACTCCAACTCAAGAACATTTCACGGATCCGCCCATTTCTTAATCATGACACTGCCAAAACTCTCGTCCACGCCCTCATCTCCTGCCTTGACTACTGCAACCTACTGCTCACAGGTCTCCCTGCCTCCTCCCTTGCACCCCTCCGCTCTATCCTAAACTTAGCCGTCCATCTAATCCACCTGCCTAATCGCTATTGCTCTATCTCCCCTCTCCGCATGGCACTTCACTGGCTCCCCACCCCCCAAAGATCTCGATTTAAAATCCTAACCCTGACTTACAAAGCCATCCACATCCTGTCCCCCCCCCTTACATCTCCGACATGGTCTCCCGATACCTACCTGCACACAACCTACGCTCCTCACAAGAACTCCTCCTCTCCTCCCCCCTCATTTCATCCTCCCACAACCGCATACAGGACTTCTCTCGCGCCTCCCCCATACTCTGGAACTCTCTCCCGCAGCATGTCAGACACTCAACTACCCTTAGGAGTTTCAAAATGAACCTGAAAACTCATCTATTCCAACAAGCCTACAACCTATGATGAAACCCAGCGCCGCACCACCACACGCCTGGCGCTTCCCCTCCTATCTTGTCCTCTCCCACCCCTGTAGACTGTGAGCCCTCGTGGACAGGGTCCTCTCCCGTCATGTATCAGCAAGCCTTGACTGTTCATATGTACTGTACCTGTTCTTGTTACCCCCACTTCTTATGTAAGGCGCCATGGAACCAATGGCGCTATATAAACAAAAAATAAAAAAAAATAATAAATAATATAATCTGAAAAAAAATCCCTCTTCTTTAAAAACAGTTTCCCTTGCTTTTATTCCCAGCGAATTTATTACACGAGGAAGTAAATTCTCTATTCATGTTTTGCTTAAAGACTGGTCAACAGCATTTTTGGTGCCAAAGATATTTCATTGAATTTAGGGTAACTTTGGGGTGCTGATTCTGAATATGTCATCAGTTTTGCCAGATTGGCTCAAGTTTTTGAGATTTTTCGTAAAATGTGTAACAAAAAAGACGTTTTTTGCTACTTTTTTAACGAAGTCTGTTATGTTTCTTCTATGTTTTGTCAGTGTATATTCACCACAAATGTAACAGAATGAGTCTGGATCGTTAAGACAACTTCTTCTTGATGAGTTCATGCTTTTCACTGGACAACAGAAAACAACATAAAGTTAGTGCAAAAAAGCTATGAACAAACTTTTAGAACACTAATTAACACAAAACTATATTGAGAACTGCTCAGTTCAAGTACTAATCCAAAGAAATTAATGAGATGATGCGTCGCATTTACGAACAAGTGCTATAAATAAGATACCAAAAATCTCAAAAACTTGAGCCAATCTGGCAAAACTGATAGCATATTCAGAATCAGCACCCCAAAAATACCCCAAATTCATTAAAATATTTTGGGCACCAGAAAAAAAAATTTTTTTTGTTGACCTGTGATTGGTATCCCCCTTTTTTCCCCCCTTTTATTAGTATCCCTAAAGTGTTCTTGAACTTCTATCCATTCCCCGTTTGTTCATTCATTAGTGTTTAGCTCAGAGGAAGAACCTCTGCTCAGAGGAAGAAGCTTGTGATCTCAGTGGGGAAGGTTCATCTCTCCACCTCACAGATTCAGATCCTACATGGCTGCTAGTTGCAGAGCATCTCTCTATTATATAATTTCATTATATAGAGGTCTCAAGTTTATTTCCCAATTATCGGGTTCACTGTGTCGCCAAAGAAATAGAATTTCTTTATCAGTGCATTGTTTCACTGAGGGGGCTTTAGGTGGCACAAAGAGGAAGGGGTCCGGGAGGACACCAGGGAGCAGTGAGGACTCATTGCTAAGTCCCTCCAGACTCCTTATCTGTACACTTTCTAAAGTGTTTTGTACAACTTACAGGGGAGCCAGAGACATGGGGAACCCCTTCCCTGAATGCAGCAGACAGGCTGCATTCAGGGGTGCTTTCACTTTGGAAAGCACAAAGTGGGTGACAGATTCTCTTTAAACAGATATTATGTACTTGTGCAGTACAATGCAGAGTCAGATATATTTCTTTCCCACATGTACAGTAGATATGGTTCATTTGTTTATTTTTCATATCTCTATTGAAAAGTACAATGAGATACTGTTCTGTTCACCTTATATGACTGTGAAACAAATTAATTAAACTTACCAAACAGCCTGAATAATTGGCTGAGGAAAGGAGGTTGTCATTCAGGATCTTACGGTACATAGCTCTATCAATTGTCTCATTGATGAGGTGTAGTAATCCTGTGCCCTTACCAGAGAAACATTCTCAAAACATAATGTTTCTACCGCCATGCTTGACAGAGGGGCAGTGCTCTTTGGGTCATAGGCAGCATTTCTCTTCCTCCAAATACGGCGAGTTGAGTTAATGTCAAATTTTTGTGTTATCTGACCCCATTACTTTCTCCCAATCACTCTCAGAATCACCAAGGTATCATTGGCAGACTTCAAATGGGCCTGCACATGTGCCTTCTTGAGCAGTGGGACTTTGTGGGCACTGCAGAATTTTAATCCATTACGGCATAATGAGTTACCAATGATTTTCTTGGTGGCAGTGGTCCCAGCTGCCTTGAGATCATTAACAAGTTCCCCCTTGTAGTTTTAGGCTGATCTTTCACCTTCCTCATGATCCTGGATACCACACGAGGTAAGATTCTGCATGGAGCCCCAGATCGATGTCGATTGATACTCATTTTGTATTTCTTCCATTTTCTTACTATTGCACCAACAGTTGTCTCCTTCTCACCCAGTGTCTTACTTATGGTTTAGGCCAGCCTTGTGCAGGTCTGGGATCTTTTCCCTGACATCCTTAGGGTACATTTTCACAGTCCGGAGGCGCTGCGTCTTGGGCGCAGTGCCTGCGGACCTGAGGGAACCCGTGGGTGGCTGCAGGGAGACCCTGTACTCACCATCTGCAATGGGTGCAGGGTGGCCTCTTCCGACTCCGCAGCATGGAATTAACATGCTGCACAGGTGTGGAATGCCAGCAACCCGCACTACAACTGAAAGAACGCTGCTGTCGGGTGAAGCATAGTGAAGATGGGATTTCTACAAATCTCATCCACTATGTTTCTACCGTTCAATATACTGCGTTTACTCATTGTGAATATGCACCCTTAGAAAGTTCTGACTGATTAATTGAATGTGTGGACAGGAGTCTTTTATTCATGTGACAATTTAACACGGCTGTCTTTAATGCAGGTAACAAGTTGATTAGGAACAAAAAACTGGTCTGAAGGAGCCAGAACTCTTAGGACCCCTTCACACTCCGATTTTCAGGATCTGAGATTGTCCGGAAGGAATACTATGGGGCCGGATTGCACCGGATGGCAGTGTTTTGCCATCCGGTTTTGTGCTGTCCGGGAGGATCCATCAGCTTTTGTTCTTTGGCCAAAACCGCTCAAAATCGGATGCTCCCGGATCCTCCCAAATCTGGTGTGATCCGTCGTTCCCTAACATGGGAGTCTGTGGAGCCGGATCCAAGATAAAATCGGATCTGGGAGCTGGATGCTGGAGTTTAGCAGCGAGCGCTGCTAAACTTCAGCACCATGAGCTGTCCCCTCCAGAGATTTCATGACCACGGCTAGCTCCCCGCTAGCAGCGATATTGAAATTTCAGCAGCCGCAGCAGAGCTCGGCTGCATCCGGCTGCAAACTGGACCGGTTCAGTTTCAAAATCGGGTTCGGTCTGTTCGGTTTAGACCGGACAGCCCTGGACCTGATCATGCCGTGGTGTGAAGGGGGCCTTAATGGTTGCCAGGGAATCAAATACTTATATCTCTATTCAAAATGCAAATACATTTATATAATTTAGTCTCAGAAAAGAAAAGGAAAACTGGGCACTATCCGTGGTGTGCAACCGGTGAGATCCAGAGTGATCCTCTCTGACCGACGGTATAGATCGAATGGAGATGCACACTATATGTAAGTGACCAAGTTTAAATAGCAGAAAAATAGACAGTGGCACTCACCATGATGATCTTTATCACTTTATTGCGGTATCCAAGAACACATTCCGGAAAAACAAACGGTGGGGGAGGGAGGTGCGGGAGCGAGGACGACGGCAACCGTTTCGCAGCTCAGTCAGGACCCGTAGAAGCGGCCACTAAGCTGCGAAACGGTTGCCGTCGTCCTCGCTCCCGCACCTCCCTCCCCCACCGTTTGTTTTTCCGGAATGTGTTCTTGGATACCGCAATAAAGTGATAAAGATCATCATGGTGAGTGCCACTGTCTATTTTTCTGCTATTTAAATTTATATAATTTAGACAATGTGATTTACTGGATTTTATTTTTTATATTCTTTCACTATTAAAATTAACCTACCTTAAAATTATAGACTGTTCATGAATTGCAGGAATTCTATGCAATCTTATAATGTAAGAAATAAACAAACTGGAGAGTGTCTCTTTATTAGATAACCCTGACAAAGAAACAAAATTTTGCAGAAATAGTCAACCTTCTCCAAAATTACCATTTTCCCAGTAGACAGGGAATTAGCAATTAAATCTTTATAAAGATGAGTATACAGATGAGTCCACGATCTTTCTGTAATTGGTAATGAAGCCAAATCAACGGCCGGCCAGTTATGACAAACTGTGGGCACAAACTTCACAAGCGGATACAATATCTTTAATATCATTGTTCATATATGACCACCTAAAGAGCCTAATCACCCACCCCAGGGCCATGGGGTACTTGGATCCCGGCCATTGTTTAATAGAACTGTCACTCGTGGCCGGTGCCTGGGGCCATGGTCACTGAAAAATGTGTAAAATAAAAGAAATAAAATAAAATAAAGTTTGTGACACCACCCACAGTACCTGGTAATGTTACCGGTGCTGCTTTCAGACCTCAGGGGGATGATGATGCTCCAGTCAGATGGTGTTGCTCCTCTTAGGTGGAGCAGGATCCCCAAGGCAGGGATGGATGAATGGATTTCTCACTGGAAGGGGGCTCTGCAGGTGGAGACTTGATGCAGACTCTGCTGTTGAGACTGGAATGCAGTTTATCCAGCGTGAAGGAAATGAGACACCAGACACAGTTCAAGCTCTGCACGGGTTTACTGGTAACTTTCAGGCAGCTTACAGGTTTACATAGTCACGGGTAGCTGGCCTGGGTAGTCACCAGAGGATGAAATTTCTCTCTGAGGTCCTCAGTGGTGTTCCTGCCAGTTTCTCCCTCTGTCCTCACAGTCCTTTCATGTCTTCTCTTCCAGTACTACCCTGCACAGAGCCCAACACCCGCTCAGGGGCTTTACGAGAGTTCTCCTTAACTAAGGGCTCCTTATCCTCTGCGGGCCTTGTGGGAATATGCCAGGGCTGGACCGCGGTTCTGAGTAGCCCGCGTCCTGACCGGTTTCTGCGGCTCGGGGGTAAATGCCCGCACCGCCTTGGAGCCGGTCCTCCGGTGTTGGATGGGTCCTTTCGGGCCAGGTGCTGTTCTGGTCCAGATTAGGGTGTTAGCTGACACCCGATTATCCCCCTTTAATCTGGGTCACCGTCCTTTCAGGTACCCTCCTCTGCATCACTCACAGGGTCCCCTCTTCTTCAACTCTCCTGACAATCTGACTAACTGCCCCTCTTTCCCGCTCTTTACTACCCACCTAAGACTCCACACACCGGGATCGGTACCCTAGCAACGGGTTAACCAATTGATCCCCTGGCTGTAGGTGTGTGAATGCGTTTGGTGAGGGCCCCAGATTAACATCCCAATCCCCTGGTCACAGGGATACTACACACGCTGGTCTGGGTGCAGTACCCCTCTGTGGCGCACCGACCAGTGGGGCACCACACTCCCCTTTGGTTGAACTCACTCATCCGAGAGTGATTCCACCCGGACTTGGTTCAGAGCTAAATTTTTATATGCTTTATAACAACACAACCGGAACATTTTTATTTACATCTAAAATGCAATACTTTTCATCCCGTCCGGGAGACTCTTCTTAAACGTTACTGGGAACAAAAATACATAGTTTAGTTAAATCGGCCTAACGGGGCTGGGTACACATGCAGTCCCAGCGGTAATCGCCTCTTGCACCTTTAATAGTGTCCTTGTCACCGCTGGGTTGCTTTAAATGAATCATCACACAGAGTCTCTGGCTTAACCATTTCAGTCCAGGCTCAACAATAGAAAGTTCTCATCAATGTGCAGCAATCCACAACTATTCACATGGTCTTGCAGTTTCAGTCTTTATAGTTTGTGCACATGCAGGGCGTACCATCCGCGGGGCCCTGCATGCCTCTCATCGCTAACCCGGTTGTTCCGGTACAAGTCCCCGTTCGGGTGTCCCCTTGGGAGGTGGTACTCTACGTCCCGGCGATCAACAAAGACCTCCTCATAGAGGCTCGCCTCCCGGATAAAGCCCCACCCGCCTTCCAGATTAAAGGTTGTAACAGTACCTGTTTTCCAATTCTCTAGTGGTATCGGTGGAAGCGGCCTGGGCTCGGGCCTGCAGGTTCTCGAGCTCCCTTGCCCACCATTCCTCACATTGGCGCCGCTGCACCGCCTGGTCGGCCAGGAACGGTTTCTCCACGTAATCAGGCTGCTCATGGATTGAACTGGGGGTCTGGCTCCGACCTCCGGTAACAGCAGCTTGGCCAATCATTTCAACCGGCCGGTACTGGTGGTTACTCCACCATGCCGTGCGGGGCCCGCATCCTGACTGGTTTCTGCGGCTCGAGGGTAAACGCCCACATCGCCTCGGAGCCGGGCCTCCGGTGTTGGACTGGGTCCTTCCGGGTCGGGTGCCATTCTGGTCCGGAGTATGGTGAGGGCTCCAGAATAACATCCCAATCCCCTGGTCACAGGGATACTACACACGTTGGTCTGGGTACAGTACCCCTCTGTGGCGCATCGACCAGTGGGGCGCCACATTAACAATAGATCTTTCCATTGTCATGACATCCAGATGTCCACTGAAGATGGAATCATAAAACTCCTGCAATCATAGCTACATTGGTACAAATAATTTGAACCCTGGAGTGGCGGAAGGGACAAATAACTGACCTTTACGGATCTCCACTTCCAACACTAAAATTACCACAGATATCACAATGCCATTATGAAGAATGGAGGATGGAGGTTCTGGAGTAGAAACTGAATTAAACGTAAAAATTAAAATGAATGGGAATTCTTGGACCTCACCCTGACATTTAACCTGTGCCTGTGGCAGCTGTCAGTTTTCAGGTCCCACACATGCTACGTGGGTTTCCTGGCTGCACACTTAGGTTGCGCATGTGCTCACTCTCCTGGCTTCTTAAAGGGGCAGCACCACACATCTGATATATTCCCAGCCCATTGCTGTGGAGTACCAGATGATTTCTGATGTGTCCTCAGCCTATCGCTGCAGGGTACTAGATATTTAAGGCTGTGTAACCTGTGGCAACTAGCTCGTTGTCTGGTTCCTGGATTCTTTTCTCTACCATATGCCTGATTCTGTCCTCATCCTGAACCTGAAACCAAACCCAATCTGAGTGCTTAAACCTGCTCCAGTGTCCAGATCAGTTCCTGATTTCCTTTCAGGAGGCTAAACACAAATACACGTCATAGCTTTCAGATTTATTGCTACACCCACAGGGCATGAAGATGTAGAGTGGACTCACTAGACCACTGGCAGTGCAGTGGTAGCTGAATACCCATACAGACTGGACAATAGAACTGGAGATACTCTGTAACACAGGCTCTGTCAGTGAGATGAATCCCGTGAGCTCTGTACAATACCAGAGAGAAGGATCCAGCTGGTACAAGAATCTGGACGGTTCTGTGCACATCAGGAGAGGCCTGGCCAGCCCGAGGATTCTCTGGAGACAGAGGTGTAAATAATGTGGAAATAAAGCAGCAGTCTTCCTAGTGCAGAGCTCAGCAGAGTGTGGCCTGGACAGGGGCAACAATCCAAGAGAAAGAACAAGTTGCCCATGCACCTCCCTTAGGGGAAGGATGCCTTTTATGCACAGAGCATCACAGCACAGAAAGCCCTAATAGAGAACAGGTGCACTTATCCTTTAAGTATGTGCAGGAAGCGGGGCGTGTATCCTAAGAGCATTCCCAAGAAACCTTCCAAGAGTGCGCAGGTTCCTAGCAGAGAAGGAAGCCGCTGACCACATGCAGTCACAGACAGGGTGAGCAGTACCAGTGGAGCTGCGTCATGGGCGCCGATCTCCTTGCTTATCAGAGACTGGTCCCGTAGCAGGGACAGAGTGGGTGAGATGCATAGCGCCACATGATGGGCGCCAGTCTCCCTGTCCATGAGAGACCGCCCCGGCAGCCAAAGGCATGACATTTATAGTTTTAAATTATTTAGAATCCATGTATCCTTTCCTTAACCCTTTACAAATACTTGATACTTAGTGTTGGCGTATCACCTAAAATCCCAATAAAATACATTTACGTTTGTGTGTCTTACATGACATAATGTGGAAATGTTCACAGGGTATAAATTATTTTTCAAGGAATTGTAAGTTCCAGAAACTCTTGCATCTTCATTGCCCCCGACATCATCCATTGAGAGAGAGAAAGATGATGGGAGTGATGATGTGTCACGGTCCGCGCTGCTTCTGGATTAAAAACTCACCAAAGAGCCCAGCAAACTTTCATCCTCTTTATTCCTTATTCCAACGCGTTTCAACGCCACAACCCGGCGTCTTCCTCAGGGATATTACAAGCATACACATAGAGGGGGTTTTTATAGCCCCTATATCCACAAAAAAGAGGTGTCATCTATTTACCAATGATGTCATCCTCATCATCACAGGGGGGAGGATCCACCTATTTTGGCGCAATTTTCTTATAAAACACTTAATACATCACATAATTGTTGGAAAAATGATCCATGCCTCCAGACATTATTGATTAAAACAACTATAAAAGAAATTTTCTAAAATGGAGCAAAATAGAGGCAAGAAGGAGGCATGGATCATTTTTCCAACAATTATGTGATGTATTAAGTGTTTTATAAGAAAATTGCGCCAAAATAGGTGGATCCTCCCCCCTGTGATGATGAGGATGACATCATTGGTAAATAGATGACACCTCTTTTTTGTGGATATAGGGGCTATAAAAACCCCCTCTATGTGTATGCTTGTAATATCCCTGAGGAAGACGCCGGGTTGTGGCGTTGAAACGCGTTGGAATAAGGAATAAGGAGGATGAAAGTTTGCTGGGCTCTTTGGTGAGTTTTTAATCCAGAAGCAGCGCGGACCGTGACACACCATCACTCCCATCATCTTTCTTGGAACATACCACGATCCAGTGGTAGGTGGAGGTCCTGCAGCAGCTTGGAACATTGATTCCTAAACGCAGTTAAACCAGTTGTGGGGACCACAACTGGACCAGGTGAGCGGCCACACAGCACCACCATCTACATACTAGTGTCACTAGTGATAGGGCACTATTGCGCCTCTTGTCCCCCCCCTTTATATTTTGCAATTGAGAGAGAGAGACTGGAAGGGCCTTCAAAGTGACAAAGGTCTAGAGAAACTCAGTGCATTCTGTTTTAAGTTTATGTTGCACAAAACCCATTGCTGTAATAGAAATATGACTAGTTTGACAAAATAATTTTAAAATTTCACAAAAAGTTGCCACAAATATTGCTAAAAACTTCAGTACCTTCACTGTTCTGTGCAGCAAAGAGGGTATCCATAGTGTTATAGGAATTAAGACCCATAGAGGTCACTAGATCCTCATTTATCCTGTTTCCCCATACATAAGAGAATGTCTCCTTTAAGAGAATGAGTCATTTAGAAGGAACCTTTCCCCTGCTTCTCTGGATGAAGGAGACAGCAGACATGTTCCTGAATTCCTGAGAAGACATGCATCCTTAGCCTCTGTCCCTTCTTTGTACAACTTTCCTCCTCTCCTGTCAGATGATTCCAGTGAGAGCAAAATGCAGTTACATGTTTTTGTGTAGAATCTGTGTGAGCAGGTTGTAATCCAGCCGCTGGTACAGAGAGAACTGTGTGATAGGAGATGTGCTATACCTTGTAATTCTTCATGTTAGCATATCTGCATTGTATGTAGTGTGAGGTATGCCGGCGCTATGGTACGTGGCCGACATGACTCACATGGGCCCTGTGCTGTGCACACAGGGGTTAACAGAATTTGGACCTGTGTGAATGAATGAGTGCTTTACTAGACCTGACGGGTGCACAGTGGATTAATGGCACCCAGGTCTGAGTGTGTATTAATTGCAGCACACAGAGGGTTAACAGCAACGAGGTCTGTGCAGGAGGATGTGCTGATTGAAAACACTACATTGCAGGTGTGCTGTGGCAGGTTGGATAAGGGCTGCCAAGAGCTGAGCACTGAGAGATTTGAGATTGCCATCCAGTCTGTATGAGAGAGAGCAGCACAGAGTCTCTGAGGGAGAGGAGTCCGTGTCCTGTGGAGATGAGTGGAGCCATGAGGCCAGAAGGCCTAGGGCAGTGATGGCGAACGTATGGCATGCGTGCCAGAGAGGGCACGCAGAGCCATCTCCGCTGGCACGAGGTCTCGCCTCACTGCCGCTTTGCACTGCCGGCATTATGGCATCGGCAGTTCAAAGCTGTGTCAGAGTGGAGGGAGAAGACTTCTTCTCCCTCTGCATCTCCAACACTCTCTGCTAGCTCCGCCTGGCTGACGTCACATGACCGCAGTAATGCGCTCGGAGACCTGTGACGGCTGGACTGAAGACGCGATGAGAGCAGCGGTGGAGGAGGGAGTACTAGGTGAGTATGATTTTTTTTATTTTAAGCTATAATGAGGGGGCATGTGGTGGCATTATTAACTGGAGGGGGCATGTGGTGGCATTATTAACTGGAGGGGGCATGTGGTTTCATTACTAACTGGAGGGGGCATGTGGTGGCATTATTAACTGGAGGGGGCATGTGGTGGCATTATTAACAGGGGGGCCATATGGTGGAATTATTAACAGGAGGGGGCATATGGTGGCATTATTAATAGGAGAGGGCATATGGTGGCATTATTAACTGGAGTGGCATATGGTGGCATTATTAACAGGAGGGGCATACGTTGGCATTATTCACAGGAGGGGGCATGATGGAGGCATTAATACAAAGAGGGGGCATTTACTACAAAGAGGGGAGGCATGAGGGTGCTTTTACTACAATGAAGGGCATTTATTACAAAGATGAGGCATGAGAGGGCATTTTCTACAATGAGGCAGATGCATGAGGGGGCATTTATTACAAGGAGGGGGCATGAAAGGGGCTTTACTACAAAGAGAGGACATGATGGTACAATACTGCAAGGAGTGGATATGATGCAGCATTTCTGCAAGAAGGGGGCATAATTCAGCATTAATACAAATGTGATGGGGCATTACTACAAGGAGGAGGCATGACTGGGTATTTACTCCAAGGATGGGGCATTACTGCAGTGAGTGGACATGATGCAGCATTTGTGCATGGAGTGGGCATGATGAGGCATTGCTGAAAGGAGGGGCATGATGGGGTATCACTACAAGCAGTGGACATGATGGGACATTACTACAAGTGGACAAGGATGGGGCATTACTACAAGATGGGGGCAGGTTGGGGACATTACTTCCAGAAGAGGGTCAGGATAGGGACATAACTGCAAGGGTAGGGTCAGGATAGAGCAAATAACTACATGGTGAGAGTAAGGATGGAGACATTACTACAAGGAGAGGGTTAGGATGGAGCACATAACTACAAGGAGAGGGTCAGGATGGAGCACATGACTTCAAGGAGAGGGTCAGGATGGAGCACATAGCTACAAGGAGAGGTTCAGGATGGAGCAGATAACTTCAAGGAGAGGATCAGGATGGAGCACATAACTACAAGGAGAGGGTCAGGATGGAGCACATAACTACAAAGAGAGGGTCAGGAAGGAGCACATAACTACAAGGAGAGGGTCAGGATGGAGACATTGCTACAAGGAGAGGATCAGGATGGAGCATATAACTACAAGGAGGGGGTCAGGATGGAGCACATAACTACAATGAGAGGGTCAGGATGGAGCACATAAGTACAAGAGAGGGTCAGGATGGAGACATTACTACAAGGCGAGGGTCAGGATGGAGCATATAACTACAAGGAGAGGGTCAGGATAGAGCACATAACTATAAAGAGAGGGTCAGGATGGAGCATATAACTACAAGGAGAGGGTCAGGATAAAGACATTGGCACAAGATAGGGACCAGGATTTCAGTGTATCTACAGAAAAAACTGCACAGCACTCAAAGACATAGTGTGAACTGGTGCCAGCAGGGAATATTGAGTTTCTTGAAAAAAAAAAACAAAAACGTACGTTTTAAATTTTTTCCTCATATACCGCTTGTTAGCATGTGTGCATTATTGGTAGTAGCTGAGTGCTGCAGAGAAATATTTTCTGGTTGTTTGATCCAGCGTCCCTGCTGGCACCAGTTCACACTATGTCTTTAAGTGCTGTGCAGTTTTTTTTCAGTTTTTTGTCTAATATGTGGAGTTGCTGGCTCCATGTCTGCACTTAGCACCCTCATCGCCCACAGGTGGTCTAGGGTTGAGATGGTGTCCACCCACTTAGAAGTGGGACAGGGAGGACAAGGAGGACAGGGATGTCAGCATAGGACTCAACAGACCTGAGGTCACCGTTTGTGGTTGATGAGCAAATAGACATTGGCCAATGTATGCAGGGCCGGGACGACAGCTAGGTGACCCTAGGCGATCGCCTAGGGCGCCATCATGTGCAGGGCGCATTTTTTCCCGCATGAGGGGCCCATTGCCCACCCCCTGGGGGGCCCCGCACCCCCTGGGAGGCCCGTGCTGGCCGCCGGCGGCCGCGCCGGCCAGAGAGGAGGGAGGACGGGACTTCCTGTCCTGCAGCTCTGCCCGCCCCTCCTCTCCTCCTCCTTACAGCAGACTCATGGTGACGGCGGCCGCGGTGAGTGTGCAAAGGCCCCCCCCCGGTCCGCATACTGGGCCCTGTATACACCACCACTGGGCCCTGTATACCACCACTGGGCCCTGTATACCACCACTGGGCCCTGTATACACCACCACTGGGACCTGTATACACCACCACTGGGACCTGTATACACCACCACTGGGCCCTGTATACACCACCACTGGGGCCTGTATACACCACCACTGGGGCCTGTATACACCACCACTGGGGCCTGTATATACCACTGGGACTGCTGTATATACTGCTGGGGCCTGTATATACCACTGGGGAGACTGCTGTAATACTGCTGGGGCCTGTATATGCCACTGGGGAGGCTGCTGTATACTGCTGGGGCCTGTATATACCACTGGGGCTGCTGTATATACTGCTGGGGCCAGTATATACCACTGGGGCTGCTGTATATACTGCTGGGGCCTGTATATACCACTGGGGCTGCTGTCTATACTGCTGGGGCCTGTATATACCACTGGGGCTGCTGTATATACTGCTGGGGCCTGTATATACCAATGGGGCTGCTGTATATACTGCTGGGGCCTGTATATACAACTGGGAAGACTGCTGTAATACTGCTGGGGCCTGTATATACCACTGGGGAGGCTGCTGTACACTACCACTGGGGAGGCTGCTGTATACTACCACTGGGGAGGCCTGTATACCACACTGCTGGGGCTGTATACCTGTGCTGGGGTCCACCCTCGGCTTATACACGAGTCAATAGGTTTTCCCAGGTTTTGGGGGCAAAAGTAGGGGGGTCGGCTTATACACGGGTCGGCTTATACACGGGTATATATGGTAATCTGGGTGGCGTCAGACTGTTAACACCTAGTCATATTATGGATCTGTTGTTTATTTGCGGTGCTTTATTCTTGCAGATTCAGGATTAGGAACAATTTTGTTACGTTATTTCTAATTTTGGCACTTAATGTGACTCCTGTATGCATTATCGGTAAAGGGGTGTGTCTTGAAGGGGGCGTGTCATTGGGGGCATGCCTTGGAGGGGGCCCCATTCAAAAGTTTGCTATGGGGCCCTGCCAGTTCTAGTTACGCCCCTGGGTCAGAGCGCACTGTTAACCTCAGCAGATCCTGATTCCTGACACTGAGTGAGATGAGGTGTGCTGCTCTCCTCTCCTGACATGATGGAGCTACAGATAACACTGGACAGCAGCACTGGCAGGACAGGGGACAGAGAGATCCCCACATCCAGTGATTTGTGGCTCAGGTGTAGTGTCAGAGAGGTCATAGTCCTGCTCACCTCTGCTCTTCTTCTGTTAAGGGAACCTGACCCCCAGGGGCTGACTGGCAGATCTTGCCCTGGGGGGCAGCCAAGTGAGAAGCAGGGGGGTGGATCGCTAGCAGTCCGGAGGCCATGTGAGGGGACCGAGGAGAAGAGGACAGAGGCGCATTGGGACCGAAGAGAAGAGGACAGAGAGGCAGAAGGACAGAAACAGGGTGCAGAAGGACAGAAACAGGGGGACCGAGGAAAAGAGAACAGAGGCAGGGGGACAGAAACAAGGGGACAGGAGAAGAGGAAAGAGAGGCAGAACGAGGGGGACAGAGGAGCAGCAGGAGGGACAGAGGAGAGGAGGACTGGGGTGCAGGAGTACAGAGGAGCAGCAGGAGGGACAAAGGAGAGGAAGACGGGGATGCAAGAGGACAGAGGAGCAGCAGGAGGGACAGAGGAGAGGAGGATGGGGTGCAGCAGGAGGACAGAGGAGAGCAGGACGGGGGTGTGGGAGGACAGAGGAGAGGAGGATGGGGGTGCAGGAGGATAGAGAAGCAGCAGGAGGGGCAGAGGAGAGGAGGACAGAGGTGCAGGAGGACAGAGGAGAGGAGGACGGGGGTGCAGGAGGACTGGGGCTGTGGCTGGCGCTGTGTGTGGTGATATTGGCAGCTGAAACGTGTGTCTGCCTCCATGCAGCTGCCGCCACCTTTCTGTGTTGTCAGGGTGTGGCATGCTGGGAGTTGTAGTTCTTCTGCCTGTCCTATAAGATTTCTGGGCAGTGTGTTGGGTGCTGGGAGTTGTAGTTCTTCCAGGTGGGCTCAGTGTTGTCCCGCCGCCTGTCTGTGGCCTTTCTGTCTATTCTGGGATGTCCTCAGCTCTGTGCTGTGCACAGACATTGTGCCACCATCTCCCTAGCTCTGTGCTGTGCACAGTGTACCACCATGTACCCAGAGCTCTGTGCTGTGCACAGAAAGTGTACCACCATGTCTCCAGCTCCGTGCTGTGCACTGTGTACCACCATGTCCTTTGCTCCGTGCTGTGCACATACAGTGTACTGTACACTGTGTGCACAGCACAGAGCTGAGGACACGGTGGTACACTGTGCACAGCACGGAGCTGAGGACATGGTGCTTCACTGTCTCCCGCCACCTTAAAATCGGTCTGTTTCTCATCCAGGAGAGTTGGATGAGTGTCATCGGTTACTTGGTCCATTTGGCATCCAACTGCTGTGCAAGTGTCCGTCATTTCTCTCAGATCACATCCGTGTGCAATCTGTTCTTTCCTCAGCAGCTATTACTGTAGAATCATTTACAGGAGCATTTTACAGTGTTTTCAGTTACAGAATGATAATGTATCCGTGAAAAAAACTGATGCCTCTCGGATGGTCTGTGTGCTGTCAGTGTGCGGTATGTGATTTTGTCAGACCCATAGACTTGCATTGGCGAGTCCCGCACGGGAATCACATACTGTCGCAGAATATTGCGACTTTTTTCTCAACCTGAATCTGGCTGAGAAAAAAGCGTCCAACACTCGCCAATCTGCTCTCAGACATTGAATAACATTGGTCCGAGTGCAATGCGATAAAATCACACATTGCACTCATCCGAGTTTTACGCCAGTGTGTCCATACTAGGGATGGGCGAATCTACTCGCTAGGACTCGTTACTCGGCGACTAGTAAGGGACTCGCAGGACTCGGTACTCTGCGAGTTTCCCAGTGATTACTCGCACGAGTCCAATGCAAATCAATATCAATCCTAGTCTTGTCAGAAACGCTGACAAAACTCGGATTGCCATTGTTTGCATTAGACTCGGCTACTGTGCCAGTGATAGCAGGGAAACTCGCAAAGTAACTGCTGCTTCTTTGCGAGCCGAGTCCAGCTGTCTTCTCTGTGCAGCTCCAGGGTCCTAGAACCTGCCTGCTCACAGAGATGATGTAGCAGTGCTGAGATTGTTCTCAGTCTGCTCATTCCCTGTGCATAGACATCTATATTTATGCACAGGGGATGTAGCAGAGAGGACATCGCGTTTTGGACTACGTCGGACAGAAGAGGATTTTTTTAATTAAAGATGGATCCCCTAATGGCTTTTTTTTTAATTTCAAATAAAATTTTTTCTCTGTGTTGTGTTTTTTTAACCCTTTATTGGAGATTCTTAGTGGCTGGGTCAAACGTGGCCTGACATTAAGAATCTCGGGCTTAATACCAGCTTGTATAACAAAGCTGGTATTAACCCCTTTATTACCCAGCGTGCCACTGCCACCAGGGCCGCTGGAAGAGCGGGGTTCAGCGCCAGAGGATGGTGCTTCAATGAACGCGCCATCTTCTGGGGCGGCTGCGGGCTGCAATTTGCAGCGGGGGGTGCCCAGAAAGCTTGGGCATCCCTGCGCTGTGGATTCCAGCCCCCAGCTGCTTAGCTGTACCTGGCTAGACATAGAAATTGTGCGGAGCCCCACGCATTTTTTTTATTATTTAATGAATTTCAGAGTCAGAGTCTCAGAGTCAGAGTCTCAGAGTCGGAGTCTCAGAGTCGGAGTCGCCTCGGAGTCGGAGTCGCCTCGGAGTCGGAGTCGTCTCGGAGTCGAGTCGGAGTCGTCTCGGAGTCGGAGTCGTCTCGGAGTCGGAGTCGTCTCGGAGTCGGAGTCGGAGTCGTCTCGGAGTCGGAGTCATCTCGGAGTCGGAGTCGTCTCGGAGTCGGAGTCGTCTCGGAGTCAGAGTCGGAGTCGGAGTCGTCTCGGTGTCGGAGTCGAGTCGGAGTCTGAGTCGGAGTCGTCTCGGAGTCGGAGTCGTCTCGGAGTCGAGTCGGAGTCGGAGTCGTCTCGGAGTCGGAGTCGGAGTCGTCTCGGAGTCGGAGTCAAAAAAATGCGTGGGGCTCCGCGCAATTTCTATGTCTAGCCAGGTACAGCTAAGCAGCTGGGGGCTGGAATCCGCAGCGCAGGGATGCCCAAGCTTTCTGGGCACCCCCCGCTGCAAATTGCAGCCCGCAGCCGCCCCAGAAGATGGCGCGTTCATTGAAGCGCCATCCTCTGGCGCTGAACCCCGCTCTTCCAGCGGCCCTGGTGGCGGTGGCACGCTGGGTAATAGAGGTTAGGGACAGCTTTGTATTATCAGCTGGCCCTAAGCCCGAAATTTATGGCGGTCACGCCAATATTAGACATGACCGCCATGAATTTCTATTAAATTGTTTTAAAAAAAACACAAACACAGAGAAATTTTTTTATTAGAAATAAAAAAAAAAAGCCATTAGAGACTCCATCTTTAATTAAAAAAATCCTCTTCCGTCCGACGCAGTCCAAAACGCGATGTCCTCTCTGCTCATCCCTGTGCATAGATATAGATGTATATGCACAGGGAATGAGCAGACTGAGAACAATCTCAGCTCTGCTACATCATCTCTGTGCACAGACATTCATGTCTGTACACAGGGAATGAGCAGACTGAGAACAATCTCAGCTCTGCTACATCAGGCAGCAGGCAGGCTCTAGGACCCTGGAGCTGGCAGCCAGCACACAGAGAAGACAGGACTCTTATCTGTGCGAGTTTCCCAGCGATTACAGTTGCAAAGTAAACGAGTCCAATGCAAATAAATGACAAAACTAGGATTGCTTCAGGCTGAAGCTTCCGAGACACATCTGTGATTTGTAAATCTCACACTACTCGCTATTACTCGCTTCCCCATTCATTAACATTGGACTCGCTAGACTCGCAACGAGTAGCGAGTCCTGTGCTCGGACTCGCTAGAGTCAAGCGATTCCGAGTAATTTAGGATTCGCCCATCACTATCCTGGAGCTGCAAAACAGCCCGCCTTGGTGACTAAAGGCGGCCCCTCTCTCCTGCTCTACTTTATGTACAGCTCCCATGCTATCTTCAGTTTACTGAAGACTCTCAGCCCATCATATTCCAAAGTTTGTCATAATAAATCATGTCCTAAATCCAAAAACTATTTGCTCTTTCTCTTTTTACTGCTACTCCTTGCAGGTGATATCTCTCCCAACACTGGTCCGCTCTCTGCTAACTTCAACCCCTCTCCCACCTCACACAGAAACCCCACTAACCTTATAAGCATTACCTGCACACCTTCATCTCCCTCTTTTAATTGCGCTCTTTGGAATCCACGGTCTGTATGCAACAAACTTTCCTTCATTCATAACTTTCTCACTAACTCTCTCAATCTCCTGGCCCTCACTGAAACCTGGATCCAGGATTCTGACACTGCTTCCCTGCTGCTATTTCTCATGGTGGCCTACACTTCGCCCATTCACCAAGACCTGGGAACAGACATGGTGGTGGAGTTGGCTTACTCCTGTCCCAACAATGTGCTTTCCAGGTCATCCCTCCAGCCCCATCACTCTCGTTCCCCTCTTTTAAGGTTCACACTCTTAGGCTATTCCATCCCCTTCCCCTCAGAGTAGCAGTGGTATACCGTCCCCGAGGGCCACCCACCCAGTTCCTCGACCATTTCTCCGCGTGGCTGATACACTTCATGTCCACAGAATTACCAGCCCTCATTGTGGAAGACTTTAACATCCCCATAAACAGCCCCATCTCCTCATCTGCATCCCAGCTCCCATCTCTAACCATGTCTCTTGGCCTCTCACAGCTCTCAACCTCTGAGACACACAAGGATGGTAACACCCTTGACCTGGTCTTTACATGACTCTGCTCAAACTCCTCCCTAGATAATTCATTTTTTCCTCTCTGACCACAACATTCTCTCCTTCATGTTCACCAACCCTCACCTACCACAGCCCACCCCCCTACCTATCAAACATCCAGAAATCTACAGTCATGGCCAAAAGTTTTGAGAATGACACCAAAATTATATTTTCACATGATCTGCTGCCCTCTGGTTTTTATTTGTGTTTGTCTGATGTTTATATCACATACAGAAATATAATTGCAATCATATTAGGAGTACCAAAAGGTTATATTGACAGTTAGAATGAGTTAATGCAGCAAGTCAATATTTGCAGTGTTGACCCTTCTTCTTCAGGACCTCTGCAATTCTCCCTGGCATGCTCTTAATCAACTTCTGGACCAAATCCTGAAAGATAGCAGTCCATTCTTGCATAATCACAGGTCAACAAAAAAAATTTTTTTTTCTGGTGCCCAAAATATTTTAATGAATTTGGGGTATTTTTGGGGTTCTGATTCTGAATATGCTATCAGTTTTGCCAGATTGGCTCAAGTTTTTGAGATTTTTGGTATCTTATTTATAGCACTTGTTGGTAAATGCGACGCATCATCTCATTAATTTCTTTGGATTAGTACTTGAACTGAGCAGTTCTCAATATAGTTTTGTGTTAGTGTTCTAAAAGTTTGTTCATAGCTTGATTTTTGCACTAACTTTATGTTTGTTGTCTGTTGTCCAGTGAAAAGCATGAACTCATCAAGAAGAAGTTGTCTTAACGATCCAGACTCATTCTGTTACATTTGTGGTGAATATACACTGACAAAACATAGAAGAAACATAACAGACTTCGTTAAAAAAGTAGCAAAAAACGTCTTTTTTTTAACACATTTTACGAAAAATCTCAAAAACTTGAGCCAATCTGGCAAAACTGATGACATATTCAGAATCAGCACCCCAAAGTTACCCTAAATTCAATGAAATATCTTTGGCACCAAAAATGCTGTTGACCATCAATGCTTGCATTTTGGCAGAATTTGTTGGTTTTTGTTTGTCCACCCGTCTCTTGATGACTGACCACAAGTTCTCAATGGGATTAAGATCTGGGGAGTTAACAGGCCATGGACCCAAAATCTCTATGTTTTGTTCCCTGAGCCATTTAGTTATCACCTTTGCTTTATGGCAAGGTGCTCCATCATGCTGGAAAAGGCATTGATGGGCGCCAAACTGCTCTTGGACGGTTGGGAGAAGTTGCTCTTGGAGGACATTCTGCTACCATTCTTTATTCATGGCTGTGTGTTTAGGCAAGACTGTGATTGAGCCGATTCCCTTGGCTGAGAAGCAACCCCACACATGAATGGTTTCAGGATGCTTTACAGTTGGCATGAGACAAGACTAGTGGTAGCGCTCACCTCTTCTTCTCCGAATAAGCTGTTTTCCAGATGTCCCAAACAATCGAAAAGGGGATTCATCAGAGAAAATGACTTTACCCCAGTCTTCAGCAGTCCACTCTCTGTACCTTTTGCAGAATATCAGTCAGTCCCTGATGTTTTTTCTGGAGAGAAGTGGCTTCTTTGCTGCCCTCCTTGAAACCAGGCCTTGCTCAAAGAGTCTCCGCCTCACAGTGCGTGCAGAAGCACTCACACCAGCCTGCTGCCATTCCTGAGCAGGCTCGGCACTGCTGGTAGTCCGATCCCGCAGCTGAAACAGTTTTAAGATACGGGTCTGGCGCTTGCTGGTCTTTCTTGGGCGCCCTGGAGCCTTTTTGACAACAATGGAAGCTCTCTCCTTGAAGTTCTTGATGATGCGATAGATGTTGACTGAGGTGCAATCTTTCTAGCTGCGATATTCTTCCCTGTTAGGCCATTTTTGTGCAGTGCAATGATGGCTGCACGTGTTTCTTTAGAGATAACCATGGTTAACTGAAGAGAAACAATGATACCAAGCACCAGCCTCCTTTTAAAGTGTCCAGTTGTGTCATTCTTACTTAATCATGACTGATTGATCGCCAGTCCTGTCCTCATCAACACCCACACCTGTGTTAATGGAACAATCACTAAAACAATGTTAGCTGCTCCTTTTAAGGCAGGACTGCAATGATGTTGAAATGTGTTTGGGGGATTAAACTTCATTTTCTATGCAAATATTGACTTTGCAAGTAATTGCTGTTAAACTGATCATTCTTTATGACATTCTGGAGTATATGCAAATTGCCATTAGAAAAACTGAAGCAGTAGACTTTGTTAAAATTAATATTTGTATCATTCTCAAAACGTTTGGCCATGACTGTACAGGTCATTAACCCTCATGCACTCACAGAGTCTCTCATCTCATCACTGTCTCCAATCTCCTCATTCTCTTGTCCAGATCTGGTAGTAAATCACTATAATAACACTCTCAGAAGCACCCTGGACCAAGTAGCGCCCCTCACTCTCAGAACCTCCAAACATAGAACAAAACAGTCTTGGCTCACATCTCAATCTCGATTCCACCAGCGATGCTCTAGGAGTGCTGAACGCCTATGGAGGAAAACTCGCTCACCAGAAGGTTTTATCCATTATAAATTCATGCTAAAAACCTACAACTCTGCCCTTCACCTTGCCAAATAAACCTACTTCACCACCCTGATTTCCTCACTATCCAACAATCCAAAAAAACTCTGACACCTTTCACTCTCTCCTCAGTCCTAAAGTGCAGGCACCCAGCACTGACTTCTGTGCTGATGATCTGACCTCTTACTTTATGGAGAAAATAGGCAATATCTGTCAGGAAGTCAGCTCCCAGCCTCCAAGCGCTGCTACTCCCATTCTTCCTCACATCTCCTCTGGCTCACTCTCCACATTTGACCCAGTTACAGAAGAAGACATTGCCAGGCTCCTCTCTTCCTCTCATCCCACTACATGCACCACTGACGCCATTCCCTCACACCTACTCCAGTCTCTCTCTCCGGTCATCACCACTTACCTAACCAAAATCTTCAACCTCTCCCTCTCTTGTGGCATCTTCCTCTCCTCCTTCAAACATTCGATCATTACTCCATTATTAAAGAAAGCTTCTCTCGACCCATCCTGCACAAATAACTACAGACCAGTCTCCAATCTCCCCTTCATCTCTAAACTCCTGGAGAGCCTGGTCTACTCCCACCTCACCAGTTACCTCTCCACTCACTCTCTTCTAGATCTATTACAGTCCGGCCTCCGCCCCCTTCACTCTACAGAAACTGCCTCATCAAAGTGACCAATGATCTTCTGACAGCAAAAAGTAATGGTGACCACTCTCTGCTTATTCTTCTTGATCTCTCTGCAGCTTTTGACACTGTTGACCACCATCTCCTACTCTCTATGTTACACTCCATTGGTATAAATGACACCGCTCTCTCCTGGCTTTCTTGCTATCTCTCTGACCGCTCTTTCAGTGTATCATTTGCTGGATTCACTTCCTCCCCTCTTCCTCTCACTATTGGGGTCCCTTTGACCACTTCTCTTCTCTCTCTACATGGCCACTATTGGACACACCATCAGCAGATTTGGCTTCCAGTACCATCTCTATGCTGATGACACAATTATACACTCCAGCCCCTGACCTTACCGCTGCGGTTTTAAAGAACACCAATGACTGTCTAGCTGCAGTTTCCAACATCATATCTGCTCTCTATTTAAAACCCAACCTTTCCAAAACTGAACTTCTTCTGCACCCACCCTCCACTAACCTCCCTAAATCTGACATCTCTCTCAGTGTGCGGTATCATGATAACACCTAGGCAGTAGGCTCACTGTCTAGATGTCACGTTTGACACCGATCTCTCCTTCACCTCCTATATACATTCTCTCATCCGCTCTTGTCACCTACACATGAAGAACCTCTCTAGAGTCCGCCCCTTTCTCACCATGGAAACAACTAAAACCCTTACCGTGGTCCTAATCCACTCCCGCCTTGATTATTGCAATTCTCTATTAATTGGCCTCCCCCTCTCTAAAATTTCCCCTCTACAGTCCATCCTTAATACAGCAGCCAGGATCACCTACCTGGCCAATCATTACTCAGATGCCTCCGCTCTGTGCTAGTTATTGCACTGGCTGCCTATACACTACAGGATGAAGTTCAAATTGCTTGTTTTCACCCACAAAGCTCTCCACAATGCAGCAACCCCCTACATCTCCTCCCTCATCTCTGTCTATCACCCCACCCGTTCTCTACGTTCTACAAATGACTTTCGACTAACATCTGCACTAATCTGACCCTCCCACTCCCGGCTCCAAGACTTCTTCCGAGCTCCACCAATTCTCTGGAATGCTCTACCCCAAGAAATCAGGACCATCGACAACTTGTGGCTTCAGACGCTCCCTAAAATGACATCTTTTCAAGGCGGCCTTTCATGCTCCCTAACAAAATTCCATTGTACGGTACATAGCCCATTCACTATCTCTCTCGACATAACTCTTCTACACAGATTGTCTGGTGACCATTCATGTAACTTTATTTCTATTCCCCCATTTCCTCAAGATGCCTTGACCATCAGTGTAATAAGCCCCTTGCACTTTGTGTAGCCCCTATGTAGACTGTAAGCTCTTTTGAGCAGGGTCACCTTTATTTTTGCTTTATCTACTGTATTGTATTTTTTACATTGATTCTATGCTTATTGTATTGTTTCCTATTATTGTACTGTATTCTTTCTCTACTGGAATTACTTACTGTATTTTATTGTGTATTTTCTTACTGTATTATATTGTGTAGTTTTGTTTATTAACCACTGTAAAGCACTGAGGAATATGTTGGCGCTATTTAAATAAAGATTTAATATTATTTACTATTATTACCGTATTATTATTTAGTAAAATAATTTCTTTGATTGACACTCGAGCACTGCGTTTTAAAAAATAAGGAGTGTATCCTTTATCTTCAATTTTGTGCTAGTACCTGGATTGTCTGTGGTATCTGGCTTATTGAAGTGATACTTATTGCTGCTGCTTGAAGGACGTAGGCTAGCTTCACACCACGGTTTATATCATCCTGTTCTGATCGTTTTTAAAACAACAGAACAGGATCGTTTTTAGCCTCCTATGTATCCCCATGGTGCCTTATTTGTCATAAATGGCCATCCGATTTTGTGAATTCAGTCCCGGATTAGTTTCTGCCCTGTTTATTCCCAGCTCCAAAATCGGAGACTGCTCCGACTTTGGGCTCTGGTGAAAAAAATCGGACCTAACCGGACAGAAAAGAATCCGGTGCGATCTGGCACACATAGCATGGAAGTCTATGGGTGCTGGATCCGGGAAAAAATCGGATTGTTTCCTGGATCAGATTTTAGTGTACTGAACATGCTCTGTATACTAAAACTGCTCTGCTCCTGTAATTTCACTTTAGCAGTGTATTTACACAGGTATTTACATCCCTCAAAATCCCGGGTCCGGACTCAGAAATGGCATCCAGAGTTTACAATCCGGGCCTGTCCATTCCTGTCCATGGGGTCCTGCAAAAGAGAGGATCCCATGGACAGGAACAAAACCGTAGTCTGAAGCCAGCCTTAGAAGAACCCCATGTGTGGTATCTCCTGCTTATATGTTGCATTGATTAAGTAGTATAAGTCCCAACGCTACACAACTCCTTAAACAAAAGTTACTTAAAATAAAGCTTATGGGAATTGCACTATACAACCTAAAAATTTAAAGTATAAGATATACAATATGATAACCCGTAAGAAGGGTCAACTAAATCCTAAGACTTATTTCGGTAGAAAAGCGGCACTCACGGATCTTGGTTCCAACTATTTATTTATCCGGTTTTGGGATACATCCACCTGGGAGGGTGTGCAGGGAGGGGAAGCAAGCAACGATATCCGTTTCGAGGAAGATTCCTCTTCTACGGACTCGTAGAGAGCCCGTAGAAGAGGAATTGTCCTCGAAACGGATACCGTTGCTTGCTTCCCCTCCCTGCACACCCTCCCAAGTGGATGTATCCCAAAACCGGATAAATAGTTGGAACCAAGATCCGTGAGTGCCGCTTTTCTACCGAAATAATCCTGTACATTGAACCCTAATAGCCGGAGCACCGGGATCACAACCACCATCATCCAGTGGATCGGACAACTGCAGTTTACAGGTCAGTGCCCTCTTCAATCTCCTACATGTACGTAAATCCTAAGACTTCCTGTCTTTTGTATTTTGGTAAATCTTCATAGTTTATCATATTCTAAATCTTATATTTTAAATTTTTAGTTTGTATAATGCAATTCCCATAAACTTTATTTTAAGTAGCGTTTGTTTAAGGCTGGAATCACACTATCCGTGTGATATGCAAGTCTCTCGGACGAGTGTCGGATCATTAACCCTGAACAGCCTCCCCGTCTCTGGACCGGGAGTGTGGAGCTGCATAGAAATACAAGCAGCTGACGCTCCCATCCTGCAAGGGAGAGGCAGTTCTAGGTGACTGATCCAAGACTCGTCCGACTGCCAAGCATGTCACATGGACAGTGTGATTCCAGCCTAAGGAGTTTAGTAGTCCTGCGATTCATACACATTCATTTAGTGTTTAGTGTGCAGCAGATTTCTTTACTTAATTTCACTGAAGGGGTTAACTAGTGTGACAGTTTTATAGAGCGGATCATTCTGGACACAGTGATACTAAATGTGTACTTTTTGTTTTATTTTTTTACATAAATATACATATATATGGATATCATATTTGTTTCATATTTTTTTGTTCTTTATATTTTATTTTTTAAATATGTTTACACTTATTCATTTTTTTTTTTTACTTAGTTCTCTTATGGGACATCACATTTTATTGTAATGATCACTGATATAATCCATTGCATTGCACTAGCATTACAATGGATATGTAAGAGAGTAAACTAATAAGCTGCTAAAACCAAGCAGACTGCCATTTTGTAGTGGCCCAGGAAAGTGAAAAAGTCTCTGGTTGCCATGGTGACTGCTCTGTGTCTACGAAAGTGAAAGCACAATCTCTGGTTGCCTTGGTGACGGCTCTGTCAGTTGCTCCTGTTGTTGATCGCTCACTGCGGTGGCCATTACTAGTGTAAGGATTACAGCAGAGCCAGTGCAAGCTATATGGGCCTTTAAAGTTGTTTTCAAGCCCTGTTGTGTGGACTAAAGACTTTATCTTGAACTGAGAAAGTGTCCAGCATCCGAGGAGGCTGAGGAGATGTTCCCCCTGATGGAGAGAGTGATTGGCGTCCAGGAAGGCCGTGAGTGACTGCGAAAGGAGAGCCGGCGTCCGGTGCCATCCACATTGGGAGCATCCTGACAAGGAGGCTGAGGAGATGTTCCCCCTGATGGAGTGAGTGATTGGCGTCCAGGAAGGCCTTGAGTGACTGTGAAAGGAGAGCCGGCGTCCGGTGCCATCCACATTGGGAGGATCCTGACAAGGTCCTGACAAGCCCTGGAAAAGAGTGCTCCACAGATTGCACCCCAAGCTTACAGAACTAAAGTACTGGACATGTGAATCTGGCATTGGCTGGTAAGCTGCCAAATTTTGCTGTTTTTTTTACAATACGTTTTTTTTTGGCGCCAAAGGTTTTTCTTTTCTTTTTCTTTTTCTGGACTTGCTGCAGCCCACGTGGAATATACACCGGTGTAAAGCTACATTTGAGGTGGATGGTACCATAGTTTTGAGATACCCGGGTATCCCTGTGCTAAGTGTATAGCCAGCATTGATATAGTGTATTGTAGTGTTATTAGCTGTGATACGTTATACTCAGTGTGCCATCTCAGAGGTCCCATCAGACCGCCCACAGTTGATGTACATAGCCTTTAGTTAAGTTAAATCCTTGATAAGTCTAACGTGTAGGTAAATTTGCTCCTGGTTCTGAGTGTGATTTACATACCCTGGGAACTCTGAGATCGGTGCATTGATATCGGCTGACGCTGAGTGTGTGAAACTGTTATTGGTAATATTTTAAGGGGATTTTGAGACTTTTACATTCCTTACTGAACCATACCTTGATCCCCATATCAGTAAAAATACTGTTATTTATTTCTGCTTCTGTCTCAGTCTGTGACTCACTGGATCTTAATAGGACCTCCGGTCATTACAGATATGTCGGAGTTGCACTTGCAGCTCTGACAGTTCGCATTGCACACCATGGATCTGGCAGCTCTCCATAGTCAGGTAACCTATGGTCATCATGACACTGATCCTGAGTTACCATGACAGCGATCAGTCCAAGTGATCACGTAACAGGAGTCTCGATCATGCTCCTTGTAATGTTGTTATATCTTCTGTAGTTTGCTTGTTGTCTTCCCTGTTTGCTTTTTCTGCCTAGTAACAGTGATGTAAGATGGAGGAGCTGTGGCAGGAAAAGGGGGAGCTGGGAGACGGAAGTGGATTCATTAAAGTATGGCCGCTCGACTGAGCAGTTCAGCATATCTGTGTGTGCTTCTGGATTCATTGTCATCTGCACTACAATACTACACTCCTCACCCTGCCTCCTAAATGCTGTGATTGCTATTAGTCACAGCATTTAGGGGATTGAGCTGCCCAGAGCAGTGCGGGCACTGCTCCTGGCAGTGAGTACCGGGTCTTGGCTGTCCCATCAGTTGGAGACCCAGCAGTTATCGCACGAGCACAGCCTGTGTGCCCACAAAATTGACATAATGTACTGGGTACGCCATCGGTCATTAAGGGTTATCTTATGACATACCCAGTATACCCAATATTGGCAAAAAGTTAAGAAAACTTTTTTTACATTTATTGCTATTGTGATACCTACTTACATAATCACGCTGTTCCGTCAGTCATCCATTTCTGTCCAGATGTCCCCGTATCACAGACATCCAACTTCTGGAACGCAGCTATATTTCCACACCCAAGTGATGGGTGTGGAAATGTGGCAGGTGCTAACGGTGCTCTTGCCCACTCCCAGGAGTCCACCCGGTCTAACCCTCTGCCCGGTCTCCCCCTCCACCCAGTCTCCCCCTAGCCCGCTCCCAGTAGTCCACCCAGTTTCCCCCTCACCCAGTTTTCCCCTTTGCCCCATCTCCCCCTTGCCAATTTTTTCCAATGCTCAGTCTTACCAATGCCCGTTCCCAGCAGACCCCACTATGTCATGTGACCCTGCTGCATCATATGACCCCGCCGTGTCACACAGGTCCTTGTGGAAGTAGACAGTGGTAAGACTGGGTGGAGAGTAGACCAATGTGTTTATCTATGTGTGCATCTGTGTGTGTGTACATATGTGTATATATGTGTGTATATGTGTATGTGTTTGTATATATGTGTGTGATTATATGTGTGTATATATGTATGTGTGTGTATATGTATGTGTGTCTATGTATGTCTGCAAAATATAAAGGGAGGGGACAAGAGGCGCAATAGTGCCCTATCACTAGTGACACTAGTATGTAAACGGTGGTGCTGTGTGGCCGCTCACCTGATCCAGTTGTGGACCCCACAACTAGTTTGACTGCGTTTAGGAATCAATGTTCCAAGCTGCTGCAGGACCTCCACCTACCACTGGATCGTGGTATGTTCCAAAAGAGATGATGGGAGTGATGGTGTGTCACGGTCCGCGCTGCTTCTGGATTAAAAACTCACCAAAGAGCCCAGCAACCTTTCATCCTCTTTATTCCAACGCGTTTCAACGCCACAACCCGGCGTCTTCCTCAGGAATATCCCTGAGGAAGACGCCGGGTTGTGGCGTTGAAACGCGTTGGAATAAAGAGGATGAAAGGTTGCTGGGCTCTTTGGTGAGTTTTTAATCCAGAAGCAGCGCGGACCGTGACACACCATCACTCCCATCATCTCTTTTATGTATGTCTGTCTGTATGTATGTGTGTCTGTATGTATGTGCGTGTGTATATAAGTATGTGTATATATATGTGTGTATATATATGTGTATGTATATATATGTGTGTGTATATGTATGTGTTTGTATATTTGTATGTGTATATATGTATGTGTGTACACTGTGTGCAGAAGTATTAGGCAAGTTGTATTGTAGAGAATTATTTTTATTATTGATCAACAACCATGTTCTCAATCAACCCAAAAGACTCAAATATCAAAGCTTAATATTTTTGGAAGTTGGAGTGTTTTTTTTAGATTTGGCTATCTTAGGAGGATATCTGTTTGTGCAGGTAACTATTACTGTGCAGAATTATTAGGCAACTTAATAAAAACCAAATATATTCCCATCTCACTTGTTTATTTTCACCAGGTAAACCAATATAACTGCACAAAATTTAGAAATAAACATTTCTGACATGCAAAAACAAAACAAAAAAAATTAGTGACCAATATAGCCACCTTTCTTTATGATGACACTCAACAGCCTTCCAGCTATAGATTATGTCAGTTTCTTGATCTGTTTACGATCAACATTGCGTGCAGCAGCCACCACAGCCTCCCAGACACTGTTCCGAGAGGTGTACTGTTTTCCCTCCCTGTAGATCTCACATTTTAGGAGGGACCACAGGGTCTCTATGGGGTTCAGATCAGGTGAACAAGGAGGCCATGTCATTATTTTTTCTTCTTTTAGACCTTTACTGGCCAGCCACGCTGGAGTAGTTGGATGCATGTGATGGAGCATTGTCCTGCATGAAAATCATGTTTTTCTTGAACAATACTGACTTCTTCCTGTACCACTGTTTGAAGAAGTTGTCTTCCAGAAACTGGCAGTAGGTCTGGGAGTTGAGCTTCACTCCATCCTCAATCTGAAAAGGTCCCACAAGTTCATCTTTGATGATACCAGCCCATACCGGTACCCCACCCCAACCTTGCTGGCGTCTGAGTCAGAGTGGAGTTCTCTGCCCTTTACTGATCCAGTCTCTGGCCCATCCATCTGGACCATCAAGAGTCACTCTCATTTCATCAGTCCATAAAACCTTTGAAAAATCAGTCTTAAAATATTTCTTGGCCCAGTCTTGTCGTTGTATCTTATGTTTTTTGTTCAAAGGTGGTTGTTTTTCAGCCTTCCTTACCTTGGCCATGTCCCTGAGTATAGCAAACCTTGTGCTTTTTGATACTCCAGTAATGTTGAAGCTCAGAAGTATTGTAAAACTGGTGGCAAATGACATCTTGGCAGCTTCACGCTTGATTTTCCTCAATTCGTGTGCAGTTATTTTGTGCTTTTTTTGCCCAACATGCTTCTTGCGACCCTGTTGGCTATTTGCCATGAAATGCTTGATTGTTCGGTGATCACGCTTCAAAGCTTTGGCACTTTCAAGACTGCTGCATCCCTCTGCAAGACATCTCATAATTTTGGACTTTTCAGAGCCCGTCAAATCTCTCTTCTGACCCATTTTTCCAAAGGAAAGGAAGTTGCCTAATAATTAGGTACACCTTATATTGGGTGTTGATGTCATTACACCACACCTCTCCTCATTACAGAGATGCAAATCACCTGATTTACTTAATTGGTAGTTGGCTCTCAAGTCTATACAGCTTGGAGTAGGACAACATGTATAAAAAGTATCATGTGATCAAAATACTCATTTGCCTAATAATTCTGCACACAGTGTATATATGTGTGTGTATATATGTATGTGTATATATATATATATATATATATATATATATATATATATGTGGGTGTGTGTATATGTGTGTCTGTTTTTGTGTGTGTATATATGCATGTGTGTATATATGTATGTGTGTAATCCAAATGGAGGAACACTGGGCACTGCACGTATTCAGTTAGGGCGGGCTGTCACTACCGTGACATTTCTGCAGCTGTACCTGGTGGTGCTGGCTCTTAATAGCGGGAATCCAGCAAATCAAAAGAAACAATGTCCGCACTCACCGGTAGTAGATCTTGACACTTTTAATTCCTGTTCATATCAGCAAACATGAGCAAATCATGCACCCCCTCCCTTGCTGATTTGCTCATGTTTGTTGATATGAACAGGAATTAAAAGTGTCAAGATCTACTACCGGTGAGTGCGGACATTGTTTCTTTTGTTTTATATGTATGTGTGTGTATAAGTATGTGTGTATATATGTGTGTGTATATATGTGCGTGTATGTGTTGTGGGGTGCCGAGGGGAGAGGTACTAGATGGCAGGTATGTTTCCCCTCGGTTCCTCTCATATGCCTCTCTGTATTGAGGAGGGGGCATGCAGTCTGTGCAATGTCAGCACAGGAGGATAGCTCCAGCAGACGGAGAGTTAACTGAAAAGCCTAAAACAGGTGGTGTAATGAGGAAGCAGGGGAGAGAATGGACTCAGTCTGCTGCTGAGCTCCCAGAGAGAGGAGAGCTGCTATCACAGTAAGAAAGTGTGATTTGTTTGTTTTTCCTAGGTTTTGTTTGTAGAGAGGATTAATGTTTAGTTAGAGGCTAGACGGCCTAGTGTTTTGTTTTTTTACTGGTGTATCAGTGACTGCTAACTGTGCACAATTAAAGAACCCGTGAAAGCCTGTCGGTTGGCCCTTGTCTATGGTGTGATCACAGCTACTCTGCTTCTATCAAGGCAGCGATCCCAGGAGCAACATCCCCCCACATCAAAATGGTGGAGAATGCAGGCATAGTGGATGTTGGGCTGTGACTGCAGGAAGCCTCTCCGTGTAACAAGTCTCTTGTTGATGTCCTGGCTGAAGGCTCCTGTGCTACAGAAGAGCCAAGAGACCAGCAACATGGAAGACTTGCTGAAGCAATTGCTGCAGGCCAATATACAACAACAGCAGACCAATATGTACTTCCAGAAGGCGCTGGAGCAGCAGCACCAAATGCAGCAGGAGCAGTTACGTGCAATAAAGGAGGCATTGGATCAATGGCCTCGTGATGTAGAGGATCATGCACAAAGTGCTGCTCGTGCGCGGAAAGCTGTACAAAAGACTTTGCTTAAGATGACGGCTGACGATGATGTGGAAGCGTATCTGGCGGTTTTTGAGCGTATAGCGGAACGTGAGCGTTTACCGGTGGACAAGTGGGCTGAAGTGGTTGCTCCATTCCTGGTCGGGGATCCACAAAAGGCCTATTATGATTTGACGGGAGCTGATGCTATGGAGTATGTAAAACTAAAAGGCGAAATCCTGGCACGGCTGGGAGTGAACACACATGTCCGGGCACAGAGTGTACATCTGTGGACATTCGTGGAACAGCAGCCAGCCCGTTACCAAATGCATGACCTTATCCATCTGGTGAAAAAATGGCTGCAACCAGAAACTCTGATGCCCGCACAGATGGTGGAATGGGTTGTCTTAAACAAGTACCTGCGGTCCTTACCTGCCATGATCCAGAGGTGGGTTGGACAGGGCGATCCGACCAGTGCCGACCAGTTGGTGAATATGGTCGAGCTCTTCTGAAAGCCTACTCCAGGGGACCCTATCTCCTTGCTGTGGTCCCAGGAAGTCGCCGGACAGTCCTGGGAAAAGTACTCCCTCTAGAAAGGAAGAGAATGTTGCACTTAGGGGTGGCCGGCTCACAAAGGACTGTGGTGGCAGTGTGGACTCTCAGAAAGTCGGAAAACCCAGACTGTGGTCCCCACCGGGGAGGCAAGGGCCTATACAGTGTTGGCGATGTAGTGGGCTTGGACACATAGCAGATAACTGCCCACTGACTACAGAACCAATGGACTGTAATGCGACGAGGCGCCTTTCGTTATATGCCCGGTCCGTCTGTACTGCGGAGGTCCTCACAGGAACTGAGCAACACATGTGTCACCTTGAAGTCAATGGCTATGGTGTGAATGCTGTCATGGACTCCGGCAGTCAGGCGACTTTAATACATGCCAGCTTGGTGGATCCGGAAGCCGTCACAGACTCAACCGTGGGCATCAGTTGCATACATGGCGATACCAAACACTACCCCACTGCCTGAGTCACTCTAGCCTCGCCGTTGAGGGCCAGAAGACACCAGGCGGCTATTGTACAGTCTATGTGGCACAGTGTAATACTGGGAAGAGACTTTCCCTTATTCTGGGACTTGTGGTCCTTCAAAAACGGTTTGAACGGACGGGTTGAGGATAAACCCGTGAATAAACCCCTGGGCCTGACCCCCGAGCCATTGGAGCAAGATGACGAGGAGGGGCCCATCTCGGGGGTAGCTCCAGAAACTGTAGACTCTCCCTTGGCGGTGTTTGCTGGAGAGACAGAGGAGCCAGAGGATGTCGTAGAGATGCCCGGTCTTGACGTGGCCCGTGATAGTTTTGGGACCGCTCTACACCGGGATCCTACTTTAACCAGGGCGTGGGAAAATGTAAAGATTTCGGAGGGGTCTCCGTTGTATCCAGGGGCTCAAAATGAGTTCCCCCATCTGGCGGTGCAACAGGGTATGCTGTACCATATAGACAAGGTGCAAGGGTTGGAGATTGAGCAGCTAGTGGTGCCCAAGGCCTTTCGTCAGGTGGTCTTAGACCTGGCACATAAGCATCCCTTGGGGGGTCACCTAGCTGGAGAAAAGACAAAAGACCGCATTCTGCAGAGTTTCTTTTGGCCCGGACTGGTGGGTGATGTAACCCAGTACTGTCAATCGTGCCCTACTTGCCAGTTGACCGCACCTATGTCCCATTTTTGAAGCCCCCTGGTGCCCTTGCCGATAATAGAGGTCCCCTTTGAGAGGATAGCAATGGATATAGTTGGTCCACTTGTTAAATCAGCCAGGGGTGATCAATACAGTCTGGTAGTGCTGGATTACGCCACCCGCTATCCCGAGGCTGTACCCTTACGGAACGCCAATGCGAAAGCGATTTCAAAAAAGTTTGTTCATATGTTCTCTCGCACGGGCATTTCGAAAGAAATACTGGTGGACCAGGGGACCCCCTTCATGTCCCGGATACTGAAGGACCTATGTAAACTGCTAAGAATCTCCCATCTGCGTACGTCAGTCTATCACCCCCAAACTGACGGACTGGTGGAGCGTTTTAATAAAACCCTAAAGGAGATGTTGAAAAGGGTGGTGGATAAGGACGGGAAGGATTGGGATGCTCTCCTGCCATATCTCTTATTTGCCGTACGAGAGGTACCCCAGTCCTCCACGGGCTTTTCACCTTTTGAGTTGGTTTATGGGCGGAGTCCCAGGGGCCTGTTAGATATTGCCAAGGAGACTTGGGAGCAAGAGGTAACTCCGTACCGCAGCGTGATTGAACACGTGACGCTTATGCAGGACAGGATTGCGGCAGTCATGCCAATAGTAAGAGAATGTTTGGAGCGTGCACAACACGCCCAGAGCAGGGTATACAATCGAGCGGCAAAAACCCGAGTCTTTCAACCCGGAGACCGGGTATTAGTGTTGGTACCCACCGTAGAAAATACGTTTCTTGCAAAATGGCAGGGCCCCTATGAGGTACTGGACAGGGTAAGTGAAGTGAACTATAAAATACACCAACCCGACAAGAGAAAACTGGAGCAAATCTACCACGTAAACTTGCTCATGTCCTGGCGAGACAGAGAGAGTCTGGTGGCAGGGGTTGCCCTGGAGAGTGGGCCTAGAGGAACCCCAACCTCTGGGGTAACCAGCCCCCAGAAGGCACTGCCAGAGGTGGGTATAGCAGACTCGTTATCCCAGAGCCAAAAACAGGAAACCAAGGAGTTCGTGCAGAAAAACGCGGATGTCTTTTCGGAACTTCCCGGCTGTACGCACTTAATAAAACACGACATTGTCACCGACCCTCAGACGCTGGTTCGATTGAAACCATATCGAATTCCTGAGGCTCGGAGACAGGCCATTACTCAGGAAGTAAAGAAAATGTTGGAGCTGGGAGTTATTGAGGAGTCCCAGAGTGAGTGGGCTAGTCCCATCGTGCTGGTGCCTAAGCCCGATGGGACCATCCGGTTTTGTAATGACTTCCTTAAGCTGAACTAGGTATCGAAATTCGATGCTTACCCCATGCCACAAGTTGATGAACTCAGAGAGACTGGGTTCGGCCAGGTACATATCCACCATTGATTTGACAAAAGGGTATTGGCAGATTCCTCTCGCTGATTCGGCCAAAGATAAAACCGCCTTTGTCACGCCCCAGGGGCTGTTTCAGTACCGAATTATGCCATTTGGGCTGCATGGAGCCCCTGCCACCTTTCAGCGATTAATGGATGTCTTCCTAAAGGCTCATCTTCGATATGCGTCTGCATATCTAGACGATATCATTGTCTTTACTGAAAACTGGGACACTCATTTGTCCAAGGTACAAGCTGTCTTAGATTCCCTTAGGACCGTTGGGTTGACTGCCAACCCCAGGAAAAGTACATTGGAGTTGGAAGAAGCTCAGTATCTGGGATATGTTATAGGAAGGGGAGTCATAAAACCCCAGGCATGCAAATTGGATGCCATACGGGATTGGCCACAACCGATCACTAAACGACAGGTTAGGGCTTTTTTAGGAATTGTGGGTTATTACCGGCGGTTTGTCAAACACTTTGCGTCCATCGCAGGCCCACTCATGGATCTGACCAAGGGGTCAGGTTCCGCCACCGTGAAGTGGAATGCGGAGGCCGAGAAGGCCCTTCAACGCTTGAAAACGGTCCTGTGTGACCAACCGGTGTTGGTTGCGCCGGACTTTACGCGGGAATTCATAGTTCAAACCGATGCCTCGGGGGTAGGCCTCGGCGCGGTGTTTTCACAAGTCGTGCACGGCGAGGAACACCCGGTAGGCTATCTAAGCCGCAAGCTTACTGAGGCGGAACGGAAATACAGTGTGGTTGAGCGGGAGGCCTTGGCTGTGAAGTGGGCTCTTGAGTCCTTACGGTATTATTTACTAGGTCGCCGATTCCAGTTGGTGACGGACCATTCCCCCCTGATGTGGATGTCCCATGCTAAAGAGGGCAGCGCTCGTGTGATGCGCTGGTTCTTGGCGTTGCAACAATTTAAGTTTTCTGTGGAGCACAGGGCCGGCGCTGCTCAGGGTAATGCTGACGCGTTGTCTCGGACGCACTGCTTGGTGGCTTGCTGTGTCCGACCCCGCGGGCTCGAACAAAGGGGGGAGGTGTGTGGGGTGCCGAGGGGAGAGGTGCTAGATGGCAGGTATGTTTCCCCTCAGTTCCTCTCATATGCCTCTCTGTATTGAGGAGGGGGCATGCAGTCTGTGCAATGTCAGCACAGGAGGATAGCTCCAGCAGTCGGAGAGTTAACTGAAAAGCCTAAAACAGGTGGTGTAATGAGGAAGCAGGGGAGAGAATGGACTCAGTCTGCTGCTGAGCTCCCAGAGAGAGGAGAGCTGCTATCACAGTAAGGAAGTGTGATTTGTTTGTTTTTCCTAGGTTTTTTTGTAGAGAGGATTAATGTTTAGTTAGAGGCTAGACGGCCTAGTGTTTTGTTTTTTTACTGGTGTATCAGTGACTGCTAACTGTGCACAATTAAAGAACCCGTGAAAGCCTGTCGGTCGGCCCTTGTCTATGGTGTGATCACAGCCACTCTATTTCTATCAAGACAGCGATCCCAGGAGCAACATCCCCCCACATCACAGTGTATGAATGTGTGTATACGTATGTGTGTATATATGTACGTGTGTATGTATGTATGTCTGTATATATTTATTTGTGCGTATATATATGTTTACATATATGTGTATATATATATATATATATATACATTATGTGTGAATATGCATCTGTATATGTGTGTGTATATGTGTGTATGTCATGACCTGCCACATCACGTGACTTGCATCATGTCATAGACATACACATATACACACACACATACAGTCATATGAAAAAGTTTGGGCACCCCTCTTAATCTTACTTTTTATTTTTTGTTTAAAATTGTTTTTTTGCAACAGCTATTTCAGTGTGATATATGTAATAACTGATGGACACAGTAATATTTCAGGATTTAAATGAGGTTTATTGTACTAACCGAAAATGTGAAATATGCATTATTTCAAAAATTGACAGGTGCAAAAGTATGGGCACCTCAACAGAAAAGTGACATTAATATTTAGTAGATCCACCGTTTGCAAAAATAACAACCTCTAGTCGCTTCCTGTAGCTGTTAATGAGTTCCTGGATCCTGGATGAAGGTATTTTTGACCATTCCTCTATACAAAACAATTCCAGTTCAGTTAAGTTTGATGGCTGCCGAGCATGGACAGCCTGCTTCAAAACATCCCACAGATGTTCAATAATATTCAGGTCTGGGGAGTGGGATGGCCATTCCAGAACATTGTAATTGTTCCTCTGCATGAATGCCTGAGTAGATTTGGAGCGGTGTTTTGGTTCATTGTCTTGCTGAATGATCCATCCCCGGTGTAACTTCAACTTTGACACTGATTCTTGAACATTATTCTCAAGAGTCTGCTGATACTGAGTGGAATCCGTGCGACCCTCAACTTTAACAAGATTCCCAGTGCCGTCATTGGCCACACAGCCCCAAAGCATGATGGACCCTCCCCCAAATTTGACAGTGGGTAGCAAGTGTTTTTCTTGGAATGCTGTGTTTTTGTGGCGCCATGCATAAAGCCTTGTTGTATGACCAAACAACTCAATCTTTGTTTCATCAGTCCACAGGACCTTCTTCCAAAATGAAACTGGATTGTCCAAATGTGCTTTTGCATACCTCAGACAACTCTGTGGCGTGCATGCAGAAACGGCTTCTTTCACATCACTCTCCCATACAGCTTCTCCTTGTGCAGTGTGCGCTGTATTGTTGACCGATGCACAGTGACACCATCTTCAGCAAGATAATGTTGCAGGTCTTTGGAGGTGGTCTGTGGATTGTTCTTGACATCTTGTACATCTTGCCACATGTATGCATTCCTTGACCAGCCGGCCGAGGGTGCATACTGCTGTGTGAGATGTGAGTACGTTGTGCATTTGGAAGCCCAGATACTGGATCTAAATGAACGACTGACAACGCTGAGATCCATAGACAATATGGAAAGGAGTCTGCTGCTCACTGAACAGCTGCTCAATGGGATAGATGTGGGGGAGGATGGTACTATGGAGCCTCAGGACCATGAGGTAGCTAGCTGGGTGACAGTTAGAAGGCGGGGTAGAGGGAAGGGTGCCAGGGAGGCTAGCCCTGATCTGGCACACCCCAATAAATTTGCTATGTTGGCAGATGAGGGGGGTGTGAGTTCAGGTACAGCACTGCTGCAGCAGGGCATGACCTCTGAAAGCCAGAGGAGTGTCTGCTCCAGTAAGGGGGAAAACAGGAGAGTAGGGCAGGCCAGACAGGTGCTGGTAGTGGGGGACTCAATTATTAGGGGAATAGATAGGGCAATCTGTCACAAAGACAGGGATCGTCGAACAGTGTGCTGCCTACCTGGCGCTCGAGTCCGGCACATCGCTGATCGGGTTGACAGATTACTGGGAGGGGCTGGTGAGGACCCAGCGGTCATGGTGCACATTGGCACAAATGACAAAGTTAGAGGTAGGTGGAAGGTCCTTAAAGATGATTTCAGGGAATTAGGCTGCAAGCTTAAGGCAAGGACCTCCAAGGTAGTATTCTCTGAAATACTGCCTGTACCACGTGCCACACCAGAGAGGCAACGGGAGATTAGGGAGATAAATAAGTGGCTCAGGAATTGGTGTAGGAAGGAGGGGTTTGGGTTCCTGGAGAACTGGGCCGACTTCTCTGTTGGCTACAGGTTCTATGCTAGGGACGGGCTGCACCTCAATGGGGAGGGTGCAGCTGTGCTGGGGGAGAAAATGGCTAGAAGGTTGGAGGAGTGTTTAAACTAGGGATTGGGGGGGAGGGTATTCATTGTATAGGAGGGGAAGATAGTGTAAACAGTAACCTGGGCACAAGTAATAAAATTGGGGGTGGCATGGGGGGTGGGGTTAGAACAGTCAATCTAGTAGGAAGGAATAGAGGTAAAGAGAGATGCATAAAGTGCATGTTCACTAATGCCAGAAGCCTCACCAACAAAATGGAGGAATTAGAATTGATTTTGTTGGAAAATAATTATGACATGGTGGGGATTTCGGAGACTTGGCTGGATGAGAGCCATGACTGGGCTGTTAATTTACAGGGCTATTGTCTGTTCAGAAATGACCGTACAAATAGGCGAGGAGGAGGTGTATGTTTATACGTAAAATCATCCTTAAAACCCATCCTGCGTGATAATATAGGTGAATCTAATGGAAATGTAGAGTCTCTGTGGGTGGAGATAAGGGGAGGGGGAAAAAATAATAAATTACTGATAGGGGTTTGTTATAAGTCCCCAACAATAATGGAAGTGGAGGAGAATATCCTCATAAAGCAAATAGATGAAGCAGGGACTCAGGGAGAAGTCATTATTATGGGGGACTTCAACTACCCTGAAATACATTGGGGATCAGAAACCTGCAGTTCTAGCAAAGGTAATAAGTTTTTGAAAACTATAAGAGACAATTACCTTTCACAACTGGTTCAGGACCCAACAAGAAGGGGGGCACTGCTGGACCTAATATTAACCAACAGGCCAGACCGCATATCAAATATACGGGTTGGAGGTCACTTGGGTAATAGTGATCATAACTTAATAAGCTTTCAAGTATCCTTTACTAAGACGTGTAGTAGAGGGGCCACAAGGACACTAAACTTCAGGAAGGCAAATTTCCAACGGTTGAGAGATGATCTTAGTGCAATAAACTGGGACGATGTCCTGAGACATAAAAGTACACAACACAAATGGGAGATGTTTATTAGCATCCTGAATAGGACCTGTGCACAATATATACCCTATGGGAATAAGCATGCTAGAAATAGGAGGAAACCACTATGGCTAAATAAAGCGGTAAGAAGTGCAATATGTGACAAAAAGAAAGCATTTAGGGAATTAAAGCAAGTAGGTAGTGATGAAGCATTAAATAAATACAGAAAATTAAATAACATTTGTAAAAAGCAAATCAAGGCAGCAAAGATTGAGACAGAGAGACTCATTGCCAGAGAAAGTAAAAAGAATCCCAAAATATTTTTTAACTACATAAATAGTAAGAAACTAAAAAATGATGGTGTTGGCCCCTTTAAAAATAGTCTGGGTGAAATGGTGGATGAGGATGAGGAAAAAGCAAATATGCTAAATGACTTTTTTTCAACAGTATTTACACAAGAAAATCCCATGACAGACAATATGATCAGTGATAACAAAAATTCTCAATTAAACGTCACCTGCTTAACCCAAGAGGAAGTACGGTATCGTCTAAAAATCACTAAAATTGACAAATCCCCGGGCCCAGATGGGATACACCCCAGAGTGCTGCAGGAATTAAGTACTGTCATAGATAGACCATTATTTTTAATATTTAAAGATTCCATAATATCAGGGTCTGTACCACAGGACTGGCGTATAGCAAATGTGGTGCCAATATTCAAAAAGGGGACAAAAACTGAACTTGGAAATTATAGGCCAGTAAGCTTAACCTCTACTGTGGGTAAAATCCTAGAGGGTTTTCTAAGAGATGCTATACTGGAGTATCTGAACAAAAATAACCTCATGACCCATTATCAACATGGTTTTACGAGGGACCGTTCCTGTCAGACTAATCTAATAAGCTTCTATGAAGAAGTAAGTTCTGGACTGGACCAAGGAAATGCAGTGGATGTGGTGTATATGGACTTTTCAAAAGCTTTTGATACGGTGCCACACAAAAGGTTGATACATAAAATGAGGGCAATGGGGATAGGGGAAAATATGTGTAAGTGGGTTAAGAACTGGCTTAGTGATAGGAAACAAAGGGTGGTTATTAATGGAACACACTCAGAATGGGTCACAGTTAACAGTGGGGTACCACAGGGGTCAGTGTTGGGCCCGCTCCTATTTAATATATTTATTAATGACCTTGTAGGGGGCATACAGAGTAGAATCTCAATATTTGCAGATGACACTAAACTCTGCAGGGTAATCAATACAGAGGAGGACAATTTTATATTACAGGAGGATTTATGTAAACTAGAAGCTTGGGCTGCTAAATGGCAAATGCGCTTTAATGGGGATAAATGTAAAGTCATGCACTTGGGCAGAGGAAACAAAGGGTATAATTATGTGCTTAATTATAAAACACTGGGCAAAACTACCACTGAAAAAGACCTGGGTGTATGGGTAGATGACAAACTCACATTTAGTGGCCAGTGTCAGGCAGCTGCTGTAAAGGCAAATAAAATAATGGGATGTATTAAAAGAGGCATAGATGCTCATGAGGAGAACATAATTTTACCTCTATACAAGTCACTAGTGCGACCACACTTAGAATACTGTGTACAATTCTGGTCTCCGGTGTATAAGAAAGACATAGCTGAACTAGAGCGGGTCCAGAGAAGAGCGACAAAAGTTATTAGAGGACTAAGGGGTCTGCAATACCAAGACAGGTTATTAAACTTGGGGTTATTTAGCTTGGAAAAACGAAGGCTTAGGGGTGATCTTATAATAATGTACAAATATATGAGGGGGCAGTACAGAGACCTTTCTAATGATCTCTTTACTCTTAGGCCTGAGACTGGGACAAGGGGGCATCCTCTACGTCTGGAGGGAAGAAGGTTTAATCATAATCACAGACGTGGATTCTTTACTGTAAGAGCAGTGAGACTATGGAACTCTCTGCCACATGATGTTGTAATGAGTGAGTCACTACTAACATTTAAGAAGGGCCTGGATGCCTTTCTTGAAAACTATAATATTACCGGTTATACATACTAGATTCTTTGATAGGGCGTTGATCCAGGGAATTAGTCTGATTGCCGTATCTGGAGTCAGGAAGGAATTTTTTCCCCCAATGTGGAGCTTAGTGTTGCCACATGGGGTTTTTTTGCCTTCCTCTGGATCAACATGTTAGGCTATGGGTTGAACTAGATGGACTTAAAGTCTTCCTTCAACCTTAAAAACTATGTTACTATGTTACTATGTTACTATGACTGTTCTCACCATTCTTCTTCTCTGCCGTTCTGATATTTTTGTTGGCCTGCCACTTCTGGCCTTTACAAGAACTGTCCCTGTGGTCTTCCATTTCCTTACTATGTTCCTCACAGTGGAAAATGACAGGTTAAATTTCTGAGACAACTTTTTGTATCCTTCCCCTGAACAACTAAGTTGAGCAATCTTTTTTTTCAGATCATTTGAGACCTGTTTTGAGGAGCCCATTATGCCAGTCCTCAGAGAAGATGCAACTAGGAGAACAACTTGCAAGTGGACACCTGAAATAGCTTTTCTCATGATTGGATACACCGGGCTATGAACTATAAAGCTCAATGAGGTTACCAAACCAATTTAGTGCTTCAGTAAGTCAGTTAAAAATAGTTAGGAGTATTCAAATCATGAAAATCAGAAGGGTGCCCATACTTTGGCACCTGTCAAATTTTGAAATAATGCATATTTCACATTTTTGGTTAGTACAATAAACCTCATTTCAAACCTGAAATATTACTGTGTCCATCAGTTATTACATATATCACACTGAAATAGCTGTTGCAAAAAAACAATTTTAAACCCCAAAAAAAAAGAGTAAGATTAAGAGGGGTGCCCAAACTTTTTCATATGACTGTATATACGTATACACACATATATACACATGTGGCGGGTCACGTCATACACATATACAGACATACATACACACGTATATACAAACACATATACACATGTATACATGTATACACACACACACACTGAATCACAAAAAACAGTCAAAAACATGTAAAATACTCTGTTGTAAAGAAAAACAGTAAAAAGCAAGTGCTGCTAAAAAAAAGTAGCAAAAACAGGGTATTTAGATGATATGTTTTTTGCAAAAAATGTACGCTAAGCCGCTCTACCTCTTCACGGTAACCCTTGTCAAAACAGTCGACAGGCGGTGGCGAGGGTTTGGATGTGGGGCTTGAAGGAGAGGGAGGAGTCAAGGATTACCCCGAGGCACTTGGTGTGGGGGACGGGTGAGAGTGTGCAGTCATTGATGGTAATGGATAGGTCAGGAAGAGGGGAACGGTTGTTCGGGGGAAAGACAATGAATTCGGTCTTGTCCATGTTGAGTTTGAGGAAGCGGGTAGAAAAGAAGGATGCAACGGCGGATAGGAATTTTGGATAAAACGGAGGAGATATCAGGGCCAGACAGATAGAACTGGGTGTCATCGGCGTAGAGGTGGTATTGGAGGCCGTGTGACTCGATGAGGTTGCCTAGGCCAAGGGTGTAAATGGAGAAGAGTAGTGGTCCAGGATGAAGCCTTGGGGAACACCTACAGAGAGGGGATGGGGCAAGGAGGAAGTGTGGGAGTGGGTGACGCTGAAGGTCCTGTCCATTAGGTAGGAGGAGATCCAGGAGAGGGCAAGGTCAGTAATGCCAAGAGATTCAAGGATTTGAAGTAAAAGGGAGTGGTCAACAGTGTCGAAGGCAGCAGAGAGGTCGAGAAGGATGAGGACGGAGTAGTGTCGTTTGCTCTTGGCGATCAGAAGGTCGTTAGTGACTTTGGTTAGGACTGTTTCGGTGGAGTGGGGAGGTCAGAAGCCGGATTGTAGGTGATCAAAGAGAGCACAGGAAGAGAGGTGGGAGGATAGTTCGGAATAGACGTGTTGTTCAAGAAGTTTTGAGGCGAACGGGAGGAGAGATATGGGGCGATAGTTGGAGACTGTTATAGGGTTGAGGGATGTTTTTTTTAAGGATGGGCGTGATTAGGGCGTGTTTAAAGGGTGAGGGGAATGTGCTGGATTTGAGTGATTTGTTGAAGAGGTGTGTTAGGGCAGGGATGAGGACTGTGGTGAGGTTAGTGATGAGGTGGGAGGGGAGTGGATCAAGGGCGCAGGTAGTGAAATGTGATCGTGCTAGAAGGGAGGAGAGGTGGTCCTCTGTCATGGGGGTGAAACTGCATTTGGGTGAGGGGGGATGGGCTGGAGGTGGGATGGGGCGAGGGGAGTGTGGGTCGAAGCTTTGTCTGAGTTTGTCAATTTTGTCTTTGAAGAAGGTGGCAAAATCGTCAGCGAAGATGAGGGGTGAGGTACAGGGGGACGAAGTAAAGAGATGAAGGTTTTGATGAGTTGTTTGGGGTTGTGAGACAGGGTGGTTATTAGGGAGGAGAAGTAGACTTGTTTTGCGGAGTCAAGGGCAGTCTTGAAGGTATTGAGGGCGCGCTTGTATAGGGTAAAGTGCTCTGCGGAGTGGGATTCCTTCAATTTCCGCTCGGCTACCCTAGTCGTCCGTTGGAGTTTTTTGGTGAGGGTCGTTAGCCAGGGTTGTAGTTGTACTCGTGTTGTGTTAAATGTGAATGGAGCAGCCAGGTCAAGGGCTGTAGTGAGAGTGGAGTTGTAGAGGGAGGCAGCTGAGTCAGCGTCTTGAGAAGAGGCCAAGTCTGAGAGGGGGAGGAGGAATTCTGAGAGTGAGTGGAAGTCTAGGAGCTTAAGGTTCCTGCGGGTGTGGGGGAGTGTCCGGAGAGGGGGGAGCATGGTAGGGGTGGGAGAGGGATGAAAAAGGTCAGTAGGTTGTGGTCAGAGTGGGTGAGGGTTGAGTTTGAGAGGTTGGTGAGGGAGCAGAGGCGGGTGAAGACTAGGTCAAGTGTGTGGCCACCAGTGTGCATGGTGGAGGAGATCCATTGGGAGAGGCTGAAAGAGGAGCTGAGGGATAGGAGTCTGGAGGCAGCGGCTTTGAGGGTGTCGATGGGGATGTTGAAGTGACCCATGACGATAGTAGGGATGTCAGAGGTGAGGAGGTGGAGGAGCCAGCTTGTAAAGTGGTCAAAGAAGGTGGAAGGGGATCCAGGGGGGCGGTAGACAACGGCCAGTTGGAGGTTCCAGGGGAAGTAGATGCGAACAGAGTGTGCCTCGGAGGGAGGGGTGGAGGAGTAAGTGGGGAGAAGGAGCAGTCGTTGGCCAGATGTAGGCCAACACCTCCACCGCGGGTGTTGGTGGGGCGGGGAGTGTGGGAGAGCGTGAATCCACCGTAGGAGAGGGCAGCCGGGGAGGTAGTGTCAGAGGGGGTAAGCCAGATCTCCGTGATTCCAAGGAAGGAGAGTTTTTTGGAGATGAAGAAGTCGTGAATAAATGTGAGTTTGTTACAGACCGAGCAGGCGTTCCAGAGTGCGCCGCGTAGGGGGACAGGGTAAGCCGGGATGGGGGGAATGGGTCGGAGGTTAAGGGGGTTACGAGGGTTGGTGATGGGTGGTCAGAGTGGGATGGAGGAGAGTGAGGTGGTATGGTAGGGTGGGCCAGGATTAGGGGAAATGTCACCGGAGAGTAGGAGGAGCAGGGAGAGTGTTAGGAGGTGGGAGCAGGGGAGCTTGCATGGTGGGCGTGTACGTCTAGAGATGGTGGGTTGAAAGTGGGGAAATAGTTCGGAGGATTGGGTGAGGTATGTAGGATGGATGGAGGATGAGAGCAGAATTTCTTTGCTCAATGGGGGGATGAGTGGGGGTAGTAGGAAGTGGAGAAGGATGGGAGTGAAGGTGAGAAGAAGTGGGAACATAGTGGGGTGAGTAGGGGAGGAGAGGTGGCTGGGGTCAGAGGTAGCCAGGGATCTGGTGTAGCAAGGGTGAGCTCAAAATGATGGGTGGTTGGCTGCGTTTGAGGTGCGGCCAGGTGATGACATGCAGTCCGGGGGAGGAGATGCAGTTCAGGGATGAGGTGCAGTCCGGTGAAGAGGTGATGCATCCAAGGACATCGCGGCCAGGACGAGTTGGCGCAGTTAGGGATGAGGTGGACTAGTCAGGGGTGGGGGAAGAGCCGAGGAAGAGGTGAAGTAGCCGAGGATGAAGTGATGCAGCCGAGGATGAGGTGATGTAGCCAAGGATGGGGTGATGCAGCCAAGGATGAGGTGCTGCAGCTGAGGATGAGGTGATGCAGCCGAGGATGTGGTGATGCAGCCGAGGATGTGGTGATGCAGCCGAGGATGAGGTGAGGCAGCCGGGATGAGGTGAAGCAGCCGGGATGAGGTGAAGCAGCCGGGGTGGGGTGAAGCAGCCGGGATGAGGTGAAGCAGCCGAGGGTGAGTTGATGTAGCCCAGGAGGATATGATGCAGCAAAGGGGGGTGAAGCAGCCAGGGGATGAGATGAAGCAGCCAGGGGATGAGATGATGCAGCCGGAGGATGAGATGATGCAGCCAGAGGCCTCCCATGCTGGTACACCCTCCCCTACGCTGAAAACAGCCCCCCACGCAGGATATGGCCTCCCATGCTGGTACACCCTGAAGCCGTTCATAGCCCTCCATATAGGATATGGCCTCACATGCTAGTACATCCCCCATGCTGTACACAGCTCCCCATGCAGGATATTGCCCCCATGGTGATACACCCCATCATGCTCTACACAGCCCCCATGCAGGATATGGCCCCCATGGTGGTATACCCCCCAAGCTGTACACAGCCCCCCATGCAGAATATGCCCCCCGTGGTTGGACACGCTGAAAAAATAATAAACAGTCATACTCACCTCTCTCCATATCGCTCCCTGCAGCTGTCACCATCCCCGCTGGCTGTGCTGTGCTGTCATCTGGTTACATGAGAAGCACACAGTAATGTCATCACTGTGCTGCACTGCTCACATGATCAGTTGCTGGCACAGCACAAACAGCGGGATGGCGGAAGCTGCAGGAGTGATTTGGAGAGAGGCGAGTATAAACCTCCATCGCTGGGATAGTCAGTGCTTTCCACGTAATGAAAGATGCGTGGAAAGCACTGACTATTCAGACAGGATTGCTGGGGGCTACAGCTGCTGAGATGTGGACCTGCTCTTTAGGTTAATGTAATATGCGCCACTTTCCCCCGACGCTGATGGAAAGGGGGATGCATTGCATATTATATAAGCATAATGATCGGGCCCATGTGACTATAGGCCCCAGCAGCAGCCTGCACCAGCCTCCTCCAGTCCTCAGACACTGCTCCAGCGCCGCCACCCCCTACAACACAGATTTTTCAGATGATAAGATGGGTTCCCTGAAAAATGCCCACAGGAAAAATGCCCACAAGAAAATTGCCCACACGGAAAATTGCCCACATGGAAAATTGCCCACACGGAAAATTGCCCACACGGAAAATTGCCCACACGGAAAATTGCCCACAGGAAAATTGCCCACATGGAAAATTGCCCACACGGAAAATTGCCCACACAGAAAACTGCCATTTGCAGCATCACAAAGTTTCAGATCTCTGAGGTGCAAGATGAGGATTCCCATGATCTGTGATGATCTTGTGAATTACAGTTGACCTAGTGCAGAAATGCTGAAGATCTGTGGTTTGTAGCAGTCAGTCATTATCTGCAATAGATAGATCCAGTCTGCTCTCATCTCTCAGTGATTCTGTCTTACTCCTCCCTCCCTCCCACCAGCCCAAAACAGCAGAACCGAACCAGTAGCAGATTCAGAGAAGCCATCACTGCTATATGTACAGTACTCACAGGAGTATCACTGGATTATCTGTGGAGTTACATGGGACTGCAGGTCTAATACATTATCATCCTAGTGGGCAATTTCCGCTGACATTCTTCTTTGCTGCACAGCATCTCACCTATAATTCTATACCATTCTTCTGCCTGCAGAACATCTCACCTATAGGGTACAGGCACACTAAAGGCCCCGTTACACATAGTGATGTTTCAACGATCCCACCAGCAATCCCACCTGACCGGGATCGCTGGAACATCGCTATGTGATCGCTGGTCTGCAGTCACACTGGGTGATCCACATACCGATGCTGCGTCCCCTGACGCTCACTGGGATCGCTCAACGTCTTGGGCGCAGAATGAGGATCGCTGGTCATTGCCCCTGTCACACATGCCGATGGAAGCTGGACAGCGGGAGACCAACGATGGGAAAATGGTCCCGGCCAATCCGCAGCGACTAGCAATCAGTGAGCTCATCGTTGATTGCTGCGGCATGTCACTCGCAGCGACTTCGCTAGTGAGGTCGCTGCAACGTCACAAAACCTGTGGCATTGCAGAGATATCGTTAGCAATATCGCTGTGTGTAACGCCGCCTTAAGGTATGCATTATCAGAGGGATTTTGATGATTGACAGTCGCGTGAGTGCTTTCCGTATGGTCATGCGACTATGGTACGAGTGTGATGCAATTATGCATTTTTTTATCAGCTACCATCAGTGTGACATCCATGTGACCTATACCTCTATACTATCCCCCTGCCCTGCAGAGCATCTCACCTACACCTATACTGTTCCCTGTTCTGCAGAGCATCTCTCCTACACCTCTATACTATCCCCCTGCCCTGCAGAGCATCTCACCTATAATTCTTTATTATCCTACCCTGCAGAGCATGTCACCTACACCTATACTGTTCCCTTTTCTGCAGAGCATCTCACCTACTTCTCTATACTATCCCCCAGTTCTACAGAGCATCTCACCTACACCTCTATACCATCCCCATCTTGCAGAGCATCTCACCTACACCTCTATACCATCCCCCATCTTGCAGAGCATCTCATCTACACCTCTTACTATCCCACAGTTCTGCAGAGCATCTCACCTACACCTCTATACCATCCCCCATCTTGCAGAGCATCTCATCTACACCTCTATACTATCCCACAGTTCTGCAGAGCATCTCACCTACACCTCTATACCATCCCCATCTTGCAGAGCATCTCACCTACACATCTATACCCTCCCCATCTTGCAGAGCATCTCACCTACACCTCTATACCATCCCCATCTTGCAGAGCATCTCACCTACACATCTATACCATCCCTATCTTGCAGAGCATCTCACCTACACCTCTATACCATCCCGTCTTGCAGAGCATCTCACATACACCTCTATACCATCCCCATCTTGCAGAGCATCTCGCCTACACCTCTATACCATCCACAGTCCTGCAAAGCATCTCACTTACACCTCTATACCATTCCTCGTCTTGCAGAGCATATAACCTAAAATTCTATATTATTCTCCAGTCCTGTTTTCCTGTTTGCATTCATGTCTGTGGGCATTTTTCACATATCAGGTGAACATCCTCACTTTGCACCTCAAATATCAGAGATCTGAAACTTTGTGATACTGCAATTAGCAATTTTCTGTGTGGGCAATTTTCCATGTGGGCAATTTTCCGTGTGGGCAAATTTCTGTGTGGGCAATTTTCCACGTGGGCAATTTTCCACGTGGGCAATTTTCCGTGTGGGCAAATTTCCATGTGGGCAATTTTCCATGTGGGCAATTTTCCGTGTGGGCAATTTTCCGTTGTGGGCAATTTTCCGTGTGGGCAATTTTCCGTGTGGGCAATATTCCGTGTGGGCAATTTTCCGTGTGGGCAATTTTCCATGTGGGCAATTTTCCGTGTGGGCAATTTTCCGTGTGGGCAATTTTCCGTGTGGGCAATTTTCCATGTGGGCATTTTTCCATGTGGGCATTTTTCCTGTGGGCAATTTTCCTGTGGGCATTTTTCATGTGGGCAATTTTCCTGTGGGCATTTTTCCTGTGGGCATTTTTCTGGTCACCGATAAGATGCACCCCCAACTTTCGCCCAAAATTTTGGGCAAAAAAAGTGCGTCTAATCCGTAAAATATGGCATGTATTATTAATGACCTTTCATTTTACTTGGGGATGACTTCCTGTCCCTCTGCTTATCTTCCTTTTTAATGTATGTGTATATATTTATGTGCGTGTGTTTATTCAGCATTAATATATGAATTTCTATGATTGCTTGGTTATTATTTAATTTTTATTCTTATTTTTTAATATTGGAGTATTTTTTTGGATTTATGTGATTACCATTGCAATGGAGCAGAGAAGCCCTTCCATTTCTTTATTTTTTTTTCATGCATAAAAATCACAGATGGAACACTGATGGTAAAAACTGACACTGATGACATTTGGATCGACAATCAGGGGCTAATGATCGTGGTCGCAGAAATCACTGCCCATGAATGGGCCCATGCTGCAGTGCTTACTTCAGCTGGATGTATATTCGAGGACACACATTTAGTTGAAGTATATTATGAGTCACTGCACAACAGTAAACATCACCGGCCAATCGGAGGTGGGCAGTTGATGTCAACATTACCATGTCGTGTTGATATCACATGCAGTGATGTCACGTGTCATCATACCAGGCACGCTGATGTCAGCTGCTTGCCACTGCACCAGCTACAGAAGAGGATGCTACAAGGTGGGGAAGCCAAGAAAGGTGAGTACAATGTTTTTTGGGAAATATATATCAGGATGTCCCCAAGTTTGGGCATCCCTGGTCAAAATGACTGTTATTGTGAACAGTTAAGCAAGTTAAATATTAAATTATCTCTAAAAGGCATGTATTTTAGGCAAAAAAAAATATCTTTAAAAATTAGAAAAAGGAAAAAGGCTGATGCAAACATTTGGGCACCCTGCATGGTTAGTATCTAGTAACACCACCTTTTCCAAGTATCACCGCTTGTAAATGCTATTTGTAGTCAGCCAAAAATCTTTTAATCCTTGTTTGATGGATTTTCTTCCTTGGAAAAGTCTTCCAGTTCTGTGAGATTTCTGTGTGTTCCTGCATGCGCTGCTCTTTTGAGGTTTAACCACATGTTTTCAATGATGTTCAGATCAGTGGACTGTGATGGCCATTGTAAGACCTTCAGCTTGCTCCTTTTGAGATAGCGCATTCTGGATTTTGATGTGTGTTTAGCATCATTATTGATTTGTAGAAGCCATCCTCTTTTCAACTTCAGCTTTTTTCAGATAGTGTAATAAACATAACATAGCATCAAGAATTTGTTGAAACTTAATTTAATCCATTTTTCCCCTCTACTTATGAAATGTTCCCTATGCCATTGGCTGCAACACAACCCCAAAGCATGATTGATTCACCACCATACTTAATGGTTAGAAAGATATTTTTTCCTGAAATGCAGTACCCATTTTTCTCCACACATACCTTTTGATCATTGTTGCCAAAGAGTTATATTTTAACCTCATTAGTCCACAGGACTTGTTTCCAAAATTAATCAGACTTGTTTAGATGTTCTTTTGCATACTTCTGACACTGAATTTCATGGTTAGGACCCAGGAGAGGTTTTCTTCTGAAGATCTTCCATGAAGGCCATACTTGTGCAGGTGTCTGTGAACAGTAGAACAATGTACTACAACTCCAAAAGTCTTTTAAATCTACCTAAAGGTCTTTTGTAGTCTAGCAGGGGTTCTGATTTTCCTCTCTAGCAATCCCACAAACAGCTCTCACTGAAATTTTGTTTGGTCTTCCAGACTTTAGCTTGACCTCCACTGTTCAAGTTAAATGCCATTTCTTAATTGCATTTCAAACTGAGGAAAGGGCAACATGAAAACACTTTGCTATCTACCTGTAGATTTCTCTTTCTTTGCAGGCCTCCACCATTTTCATTTTCAGAGTGCTAGGCAGCTGCTTAGAACTCATTGGCTGGTGTTTGTTGGCACATGGTTAGTGAAGGTAAAGTTTTATAAAGCTGTGAAATGTGCATAAACTGGCCTTTCCTAATGATGATAGTGAACAAGCCATAACCCTAATAGGCTAATTAAGGACTGAAACCTTGAATAAAGTTATTTGAGCACACAAATCTCCAAGGGTGCCCAAACTTTGGAATTGGACCATTTTCCTTATTGTAATTTTTAAATGTTAAAGATGAAAGTTTTTTTTTGCCTAACATAAAGGTAATGTCATATTTAACTGTATGTCTATTAGAGATCATTTCATCTTCAACTTGCTTAACTGTTCAAAATAACAGTCATTTTGACCATGGGTTCCCAAACCTCTGCTGCCAAAGTTATAGAGAGGACATCATTTATTTGTCAACAAGTTTCAAAACGTTAGGGCTTCTTCATCTCGATTAATCAATATAACATACAACAGGTTCATCATCAGTGTATATAGACCAAAAAGCATGCGTTTACAGTTTAAAAAAAGTGTGCGTAGAACAACTGTGCAGTGAAATTACAGCAGTTTCTCAGAAAAACATATATACTGCTCAAAAAAATAAAGGGAACACTTCACCATTACATTGTGTTATTAAACGTTCCCTTTATTTTTTTGAGCAGTATATATTAACATAACATGCTTTATCAAATAAGTCCTTCACGAATGGTTTGCATGCTGCGCCATTTCAGAGGGTAACTGTCTCATTATCAGTCACTTAGTCACATGTCATGTTGAGGTATGCACCAGTATGTTAGAGAGTGCCGTAAGTCATATTTTCTTATTTAGATTATGGGATCATACCTTCTGACTGTACACCCCTCCCCGTTAGCCTTAGGTGGTTGATTCTCTATTAACAGGTTCCTATCTGCCCATACAAATATAGGTTTTTAAACCCAGAGAGAGGCTTTATCTTAGGCTGGTTTCACACTGCAGTTTTTTCCCTGATCAGGTTCCATCCAGTTTGTGTGTCAAAACTAGGAGTGGTACTTGCAGAGAAAAAGTATAATTGAAAGATTGACACCTGTTCTGGGTTTTGGAGACACTCCTGGTTTTGGCACATAAACCAGATGGAACCTGATCAGGAAAAAAACTGCAGTGTAAAACCAGCCTTAAGCCCCTTTCACATCAGCGTTTTTTTCAAATCGCGGCAGATGCGGTGAAAAAACCGCATCTGCCGCGATTACCGCATACCGGCTGCACTTGCGGCACGGTTGCGGCGCGGTTGCGGCAAGCCCCATACAATGTATAGGCGGGCTTGCTGCAGGTGCGGCAAGTGAGGTCTTGGCACTTGCGGCAGGTGCGGCCGCGAAAAAAAACGCTGTCAGCCGCGTTTTTTTTCGGGTCCGCACCTGCCGCAAGTGCCAAAACCGCACTTGCAGCACCTGCCGCAAGCCCGCCTCTCCATTGTATGGGGCTTGCCGCAACTGCGCCGCAACCGTGTCGCAAGTGCAGCCGGTATGCAGTAATCGTGGCAGATGCGGTTTTTTCACCGCATCTGCCGCGATTTGAAAAAACCGCTGATGTGAAAGGGGCCTTAGAATGGGAGTAAAGAGATACACCATGATGTGGCTACTGGGCAGATATGGAAATGTCCATTTTTGTATGCTAAATATCTCAATTTTTCACATACTTCCTTAGCAGTTGTGCATGTCTATATTCTTACTTTCATGGTTTGCATGGTTTAGCATTTCAGATTCCTATAGTCGCTTTATTTGTCAAAATATTTCACGTTCAGTTGCGTTCACACTGCATGTTAGGAAGTTCCGTTAGTTTTCTTTTCTTATCTCTGGCAATGACATTACCTACCTGCTGTCCAGAATCACTGAGTGTCTATTGGCAATATCCTCCTTCTTCTTCTCTTGCCTGTGCCAGAAATCCACTGTCTTGGAGCAACCCTTGACTCTGCCCTGTCCTTCAATCTGCACATCCAAACTCTTGCCACCTACTGCTGCCTCCAGCTCAAAATATTTCCAGAATTTGTCCTTTCCTCAACCCTCAATCTACTAAAATATTTGTCAATGCCCTCATCATCTCAAGCCTCGACTACTGCAGCAATCTCCTCTGTGGCCACCTTGAAAACAGTTTCACACCTCTCCAGTCTGTCCTATCCATATGTCTCCAGTATGTCCTTAACTCTGTTACCTGACTAATACACCTCTCCCCTGCTTCTCCCCTCAGTAAATTCCTTAATTGGCTCACAATTCCCAAATGAACTCAGTTTGAAGTACTAACATTGACCTGTCCCATCTCTATATATCCAAACTAATCTCCCAATATCTCACGTAATCCCTGCTCTTCCCAAGACCACCTTCTCTCCTCCACACTTATTTGCTCCTCACCCAATCACCTACAAGACTTCTTCCAAATATCCCTCATCCTATGGAATTCACATCTGATTATCCATAATATTTAGATCCTTTAGGCAGAACTTGAAAACCCAACTCTTCAAAGACGCTTACAACCTGCAATGCATGCTGCCACTTCACCATCACCACCAGCGCTGTAGCCTCACCACCACTCCCGGAGCTGCTGCAATCCACAAGCTTCTGTCTCCTTCCCCATCATCCTTTAGAATGTAGGTTTGCAAGGACAGGGTCCTCTTTCCTCTGTACCAGTCTATCACTGTTAATTTGTTTACTGTAAACTAGGCCTGTATTTTGAATATAACCCCTTTTCATGTACAGCACCATGGAATTAATATACCAGGATGGCCTAGGATGGGGCACATATAAATCAGGGTGTGGACATTGTGGTGATGTGGCCCCTGGCCGGGTGCATCACACGGGTTATCAATGCAGGTCTCTGTTCACATGGGCCGGTTTTCCTGATTGTGTGAGCTGTGTGAAACCTGTCCGATGTACAGGGGGTTAACAGCTGAAGGGTTTTCATGAGCTGAGTAAAACAGCTGAGTGTGAGTGCTGAAGATCCGATACATTCATGAGCCTAATGAGCGACTGAACCTGTGGGGATGAGTGCTTTGCTGGGCTAAACCTGAATGGTGCACAGGGGGTTAATCACATCTCAGGTCTGTGTGTGAGTGAAGATGTGCTGATTGACTCACTGTGTTGCAGCTGTGAGTGAGCAGCCTGGATAAGAACCTGCCAGGTGTCTGAGTGAGGGGAGGACGATGGGAGTCAGAAGTCCAGACCACTGCCATGTGAGGAGGTGCTGGAAGTGATCCGTCCCCGGTGGGGGAAGTGATGGGAGCCTGCCAGCTCCATGCTGGTGGCACAAAGATGCGTGCATGCCAGCAAGTGTCCAGGACCGAGGACGGCTCAAGGGCCAGGCGGTCATATGTGTGATGAGGACCGAGGATGGCTCAAGAGCCAGGCGGTCACAGCCGACTTTGGGACTGACTGAGTGAGTCATGATATGGTCCCGTTGATCCAGATGTAAGTGTCCCGGATCCCGGTGGATCCGTGGAGGTCTTGTGTGTACTGAGTGACAGGGTTCCTGGTACTATTGTGGGCCCTGAGTATGTAGCATATGGGTTTATGTAAAAATGCCATGAATGCTGTGTCATGCCTGAGTCATAATGGTTCATGAAAAAGTGCCATGTGTGATGACTCGTGTGCAATAGGATGGGGAATGATCCCTGTCAGGGTGATAGACGGTGATAGCCGTCTTTAGAACCAGACTGAGGTCTGCAAGGGTCGGTGGGTGACGCCTTGAAGTTCTGGGGAAAACGTATGTGAATGTCCTGTAATGTAATGTCATATGGGAATGTCATATAATGCAATGTAAGGATATGCATATTATATGTGAAAATGGAAATACAGTGATATGGTTTATGTATTAGTAACATAGTATCATAGTTTTTAAGGTTGAAGGAAGACTTTAAGTCCATCTAGTTCAACCCATAGCCTAACATGTTGATCCAGAGGAAGGCAAAAAAAACCCATGTGGCAACACTAAGCTCCACATTGGGGGAAAAAAATTCCTTCCTGACTCCAGATACGGCAATCAGACTAATTCCCTGGATCAACGCCCTATCAAAGAATCTAGTATGTATAACTGGTAATATTATAGTTTTCAAGAAAGGCATCCAGGCCCTTCTTAAATGTTAGTAGTGACTCACTCATCACAACAGCATGTGGCAGAGAGTTCCATAGTCTCACTGCTCTTACAGTAAAGAATCCGCGTCTGTGATTATGATTAAACCTTCTTTCCTCCAAACGTAGAGGATGCCCCCTTGTCCCAGTCTCAGGCCTAAGAGTAAAGAGATCATTAGAAAGGTCTCTGTACTGTCCCCTCATATATTTATACATTATTGTAAGATCACCCCTAAGCCTTCGTTTTTCCAAGCTAAATAACCCCAAGTTTAATAACCTGTCTTGGTATTGCAGACCCCTTAGTCCTCTAATGACTTTTGTCGCTCTCCTCTGGACCCGCTCTAGTTCCGCTATGTCTTTCTTATACACCGGAGACCAGAATTGTACACAGTATTCTAAGTGTGGTCGCACTAGTGACTTGTATAGAGGTAAAATTATGTTCTCCTCATGAGCATCTATGCCTCTTTTAATGCATCCCATTATTTTATTTGCCTTTGCAGCAGCTGCCTGACACTGGCCACTAAATGTGAGTTTGTCATCTACCCATACACCCAGGTCTTTTTCAGTGACAGTTTTGCCCAGTGTTTTACAATTAAGCACATAATTATACCTTTTGTTTCCTCTGCCAAGTGCATGACTTTACATTTATCCCCATTAAAGCGCATTTGCCATTTAGCAGCCCAAGCTTCTAGTTTACATAAATCCTCCTGTAATATAAAATTGTCCTCCTCTGTATTGATTACCCTGCAGAGTTTAGTGTCATCTGCAAATATTGAGATTCTACTCTGTATGACCCCTACAAGGTCATTAATAAATATATTAAATAGAAGCGGGCCCAACACTGACCCCTGTGGTACCCCACTGTTAACTGTGACCCATTCTGAGTGTGTTCCATTAATAACCACCCTTTGTTTCCTATCACTAAGCCAGTTCTTAACCCACTTACACATATTTTCCCCTATCCCCATTGCCCTCATTTTATGTATCAACCTTTTGTGTGGCACCGTATCAAAAGCTTTTGAAAAGTCCATATACACCACATCCACTGCATTTCTTTGGTCCAGTCCAGAACTTACTTCTTCATAGAAGCTTATCAGATTAGTTTGACAGGAACGGTCCCTCGTAAAACCATGTTGATAATGGGTCATGAGGTTATTTTTCTTCAGATACTCCATTATAGCATCTCTTAGAAAACCCTCTAGGATTTTACCCACAGTAGAGGTTAAGCTTACTGGCCTATAATTTCCAAGTTCAGTTTTTGTCCCCTTTTTGAATATTGTCACCACATTTGCTATACGCCAGTCCTGTGGTACAGACCCTGTTATTATGGAATCTTTAAATATTAAAAATAATGGTCTATCTATGACAGTACTTAATTCCTGCAGCACTCTGGGGTGTATCCCATCCGGGCCCGGGGATTTGTCAATTTTAGTGATTTTTAGACGATGCCGTACTTCCTCTTGGGTTAAGCAGGTGACATTTAATTGAGACTTTTTGTTATCACTGATCATATTGTCTGTCATGGGATTTTCTTGTGTAAATACTGTTGAAAAAAAGTCATTTAGCATATTGGCTTTTTCCTCATCCTCATCCACCATTTCACCCAGACTATTTTTAAAGGGGCCAACACCATCATTTTTTAATTTCTTACTATTTATGTAGTTAAAAAATATTTTGGGATTCTTTTTACTTTCTCTGGCAGTGAGTCTCTCTGTCTCAATCTTTGCTGCCTTGATTTGCTTTTTACAAATGTTATTTAATTTTCTGTATTTATTAAATGCCTCATCACTACCTACTTGCTTTAATTCCCTAAATGCTTTCTTTTTGTCACATATTGCACTTCTTACCGCTTTATTTAGCCATAGTGGTTTCCTCCTATTTCTAGCATGCTTATTCCCATAGGACATATATTGTGCACAGGTCCTATTCAGGATGCTAATAAACATCTCCCATTTGTGTTGTGTACTTTTATGTCTCAGGACATCGTCCCAGTTTATTGCACTAAGATCATCTCTCAACCGTTGGAAATTTGCCTTCCTGAAGTTTAGTGTCCTTGTAGCCCCTCTACTACACGTCTTAGTAAAGGATACTTGAAAGCTTATTAAGTTATGATCACTATTACCCAAGTGACCTCCAACCCGTATATTTGATATGCGGTCCGGCCTGTTAGTTAATATTAGGTCCAGCAGTGCCCCCCTTCTTGTTGGGTCCTGAACCAGTTGTGAAAGGTAATTGTCTCTCATAGTTTTCAAAAACTTATTACCTCTGCTGGAACTGTAGGTTTCTGATCCCCAATGTATTTCAGGATAGTTGAAGTCCCCCACAATAATGACTTCTCCCTGAGTCGCTGCTTCATCTATTTGCTTTATGAGGATATTCTCCTCCACTTCCATCATTGTTGGGGACTTATAACAAACCCCTATCGGTTTATGACCGAAATGAATAAATCCGCTGGTTATGTTACGTTGAAATGTAGTCTCTGCTGTCATTTTCCCCGTGCCAAGCAAGTTCCCCTAGGGAGCTACCTCACAACATATATGCCATGATGGGGGTCATATATACCAGAATGTGGAGTAAATCTTGCCCCAATTCCTATAGGATTCTAGTTACACCACAGCGGTGATGAACAGCGATCCATGATTTTATGTATGTTAAAAGGCATGGACATTGGAATGAGGCCTAAGATTTATTCAGCTTGTAACAAATTGCATGTCAGCATTGAAAATGTATGAATTGTCTGCATTGTTTGTTATGTTTGTGGATATTGAGGATAAAATATCTTGATAATTTCCTATGTTTTAAATATTTGCTACTGATACTTGTAAAATATATATACAGCTTTACAGTTTTTCTTGATTCAAATATTGTTCTGCACATTGAATATTATAGGTATCACACAATTCAGTTTTTTTTTGCATCTGATTTACATCAATTACTGAAAAGTTTAATGTTATAGCTGAGATTAAAAGATTTTCTTTCAACTCCATTTCCTCTTCTCCACCCAAAAAAGTAACTCAAATCATCTTTTGTCTAAACCACATTGGATTTATTCAAAGATTACATCTATGATGCATGCCTTCTCCCCAAACTTCACAAAGAGACAATTGAGTTTCAAAGAACATACTGGCAGGAAACAGTCAGACAAGATGACTCTCACTTTGGGAAACTCTATACAAAGAGAATATTGTATGAGATATTTAGGAGCCTTGTTTAAAAGGCTAAGGAAGAAGCCAATGTAATATATATTGCCTGTGGAAACATGGCTATTCATAATGCATGATGCCTTAATTATTTAGTGACAGTTATGCTCATCATTTATAAAAAAAAAATGGTAATCTGAGATGTACAGCACTATGAAAAGTAATTGCCCCCCCTTAAATAAATTTGTCATATTAAAAGTTGTTTGATGACCTGAAACATTTAAATATTACACAAATATAACCCAACTCAAAATGCTCTTTTCAAATGATAAGTAATTAGAAGAAATATACTGTTCAGTCCTACATGGCCCACTGTGACTCGCTGATTGACCCCATAGCTATTAAATCATTTGGTGAATTAAATTTAATTGGCAATTGCATAAAATTCCACTATACAGCTCCATTCATTATTACTGCCAGTCTGTTTAAATCTGAACATCACTTATATAGAACCTATCTGGCAATGTGAAATAGGTTGGAAGTTCTCAAACCACAGCACATGATGCCCTGGTATAGAGAGATCCAAATTTGTCACTAAGTAATTGAAATCGACCAGTCTTTGAATGGGGTTAAAGAACTATTACTAAAATTCTGGGATTAATAGAATACCAAAAAGGAGAACATCAAAAAAATGTTACCACCATGGAGCCAAACCTAATACTAAATGCACACACAGGATGCAGGGAACCTCCTTCATAGAGATGGGTGCAGCCCAGGTGCAAAATACTCATGAGGCTGCCACGCTCAACTTTCCAAAATGGAGTGGGCATCTGCTTAGCATATGAATTGCACACTATTAAGGCTTGTATAGGGAGCCAGTCACATAGATATGTGAGATACACAGTGTCTGAACAATAACCTATTAGTGACACCTAGTAGGGTGGGCTAGTTAACACTATATGAGCATATCTCACAGGACAGACTCACCAATCTACCACCTAAATTCAGAATGCCCCACTACAACAAAAAATTTATAATATGTGCAAAAAATAACGTGAGGTATTAGTTGATATTTTGGCCCAAAATATGGAAGCTTGCAACCCATACGTCAAGGGTTCAGTGTGCAATTCTAATGCTAAACAGTCACCCCCTCCATTTTGAAAGGTTGTGAGTGGCAACCCCATCAGCATTTTGCACCAGGGCTGCACCCATCTTTATGAAGAAGGTTCCCTGCATCCTGTGTCTGCATTTAGCATTAGGTTTGGCTCCATAGTGGAAAGATTTTTGGATGTTCTATTAATCAGTTTAGTCACATGCAACTGTGAGGATTTTTGATATATAGATTGCAAGCTTCCATATTTTGTGCCACAATATCAATTAATACGTCAGGTTATTTTTTGCACATTTTATACATTTTTTGCAGTGTGTAGTGGGGCATTCTGAATTTGGGTGGTACATTGGTGAGTTTGTCCTGTGAGATACACTCATATGGTGTTAACTAGTCCACCCTACCTGGTGTCCCTAACAGGCTATTGTTCAGACACTGTGTATCTCACCTATCTATGTGATAGGCTCCCTATCCAAGCCTTATTAGTGTGCAATTCTTATGCTAAGCAGACCCTCCCTCCATTTTTGAAGGTTTTGAGTGGCTGTTTCATCAGCATTCTGCACCTGGGCTGCACCAATCTCTTTGAAGGATGCTCCTTGAATCCTGTGTGTGCATTTAGTATTAGGTTTGTCTCCATGGTGGTTAAATTATGGGATAACAGTGAACAATAGTAGGTTTTTCACCACAAAGGGAGAATACCTTGAACAGTAGTAAAATTTCCCAGAAGTCTCCACCAAAAAGAAACCAAATCAAAGTCATGACTTACAGGGAAGGTGCTGTTAAAAAAAATTATAACTGCAAAAATGTAAAGTATATTGTTTTCCTTTGTTTTTCCAGTATTACAATTTTTAATGGATTAAAATATGAAAAATAATTTAAAATGTTTGATATATTCCAGCAGCTGCTGAAATTTGCTATGAAAGCCCAGTGTACAACTGTATATATACAAAAATGGGGGAGAGACAAGAGGCGCAATAGTGCCCTATCACTAGTGACACACTGAGTATATCAATAGGTATCCTCAAGTAGTAGAAAAAATTACTGGGCACTGTAGCTCTCACCCTATATGCCTGTGTGTGACCTCATACATATACAGGTGCAAGTGTTGAAGGTCCGGAATAGCGGTGCACGCTTAATAAAGTGAGAACAAATTCTTTAAGAAAAAATGAGCGGCACTCACCATGTTGAAATCTTCAATCTTTTATTTGCCCAAGTGTAGGCACGACATGGCTGCTATAGGGGTGGGAGTGTGGAGGAGTGACGACGGGCCGTTTCGCGGTGCTGTACCGCTTCTTCCAAACTCCTTGAACAACATGTCTATGCTCAACTTTCCTCCCACCTCTCATCTAACTCTCTACTTCACAACCTACAATCTGGCTTCCAGCTCCACCACTCCACCAAAACTGCCCTAACCAAAAAACTGTATATATACAAAAAGGGGGAGCAAGAGGCGCAATAGTGCCCTATCACTAGTGACACTGTTTGTGTATATCAATAGGTGTACACTCACCTGGTCCAGTTGTGTGACCCAAAACTGGTTTGTAAGCATTCGGTTTAAAGCTGCTGCACGACCTCCACCAACCACTCGTACGTGAAAAAATGCTCATATATAGGGAAGATGGTGAGTCACGGTCCGCGCTGCTGTCTCAATGGAATCACAAGGGATGGATGTCTCCAAGGAGTCACAAGGAAGGCAAGGTTCCAAAGCAACAATCTCCTTTATTCACCAACGTGTTTCAGCACCTATCCTGGCACCTTCAGAATACCCTGATGAAGGTGCCAGGATAGGTGCCGAAACGCATTATATATGAACATAGTGTACAACTGAACTGCATTACGACTGCTGAAAATGTGGACTGGAGCTGCTCCATGTATGTATCTCCTCCCCTCCTCCCCTTCTGGGTATTTGCAAAAGGATAAGAGACAATACAGTTTAGGATCACAGACTGGAGCCATTTTGTTGGCGACAAAGTGATTCTCACACAAAATAACATGCAGCTCCTTATGCCAGCAAACTCAATGGGAATCCAGAAGTTTTGTGCAAAGTCGTTTTTTTCCTTTGCAGATTTGGTGCAGAAATAAATCTGCAGCATGTCAATTCTTGCATCGTTTTTTCACCCCAAATGCATGAAAAAAAAATGCTTCGATAACACATTGTGTTTCTCTGGCAGGAGATGAGATTTGGTACAGAACTTTCTGCAACCAAAGGAAATGTTCATACAGGGTGTTTTTTTCTGAAGCAAAAGTGCAATAAAACCTTATCTATTGGCAGTAAATAAGCTGTTTCTTGCTGCATCTTTGGTGCAGAAACACAGTTGTGCGTTTTTTCACTCTTCATTGCTTTCAATGGATGAAAAAAGTAGCAAAAACACTGAAAAATTGACATGCTGCATCTTTAGATAATGCAGCCAAAATCAAGCTTTTTTCCATTTCAGTCAAGAAAAATAAAGAAGGTGTGGCCAGGTTCACACATACCATCCGTTTTTGCCTTAAATCCATTTTTGGGAATATTTTGGACATTTTGGACGCATATGCGTTATGTGTCTGTATGGCCACGTTCACACATACAAATCCATTTTTTAAGCCATTAGAAAAATGGATCAGTTTTTCTAAGGGTGCCAATAGTGTCCCCTGAGGTCCTGGATGTTTTTGGCAAATTTTGGGACTTAGGCTGGGGTCACATTTGGGCAGGCAATTGCGTTCACTGCATCCAGATCCGGATACGGTGAACGCAATTGCCTTCACACACATTTTGTTTTCAAAATGTGTGCTGTGAACCGCAATGCGGTAACCGGATTGCTCAGGATGTGTAATCCGGAGCAATGCAGTTACCGTATGCTTTGCTCATCCCTGCTGCCACAGGGATATGCAAAGTGTTAAATGTGTATTAACAAATTAAATATGAATATTAGCTGTGGGCAACATGTCTCTAGGGGGTGCTCACATCCCCTAGAAACATGCTGTCCACTCCTCTCAGCATGTTATGGGTTAATAAGCCATTTACAGTAAGACGGCTATTGTCGGCTTTGTACAAATGTATGAATGAAGCTGCAGCTCCCCTGACAGTAGAGCGGATACTGAACTGTTCAAAGTATTGTGTGTACAGTCATGGCCAAAAGTATTTGCACCCCTGCAATTCTGTGAGATAATACCCAGTTTCTTCCTGAAAAGGATTGCAATCACAAATTCTTTGGTATTATTATCTTCATTTAATTTATCTTCAATGAAAAAACACAAAAAGAATTGTCCTAAAGCCAAATTGGATCTAATTCCACACCAAACATAAAAAGGTGGTGGACAAAAGTATTGGCACTGTTAGAAAAATCATGTGATGCTTCTCTAATTTGTGTAATTAACAGCACCTGTAACTTACCTGTGGCACCTTAGGCCACGTGCACAAGCTGCGTATTGAATGAGTTTTTTACCTCAGGATTTGTAGACAAAACCAGAACTGGATAGTTAAAAACAGAAGTGGTGCAGGTGTTTCTATTAGACTTTTCCTCTGATTGCTCCACTCCTGGTTTTGCCTACAAATCCTGAGGTAAAAAACTCATCAAATACTGAACGTGTGCACATGACCTAACAGGTGTTGGCAATAACTAAATCACACTTGCAGCCAGTTGACATGGATTAAAGTTGACTCAACCACTGTCCTGTTTCCTTGTGTGTACCACATTGAGCATGGAGAAAAGAAAGAAGACCAAAGAACTGTCTGAGGACTTGAGAAACCAAATTGTGAGGAAGCATGAGCAATCTCAAGGCTACAAGTCCATCTCCAAAGACCTGAATGTTCCTGTGTCTATCGTGCGCAGTGTCATCAAGAAGTTTAAAGCCCATGGCACTGTGGCTAACCTCTCTAGATGTGGACGGAAAAGAAAAATCGACCAGAGATTTCAACGCAAGATTGTGCGGATGGTGGATAAAGAACCTCAACTAACATCCAAACAAGTTCAAGCTGCCCTGCAGTCCGAGGGTACAACAGTGTCAACCCATACTATCCGTCGGCGTCTGAATGAAAAGGGACTGTATGGTAGGATACCCAGGAAGACCCCACTTCATACCCTGAGACATAAAAAAGCCAGGCTGGAATTTCCCAAAACTTGCCTGAGAAAGCCTAAAACGTTTTGGAAGAATGTTCTCTGGTCAGATGAGACAAAAGTAGAGCTTTTTGGGCAAAGGCATCAACATAGAGTTTACAGGAGAAAAAAAGAGGCATTCAAAGAAAAGAACACGGTCCCTACAGTCAAACATGGCAGAGATTCCCTGATGTTTTGGGGTTGCTTTCCTGCCTCTGGCACTGGACTGCTTGACCGTGTGCATGGCATTATGAAGTCTGACGACTACCAACAAATTTTGCAGCATAATGTAGGGCCCAGTGTGAGAAAGCTGGGTCTCCCTCAGAGGTCATGGGTCTTCCAGCAGGACAATGACCCAAAACACACTTCAAAAAGCACTAGAAAATGGTTTGAGAGAAAGCACTGGAGACTTCTAAGGTGGCCAGCAATGAGTCCAGACTTGAATCCCATAGAACACCTGTGGAGAGATCTAAAAATGGCAGTTTGGAGAAGGCACCCTTCAAATATCAGGGACCTGGAGCAGTTTGCCAAAGAAGAATGGCCTAAAATTCCAGCAGAGCATTGTAAGAAACTTATTGATGGTTACCGGAAGCGGTTGATCGCAGTTATTTTGGCTAAAGGTTGTGCAACCAAGTATTAGGCTGAGGGTGCCAATACTTTTGTCTGGCTCATTTTTGGAGTTTTGTGTGAAATGATCAATGTTTTGCTTTTTGCTTCATTCTCTTTTGTGTTTTTTCATTGAAGACAAATTAAATGAAGACAATAATACCAAAGAATTTGTGATTGCAATCATTTTCAGGAAGAAACTGAGTATTATCTGACAGAATTGCAGGGGTGTCAATACTTTTGGCCACAATTGTATAGTATTTGCCGATGTCCAGGGTCCTGTAGGGAATTTACATTAGGTCTATTGGCAGCGCACCCCCATAGACCTAATGTTAATGGCTACAGGACCCTGGACAGCGGCAGATACTATACGTACATTAAGTACAGTATCTGGACTACTGTCAGGGGAGCCGCGGCTTCATTCATACATTTGTACAAAGCCGACAATAGCCGGCTTACTGTACATGGCTTATTAACCCCTCAGATGCCCACAGGAGTGGACAGCATGTCTCTGAGGGGGTGGGCACCCCTAGAGACATGTTGCCCACAGCTAATATTCATATTTAATGTGTTAATACACATTTAACACTTTGCTTATCCCTGCGGCAGCAGGGATGAGCAAAGTATACGGTAACCACATTGCTCAGGATTACACATCCTGAACAAAACGATTACCGCATTGCGGTTGCCAGAGGCGCTCCGAAAACTGCAGCTTGCATGGTTCTTAGCGCAGGCTGCAGATCTGGAGCCGTTAACCGGATTGCATGTGAAGCAATCCGGTTACCATAATGGGCTCCTATGGGGAGCGTTTCCTGATCCTGTTTTGAGCTTTTTGACGCATCGCCAGGTGTGACGTGGCCCTCAGGCCAGATCCGATCCAACCCCCATAGGATAACATGGGGGCCTAATTGGATCCGTGGCTGTCCGTTTAACCATAGAGCAGGGCGGGTATAAGCGGTGATGTCACCACAGGGGGCGGGGCTAAGCGGCCATTTCTAAAATAAACTCTGTGTTATACTGCAGATGAGGGAGACAATGATTGGCATCGGGGAGACAGCGGTGGGCAGATTAAACATGCAGGGGGTGTGAATCTGCCTTTCGGCTCCAGCCTCTAGCCACCTCCTTTCTGGCTGCAGGATGTAAGTCCTCTAAGTGTATTTACTCGGGGTACAGGGGGGCTCAAGAGCTGGGGGACCCCTTGCCTGGATGCAGCAGACATGCTGCATCCAGTGCTGTAATTAGATCACCATGCCTGGTTTGGTGACAGGTCTGTAATGAGGTGTACAATTCAGATTGTATTATTGAAATTGACACTGAAATGAACTGTGCACAGTCCGCACTTGTCCACCAGGGGGCATTAGTGGACTGTACAATCACAGAGGGTGGAAATCCCCCACCTTCTCTTTTGTTTACCCAGGAAGAGAAACAGTGCAGTCTAGATTCAGAGCTGAACCAGAGAAGATCTGCCTGCGGATGTCTGTTCAAAGTGGACTACTTTGCCACACCTTGCCGGAAAAATCACCCCGCAGAGGCCCTGTGACTGATCCTGGGCCACTGGACTTTGGTGCTGTGACTCTGGCCGCTCTGCAAAACCTTGCCCGCCGAGCACCCAGAGTGCATGTGCAGGGGCCGTGACCGACATAAGGGAGCCATTTGGCTGTTGTGATCTCCCTCCTGCTGCTCTGTGTGCCCTGAGACTGGGAGAGACATTAAAAGAAAAGTTCTGTTACCTGCGGAAGGAGACCAACGACGAAGACTGAGGAGTTCCCCAGGCCTGCTACGTGGGAGCGACATCTTCTTCTGTGATAAGACTGGTACGTGATTTTAGGGAAAGTTAGGGAAAGATATCTTCATTGTTGTGTTTCTTGCTGCGTACCCGGAAGAAGCGAAGATCCAGAGACTCTAATATATACAAGTGTGCATATAGTTCGGTTGACTGTGATATAAATATGTTTTACAGTAAAGAAATGTTACTACCGGTTAAATATGAGTATGGAGATTCTGTTGAGAAAGATCATACACACACACCCGCGGCCTTACCACCGGTCGCTACATCTGGCGTAGTCGGCAGGATGTGTGATCAACAGAATCTCCTCCCGGTAGTAGCTTATAACCAGACTTATACTACGGCCTGCAGGTCCATATCCGGTGCCAGCACTCCGAACAGTGACACGGAAGAATTGAAGCAGATAGTAGCAGAGTTGCAGAAACAGATACTACAGCTACAGCTCAGGCTAGACCAACAGGCGGACAGGCAAGCGAGACAGCAACCCAGTCGGCCTATGGGAAGATGCTGGACATGCGGCGATCCCGCCATAGAGCAAACCGTTGTCCGCATCCTCCACCCGTGGTCCGATATACCAGAACCAGCAAGTCATGCCCCACAACAGCAGCCACCTTTAAACTAGACGCCCCCGCCAAAGCGGCTCGCTCGGCAGGGGAGATCAGGGAAAAGGGTGTGAAGAGACAGAGCCAGACCGATAAGCAAGTACTAGCCACTCGGGTCCAGGGGACGGTGAAGTGGTTTAATGTCCGCGATGGGTATGGCTTCATCAACAGGAATGACACAAAGGATGACGTGTTTGTACATCAGACTGCCATAAAGCGTAACAATCCTCGTAAGTGCCTCCGCAACGTTGGTGATGGGGAGATGGTACAGTTTGATGTTGTGAAGGGAGAGAAGGGTACAGAGGCCGCCGACGTCACCGGTCCAGGGGGTGTTCCCGTTAAAGGAAGCAGATTTGCCCCCAACCGGCGCCGCTACCGCTGGCGATCCTACTCTCCCCAGGTAGAAAACGTGACTGAGTTTATTGGAGATATTGTGAGCCCTGAACAAGGGAGCGAAGGTGAACGGGAGGATGACGGTTTCCCCAACAGAGGTCCCTACTCCGCCGGAGATCAATCCCTGTGATATCAACGGCCATCACTGCCTTGGAGCCGATGGTTGTTGACAGGGACTGTCAACCTTTAAGTGGGGGGGTATGTAATGAGGTGTACAATTCAGATTGTATTATTGAAATTGACACTGAAATGAACTGTGCACAGTCCGCACTTGTCCACCAGGGGGCATTAGTGGACTGTACAATCACAGAGGGTGGAAATCCCCCACCTTCTCTTTTGTTTACCCAGGAAGAGAAACAGTGCAGTCTAGATTCAGAGCTGAACCAGAGAAGATCTGCCTGCGGATGTCTGTTCAAAGTGGACTACTTTGCTACACCTTGCCGGAAAAAATCACCCGCAGAGGCCCCTGTGACTGATCCTGGGCCACTGGACTTTGGTGCTGTGACTCTGGCCGCTCTGCAAAACCTTGCCCGCCGAGCACCCAGAGTGCATGTGCAGGGGCCGTGACCGACATAAGGGAGCCATTTGGCTGTTGTGATCTCCCTCCTGCTGCTCTGTGTGCCCTGAGACTGGGAGAGACATTAAAAGAAAAGTTCTGTTACCTGCAGAAGGAGACCAACGACGAAGACTGAGGAGTTCCCCAGGCCTGCTACGTGGGAGCGACATCTTCTTCTGTGATAAGACTGGTACGTGATTTTAGGGAAAGTTAGGGAAAGATATCTTCATTGTTGTGTTTCTTGCTGCGTACCCGGAAGAAGCGAAGATCCAGAGACTTTAATATATACAAGTGTGCATATAGTTCGGTTGACTGTGATATAAATATGTTTTACAGTAAAGAAATGTTACTACCGGTTAAATCTGAGTATGGAGATTCTGTTGAGAAAGATCATACACACACACCCGCGGCCTTACCACCGGTCGCTACAGGTCCTCTTTAAGTTATAACTTATTTTTCTGCAGCTTTATAGGGCGGATTGAGCTCAGAGAGGGATAGATAGGGAGCAGCTAGGAAGGTGTAGGGACAGGTAGTGATACTGTAGGGGCTTAGATCCAGGTGACAGGTTCCCTTCAATTTTATAGGGGTTCCGTATATATTCTACATGCATCAGATTCAGGTGAGACCTAACCTGTTTTTTTGCAAGCATGGCAAGTGTCTGGCACTTTACCCATATCTCTGACTTGGGACCTATATTAATAACATATGTAATTTTGGGCTTTATCTTTCTTTTAGTCTATGTGACTTTTTAATATGTGTGCATTTTGTCTAATCCCTTTATCTTTTATATGTTTAATTTAAAGTAATATTTTATTGAATTATTATTATTATTTATTTAAATAGCATCATTAATGCCATGGTGCTGTGCATGAGAGGGGTTACATACAAAATTATAGATATACAGTAGTTTACAGTAAACAAATTAACATTGACAGACTGGTACAGAGGGGAGAGGACCCTACCTTTGCGGGCTTACATTCTACATGATATTGTGTAGGAGACAGTATGTCAGGGATGCAGCAACTCCGGTGGTGGTGGGGCGGCAGCTTGGTCATTGCAGGCTGTAAGCTTTCCTAAAGAGCTGGATTTTCAGGTTCCGTCTGAAGGATCCAAGCGTGGTGGATAATTCAATGTGTTGGGGCATAGAATTCCAGAGGATGGGGGTATTCGGGAGAAATCTTGGAGGCGATTGTGTGAGGATTGGATAAGTGTGGAGGAGAGGAGGAGGTCTTGGAAGGATCGAAGATTACTTGAGGGAAGACATTGGGAGATTAGTTTAAAGATATAGGGAGGAGAAAGGTTGTGGATGGCTTTGTAGGTCAGTGTTAGTAGCTTGAACTGGATTCATTGGGGAATTGGGAGCAAGTGAAGAGATTTGCAGAGAGGAGAAACAGGGGAGTAGTGAGGAGAGAGGTGGATTAGTCAGGCAGAAGAGTTGAGGACAGACTGGAGAGGCGCAAGAGTGTTAGCAGGGAGGTCACAGAGGAGGAGGTTGCAGTAGTCGAGGCGGAAGATGATGAGGGCATATACAAGAATTTTAGTAGATTGAGGGTTGAGGAAAGGACAGATTCTAGAAATGTTCTTGAGCTGGAGGCGACAGGAGGTGGTGAGAGTTTGGATGTGTGGTTTGAAGGACAGGGCAGAGTCAAGAGTTACTCCGAGGCAGCAAATTTGAGGGGTGGGAGAAAGCATGATGCCATTTACCATAAGAGATAGATTAGGTGGTGAAGATAAAATATGGGATGGAGGAAAGATGATGAGTTCCGTTTTGTCTACATTGAGGTTTAGGAAGCAAGAGGAGAAGGAGGAGGATATGGCTGACAGACGCTCTGGGATTCTGGACAGCAGAGACTTGACTTCTGGACCAGAGAGGTAGATCTGAGTGTCGGCAGCGTACAGGTGCTACTGGAAGCCATGGGACTTTATGAGTTGTCCTGGGCCAAGGGTATAGATGGAGAAAAGTATGGGCCCCAGGACAGAACTTTGTGGGACTCCAACAGAGAGAGGGCAGGATGAGGAGGTTGTGTGGGAGTGGGAAACGCTAAATGTTCGAAAGGAATGAGGCAATCCAGGACAGGGCAAGGTCTTTGATGCCAAAGAAAATAAGAATCTGTAGAAGGAGAGAGTGGTTGACTGTGTCAAGGCAGAGGACAGGTCTAGAAGCAGGAAGATTGAGAATTGTCCTTGGCTGTGAGCAAGTCGTTTTTTGGTTAGACGCTCCTATATAGGGAAAATGGTGTGTCACGGTCCGCGCTGCTGTCTTAGTGGGATCCCAAGGGATGGATGTCTCCAAGAAGTCACAAGGAAGGCAAGGTTCCAAAGCAACGATCTCCTTTATTCACCAACGTGTTTCAGCACCTATCCTGGCACCTTAAGAATACCCTGATGAAGGTGCCAGGAGAGGCGCCGAAACACGTAGGTGAATAAAGGAGATCTTTGCTTTGGAACCATTGCCTTTCTTGTGACTTCTTGGAGACATCCTGTAAGGTTTTCAGTCTTTTTTGCTATATCTGTTGTTATGTTTGCATTTAGTGTATTTTGTCGGCCATCTTGTTTCCTGTCATGTGCATTGACTTTTGACATCAACCTATATGGAGTTCTCAGCTTGTCGTCGGCCATCTTGTTTCCTGTCCTGTGCATTGACTTTTGCCCTCAAACAAGATGGAGTCCTCAGCTTTGATGTCCCTGCCCTGTTCCTTGCCAATTGCCCTTTTAATCAGTTTCAGATGATTTACCTGTGCTCCTGAATCAGGTCTGAAACCAGTTTGTGTCTTGCTCTCTGAAGCCTGGATTCACTCTGCCTGGAATCATTTATGGACACAGAAGCTTTCTATTTGCCAGCAACATCTGACAGGAAAGTAATAGACTGAATGACTTGTACTATGCTTTAATGCTCTGATGTCCTGGGTTGTTTGCCTTCTGCAACTTGCATTTACTTTATCCTGCTGATGCACTAACTTGTATGAAGCAATACAAGAGCTGCTTAAGAAGCGTATGTCTCATGTGTCTCATTATACCCATGCATTAGACTCTATATAGACTGTATCATATATGACAGATTTAGGAGCCCTTAAAGGTCCTCATGGGTAATGACCATCAAGAGAGTCTGTCATTTATGCTCATCTCTTCTCCTCATTTCCCTATTATTCTAGGACTGTCATGGCTGCAGGCTCAGAATCCTACGATTAACTGGGAAACTAAAGAACTGCACTTTCCGGAGAAACAGATAAGTCCAGAAGCTTCAGTCTGCTCCATTCCTAAAGGACCAACAACAGTCTCTGAGCTACCAGCAATATACCGTGAGTATGCTGACGTGTGTGACAAAAGGAACGCAGACCTGCTACCCCCTCACCGTCCATATGACTGTCCGATAGACCTGTTACCAGGTGCAGGAATACCTTTTGGCAAGATTTACTCTATGGCAGGGCCTGAGCTAAAGGCTCTAAAGGACTATATAGACGAACATCTAGCCAAGGGCTTCATACGCCCCTCTTCATCTCCTGCTGGTGCACCAATCTTCTTTGTGAAGAAGAAAGATGGATCTCTTAGGCCCTGTATAGACTATCGGGAGCTCAATAAAATCACGATCAGAAACCGTTACCCACTACCGTTGATCCCTGAATTATTGGAGAGAGTACGGCATGCAAAACTCTTTACAAAGTTGGATGTCCGTGGGGCCTATAACTTGGTCCGCATTAGACCTGGGGATGAATGGAAGACAGCTTTCAGGTCACGCTACGGACACTTTGAATACCTAGTAATGCCGTTCGGTTTATGTAATGCTCCAGCAACTTTCAAACATTTGGTGAATGACGTTTTTAGGGACCTCCTGGATTCATTCATTGTCATTTATTTGGATGATATTTTGATTTTTTCTAATTCCACAGAGGAGCATCACAGACATGTGAAGATGGTCTTAGAACGCCTACGACAAAACCATCTGTATATCAAACTGGAAAAGTGCGAATTCCATCGACGGAGATCCAATTTCTGGGGTATGTAATGTCATCACGAGGAATTAGTATGGATGAGAGTAAGATCCAAGCCATTAAAGACTGGCCAGTCCCCAAGAATGTGAAGGAGGTCCAGCGCTTTATAGGGTTTGCTAATTTCCACAGGCGTTTTATCAGGAACTTTTCTGAGGTAGTGTGTCCCATTACGTGGCTTACCCGCAAGAATTCTGCTTTTACCTGGACCCCCCAGGCTCAAGAAGCATTTTCCCGTTTGAAAGAGAAATTCACCACGGCACCTATTCTGGTGCATCCTAACCCTGAACTTGCCTTCATAATAGAGGTGGATGCCTCAGACAGTGCCATCGGAGCTATCCTCTCCCAGAGGACAGGTGAGAAAGAAGTCTTACATCCCTGTGCTTTCTTTTCCCGGCGGTTGTCTCCTGCAGAACGGAACTATGACGTGGGTAATAGAGAATTGTTGGCCATCATCGCAGCCTTCAAGGAATGGAGACACCACCTTCAGGGAGCTGCACAGCAGATAATCGTGTTGACTGACCACCGCAATCTTGAGTTTATCAGATCGGCTAAGTGCTTGACTCCTCGCCAGGCTCGTTGGAGTCTTTTCTTAAACCAATTCAGTTTTGTTATCTCATATAGGCCAGGATCGCGTAATGGAAAGGCCGATGCGTTGTCTAGACTCCACTCAACTGAGGCCATTCCACTCAAGTCTCGTAAGACTGTTATCTCTGATTCCAGGTTCCTGGGAGTGATTCATAATCAAGACTTGCTTAACGACATCAAGGAAGCATACCATACGGATCCCTGGCTGGCACAACCGTCTTGTGAAGTAAGTCTTGTATATAAGAACGGTGTGTGGATTCAGGGGCAACGCCTGTATATTCCTGAAGCAGTCAGGGTGAGAGTACTGCAACTCGTCCACGATTCTAAGATACCAGGGCATAGAGGAGTTCTGAAGACTCAAGAATTCCTGTCTCGCTTCTTTTGGTGGCCCACATTCAGAAGAGACGTTCTAGGTTACGTCACTTCTTGCGAAGTCTGTGCCAGATGCAAGACTCCACGATCTTCGCCTACGGGTCTATTACAACCCCTACCCGTTCCATCCCGTCCATGGGGATCCATATCTATGGACTTCATTGTGGAGTTGCCAACCTCTCAAGGGAAGAACACAGTTCTGGTGGTGGTGGATCGGTTAACAAAGGCAGCCCATTTTATTCCGTGTGTGGGTCTACCCACTGCAAAACACACATCGGACTTAATCATTCAAAACGTGTTTCGCCTGCATGGCGTACCGGATGAGGTTGTATCTGATCGAGGGGTGCAATTCACTTCAAAGTTTTGGCAGCATTTCTGTGCTGCGTTGGACATCAAAGTTAACCTGTCTTCTGCCTTTCATCCACAGACGAATGGACAAACCGAGCGGACTAATCAGACCCTAGAACAGTATCTCCGCTGTTTTATCTGCCACCTACAAGATGACTGGGTGGATTTGCTCCCACTGGCTGAATTCTCTTATAACAACTCACAGAGCGCTTCCACCAAGCAGTCACCCTTTTATGCCAATTTGGGTTATCATCCTAACATCCTTCCTCGACTTCCCATAGATACACATCTCCCAGCTGTGGCCGACAGAATCACCTCTCTACAACAGAATCTTGATCTGCTTAAGGAGAATCTGGAATCCGCTCAGGACAGGTATAAAAAAGCGGCAGATAGGTTTCGTAAACCTGCACCAACCTTCAAGGTAGGAGATTTGGTCTGGCTGTCTACTAAGAACCTCAAATTGAGAGTACCATCGTCCAAATTGGGTCATAAGTACGTTGGGCCCTATAAGATTAATAAGCTCGTCAGTAACGTTGCCTGTCGCCTTCAACTTCCAAGATCTATGAGGATTCACCCCGTGTTTCACGTTTCTCTACTAAAGGCTGTGACTCCCAATTCATTCCCTGGTCGTTCTTCTTCCCCTCCTGCTCCGGTACTCATCGATGGCCAGGAGGAGTTTGTCGTGGGAAGGATCCTGGACTCCAGGTTGCGTAGAAACGGGGTGCAATACCTGGTAAAGTGGCAGGGCTATTCTCCAGAGGACAACTCGTGGGAGCCGGCCTCCAATCTCCATGCTCCTCGGTTATTCCGCCAGTTCCATCGGAGGTACCTGGGAAAGCCTGGACTGGGGCCATCCAGAGGCTGTCCCTAAGGGGGGAGTAATGTAAGGTTTTCAGTCTTTTTTGCTATATCTGTTGTTATGTTTGCATTTAGTGTATTTTGTCGGCCATCTTGTTTCCTGTCATGTGCATTGACTTTTGCCCTCAACCAATATGGAGTTCTCAGCTTGTCGTCGGCCATCTTGTTTCCTGTCCTGTGCATTGACTTTTGCCCTCAAACAAGATGGAGTCCTCAGCTTTGATGTCCCTGCCCTGCTCCTTGCCAATTGCCCTTTTAATCAGTTTCAGATGATTTACCTGTGCTCCTGAATCAGGTCTGAAACCAGTTTGTGTCTTGCTCTCTGAAGCCTGGATTCACTCTGCCTGGAATCATTTATGGACACAGAAGCTTTCTATTTGCCAGCAACATCTGACAGGAAAGTAATAGACTGAATGGCTTGTACTATGCTTTAATGCTCTGATGTCCTGGGTTGTTTGCCTTCTGCAACTTGCATTTACTTTATCCTGCTGATGCACTAACTTGTATGAAGCAATACAAGAGCTGCTTAAGAAGCGTATGTCTCATGTGTCTCATTATACCCATGCATTAGACTCTATATAGACTGTATCATATATGACACATCCATCCCTTGGGATCCCACTGAGACAGCAGCGCGGACCGTGACACACCATCTTCCCTATATAGGAGCGTTTTTCCACGTACGAGTGGCTGGTGGAGGTCCTGCAGCAGCTTTAAACAGAAGGCTTATAAACTAGTTGTGGGTCACACAACTGGACCAGGTGAGTGTACACCTATTGATATACACAAACAGTGTCACTAGTGATAGGGCACTATTGCGCCTCTTGTCTCCCCTTTTTGTATTTATACAGTTTTTTGGTTAGGGCAGTTTTGGTGGAGTGGTGGGGCCGGAAGCCAGATTGTAGGTTGTCAAGTAGAGAGTTAGATGAGAGGTGGGAGGAAAGTTGAGCATAGACATGTTGTTCAAGGAGTTTGGAAGCAAACGGGAGCAGCGATATGGGGCGGTAGCTCGTCATAGCAGTCGGGTCAAGGTTTGGCTTTTTGAGGATGGGTGTAATGGTGGCATGTTTGAAAGCAGAGGGGAAGGTACAAGAAGTTAGCGATAGCGATAGTTAAAGCTGGGATGAGTGTGTTGGTGAGGTTGGGGAGGAGATGGGAAAGGATAGGGTCAAGTGCACAGGTGGTGAGGTGCAATTTGGATAGGAGACGAGTAAGCTCTCCTTCAGTGATGTTGGAGAGGGAGGTTATGAGGGAAAGGCAGAGGGCTGGTATATGGAGTGGTTGGGGTGCTGGAACAGTAAAGGTTTGCCTTGCTTGGTCGATCTTATTTCTGAAGTATGTGGTGAAGTCCTCAGCAGAAATGAGGGAGGTCTGAGAGGGCAGTGGTGGGTGAAGGAGAGAGTTAAAAGTACTGAGCAGATGTTTGGGGGTTGTAGGATAAGGAAGATACAAGGTTTGTGAAGTAGGTCTGTTTAGCAGAGGTGAGAGCTGATTTAAAGGCGAGTGTAGCTTGTGTGAAAGAAGTGAAGTCGTCTGGCTGATGTGTTTTCTTCCAATGCTGCTCTGCAGCCCTGGACACTTGTCGAAGTTTTTTGGTGAGATTGTTGTGACAGGTTTCTATTTGATTTGATTATTCGCACCTTGAGATGAATGAGAGGGGCTACAGAGTCTATGGCTGATGTGAGGGTGGCATTATAGAAAATGGTGGCACTGTCCATATCGTGGATTGACGATAAAAATGACAGAGGTAGAATAGAGTCTGAGAGTCGGTGTATGTCTAAATGTGCGAGGTTTCTGCGATGATGTGCTAGTGGTTGAACATTGGGGGCCGGTGAGGAGGACAAGTAGGAGAAGGTGAGTAGATGGTGGTCAGATAGGGGGAAGGGGGAGGTTGTGAGATTAGATAGGGAACAGAGGCGGGTGAAGATGAAGTCTAGTGTATGTCCGTCTGTGTGGATGGCTGTGGAAGACCACCGAGTAAGTCCAAAAGATGAGGTAAGTGAAAGGAGTTTGGAAGCTGCTGGCTGGCGGGTGTCAATAGCAATACTAAAGTCACCCATGATGATGGTGGGAATGTCGGCAGAGAGAAAGTGAAGAAGCCTTGTGGAGAATTGGTCAATAAAGGTAGTGGCAAAGCCTGGAGGTCAGTATATAACGGCCATTTAGAGATTGGAGGAAGACTAGATACAGAGAGAGTGAACTTCGAAAGAAGGGTGGGTAAGGGAGGGTGGGGGTTGGATTAGGTTGAAAGAGCAGTTTGCAGAGATGATTAAGCCCACTCCTCCATCATGTTTGTTGCCAGGGTGAGGAGTGTGGGTAAAGTGAAGGTCGCCATAGCTCAGTGCAGGAGGGGAAGCCGTGCCAGAGGCTGTTAGCCAGGTCTCAGTGAGGCCCACGAAGGAAAGGTTCCAGGAAGTAAAAAGGTCATGGATCATGTGGAGCTTATTGAAATGGAGCGGGCATTCCAAAAGGCTACAGCGAGAGGAAGCAGGGAGGTGGGGGTCAGGGGTACAGGTTTTACATGTGAAGGATTGCGGTAGTTTATCTTGCTTTTGTGGAGGTGAGGATAGGTTGGACGTATGGGGTGGGGGGGCAGGCTTGGGAGATATGTTGCCAGCAGTGAGAAGTAGTATAGAAAGAGAAAGCAGGTGGAGAAGGAGAGTGGCCGGCTTGTTTTATATTTCAGTAGTAGAGATCTGAGGTTAAGAAGTAGGTCTGTGGATGAGATGAAGGGAGGGGGTAAGAGAGAGGGGGAGATTGTTATCTGGTTAAAGTGAGGATAAGTGGAGCAAAAACTGTGAGGGAAAATGTGAGTATAGTGAAAGAGCAGAGTGAGAAAAGAAAGGCAGGTATAATTAGAACACAGTAATTACTCTTACTTTCTGACCAATTTCTGGACTATTTCTGGCATATTTCTGCTGTACACTTTAAAGATTTCACTTACAATGATATCACTTCAAGATCATTCAGACCTGCCTCTCTACATTTATATCATTCAAATGGCCAAAAATGAGTCCAGGTGTTGGCAGAGGGGAGGAGGGAAACGGAGGGAGCAGGAGGACACCACACACCAGGGGGAAATTAACAGATTGGAGTTACTAGGAACATTTGGACTAAATCAAAGCATAAGAATGGGAAAAAAACAGGATGGAAAAATAAGGGTAGGTGTGGACAAGTATAGACAGATATGAAATATGAATTCAGTAGGTATGGAGTATGATACACAGGGTTACCGCCATGTATCAGTGCAAAGAGAGACAGATATGGAATATGAATTCAGTAGGTTTGGAGTATAATACACATTGTTACCACCATGTACCAGTGCAAATCATGTCTGCTCTCTACCTGAAACGTAACCTTTCCAAAACTGAACTTCTTCTGCTCCCGCCCTCTACTAACTTCCCTAGATATGACATCTCTCTCAGTGTGTGGCACCACGATAACTCCTAGTCAGCAGGCTCGCTGTCTGGGTGTTATATTTTACTCTGATCTTTTCTTCGCCCCATATAAACAATCTCTTGCCCGCTCTTGCCGCTTGCACCTGAAGAACATCTTTAGAATTTGCCCCTTTCTCAAATTGGAAACCACAAAGACCCTCACTGTGGCCCTGATTCACTCCCGCCATGACTATTGTAATTCTCTTTTAATTGGTCTCCCCCCGCACTAGACTCTCCCCTCTCCACTAAATCCTTAATGCAGCAGCCAGGATCACCTATCTAACTAACCGTTCTTCGGATGCTTCTGCTCTATGCCAGTCATTGCACTGGCTGCCTATACACTATAGGGTCCAATTCAAACTGCTTGTTCTCACCCACAAAGCTCTTCACAGTGCAGAACCTCCCTACATCTCCTCCCTCATCTCTGTCTATCACCCCACCCGTTCTCGTTCTTCGCTCTGGAAGGGACTTTAGACTAACTTCTGCATTAATCCGAACCTCCCACTCCTGACTCCAAGACTCCGAGCTGCACCAATTCTCTGGAATGCTCTACCCCAAGAAATTAGGTGTAACCACAACTTACATAGTTTCAGGCGATCCCTAAAAACACATCTTTTTAGGGTGGCCTATCACGATCCCTAGTCAAAGTCATCTAGACATAGCCTATTCGCTCCGCCAGTCTCAAGTGGATCACAAAAAATGGTTGGTGGCCACTTATACTGCTCCTATCTGTTCCCATCTCCTCAAGTTGACTATACCATCATTATGAATAAGCACCTGTACTTTGTGACAACCCTACCTCAATGCTAGATTGTAAACTCTTATGAGCAGGTGTCACGCTTGGGAGGTGAGGTAATCAGGTAACTTGATGGTGTGATGGGCAAAGGGGGTCAAGAGAACCTAATCTGATTCTGATGCTGGGGTCCCTGGCTCGCCCTGATCTTAGAGGTACCTCTGATATTGAGGAGTTCTGAGCCGCCACCCTGTACCCTAAACTCCTGATTAGCCCTAGGCTGAGTGCCTCTACCTCCACCCACGTGTCGGGGACCACAGCTTCTCCAATGGCAATAGAACTCCAGGAGAGACTACAGCACAGCAGCAAATCGTCTTCTCAGCTCAATGACCAAGAGCAAACTAACTTTATAAACGTCGTCTGACAGAGGAGAGGGAAAGCTATTTAAAGCCAGGGGGATTGGATTCCAGGTGAGTCACACTTCAACCACTCAACCAGCAACTGAACATAATAGTGAATGCAGCTCTGAAGCACAATACAGGAGGCAAGACCTTCACACCAATGCCTCAAGCAGCCCTTAAAGGAAAACAACATATACAGCAGCATCCAGCGATGTCAGCGCAAACTAAGCCCTTGACAGCAGGGCTGTCATTATCTTGCTCTAATTATTGTATTGTATTAGGCTTTGTATTGTATTGTATTGTTTTTTGTATTGTATTGTATTTTCTGTTAACTGTTTCTTATGATTGTTTAAATATCTCTGAATTGTGAAGCACTGCGGAATATGTTGGTGCTATATAAATAAAGATTATTATTATAAAGAAAGACAGACATGAAATATGACTTCAGTAGGTATGGAGTATACTACACAGGGTTATCGCCATGTACCAGTGCAAAGAGAGACAGATATGAAATATGAATTCTGTAGGTATGGAGTATAATACACAGGGTTACCGCCACATACCCAGGGGCGTATCTAGGGGGGTGCAGCTGGATCCTTTGCCCCGGGCGCAACTCAGAGGGGGGCGCCGGCGGCATCCCCCCCTGCCCCCGCTCCTCAACCAAGGCTGCAGGGGCGGCAGGGCTGAAAGGCTGCAGGGGTGGCGGGGCTGAAAGCTGACAACAGCACCCCAGCCTCTCTCCCCCCCAGCTCCTCACCTACTCCAGGGGGGCCGCCAAAATAGATCTTTGACCCGGGCGCCATGAAACCTAGGTAGGGTAGGGTGGGAAGGGAGTTAAGAAAAAGAAGTTGAAGTGAGAGGTCGAAGAGAAATGACCCGGAGGACTTAAGCAGCAAGGAGCTAGTCCTGGGTCATGGAACAACAGACAGCAAGTGAAGCAGAGGGAGCCCTAGGGGCACTGGCATTGGCAGAGAGAACCACCCGTGCGTCCGAACCCAAGTTTGACCGGAGTCGGATGGAAGGGCTGGTTGGGAACGAGGGGACCGGCCCTGAAGGTGGCTAGGAGACTCTATACTCCAACCACAGAACCAGAGGCCACGAGATCTAGAGGAGCTGTTGCCAACACCTGACACACCCACTGAGAAGATAGCCATACTAGGGTAAAGGGACTTGGTACCGGTCGCCCTACAGGACCCGTGGCTGCCAGATTGGGGCTCTGTGTGCAGAGGCGCGAGCAAGAGAGAGGCGGACAGTTAACACTGGGAGAGCAACATGTGAGAGAAAGGAACATAAAGAGGTGTCTTGGACGAGCTATCCCAGTTCTTTGAGGACTATCTGGACTGAGATTTGGCAAGGAACAGTACCCGGCGGCATTGCTAAAGTGAACACTTAGCAAACTGGGTATAGAACTCAGAAGCTGTGTGTGAGATTGTTTATTTCCCCGCCTGCGGAGCCGCCGACTGCTAAGCCAAGCAGGCCACAGAGAACCTGTCATAAGGGGAGACCTGCAGCCAATATACTCACAAGGCTCCTCCACTGGATCTAGTGGTTGGCGTCCATCTCAATAGTCATAAGAAATTGTAGAGACGATCCAGTGGCATGCTTCATATTCCTTTTATTGTGCAATCATAAAATCATCACAGCGCACAGGGAGTGCCGCTGGGCGCGTTTCGGAGGAACAGACCTCCTTAATCAATCATGGCTGATGATTAAGGAGGTCTGTTCCTCCGAAACGCGTCCAGCGGCACCCCCTGTGCGCTGTGATGATTTTATGATTGCACAATAAAAGGAATATGAAGCATGCAACTGGATCGTCTCTACAATTTCTTATGACTATTGAGGTGGACGCCAACCACTAGATCCAGTGGAGGAGCCTTGTGAGTATATTGGCTGCAGGTCTCCCCTCCCCCCTTCCTGCAATCAGTAACACAGAGAACCTGCCCAGTCCGTCTCCTTCAGCCCGACAAATTTCACGGCCTGCCACTGCCAGAGACCATACAGGTTGCCCTGTGGAACCTCTCCACCTGTGGGGAGCGATATCAAAGTAGCTGCGATTCCATCATCCCCAGAGGTCCCTACAATAGCCGAACACCATGGGTGGCGTCACGACAATTATCCCCAAAACCAAAAATCCCCGAACTTTTATTTGATACTGCCAGGGTCACGGAGACGGGTCTGGACTTCTGACTCCCTAGAAATATTAAAGCCCGGTTTCGAGTATCCCGCGGCCCTGGGAGGCATATCACTAGTCTTTTACATCATCTGGTCTACACTGTGTTCCAAATTATTATGCAAATTGGTTTTAAGTGTCATAGGGTTTTTTTTTTTTAATGAAACCCATTGATGGGATTGTGTCTCAGAGTTCTTTGGATCACTGAAATCAATCTCAGATACCTGTGATAATTAGTTTGGCAGGTGAGCCCAATAAAAGGAAAACTGGGTGTTCCACAATATTACGCAGGCCACAGTTTTCATGTAAGGCTGCTTTCACATAACGATTTTTCTAAATCCGATGCTGTCCGATGAAAATCGGACAGCATCAGATCCGAATTTGGCCCCATGCAGCTCTATGGGCATCGGACCGAATCGGATGTGCACTAAATGCCATCCGATTTGGTCCGATCCGATTCTGTCCGATTTTATTATCGGTGCACAAATCGGAGCTTGCTCCGATTTTTGCACCGAAAATAAAATCTGACAGATTCGGATCGGACCAAATCGGATGGCATTTAGTGCACATCCGATTAGGTCCGATCCTTATAACATGGTGCCCTATGGAGAAGGGTCCGAGGAAACATCTGATGTCTCCTCGGACCCCGTTTTACTGTACTGAGCATGCTCAGTACAGTAAAACTGCTCCTAACTAGGAGCATAAGGGTTAAAAAAAAAAAAAAAAGTTTCTCACCCCCCCTCCCGAGCCCCCGCCGTCTTCCGCCATCTTCTTTGAGGCTCCCGGTGGCTTCCGCAGGCTGCCGGTGTCAGCAGAGGGCTTCCTCTGCTGTATAGGACCTGCGGTGATGTCACAGTCATGTGACCGCGGGTTACCATGGTGAACCCGCGGTCACGTGACTGTGACATCACCGCAGGTCCTGAACAGCAGAGGAAGCCCTCTGCTGACACCGGCAGCCTGCGGAAGCCTCCGGGAGCCTCAAAGAAGATGGAGGAAGACGGCGGGGGCTCGGGGGGAGGTGAGAATAAACTTTTTTTTTTCTTTTTTTCACCCCGCAGGGAGCGATTTTATGCCGGAATCGGGTGCCTATTTGGCACCCGATTCCAGGCATCAGAAGGGAGCCGATGCTGTCCGATTTATATCGGACAGCATCGGCTCCCTTCAAATCATTATGTGAAAGTAGCACACAGGTGCAGGAGGAATACAGGGCACCAAAGCCGCGCGGCTCGCTGGGCGGACCAAAACAGGAGCACACAGATAATAGACCGGGGGTGCCAAGCTTCAAGCACAACAGCAATAGTCTTTATGATTCATAGAATAGAGACGGCACTCACCCGAGTCTTGATCGGTGTTTATTTAGGGAGCGTGTACATTCAGTGCAGGGAGGGGAGGATCGGAGCTACTGACAACGGCACCGTTTCGCGCATGTGCGCTTCCACGGGTCAGTAGCTAATGGCGGTGTAGAACCTCCTTTATAGGAGGAGTCCACAACATATACTTTACGTCACCATTAGCAACAATCATATAAGAAAGGAAGATTAAAATTAATCCAAAACAACACCAACATTAGCAATGAGAAAGAACATTAAAATTATAGCACTTAATTATATGAGCAAGAAAAACTTTCTATGCAATACATAAATGAGTGCACACGGGCGAGATCTATCTGTACAGAACGCAGGCACTAAAATTAAAACCAAGGGAGAGATGGAGTCAACAAACGGTAAGACAAGAGCAAATATATACCAATACTCAGATGTCACATGAAAAAAGGAACGACATCGCTAGTACACACTTAAGTTAGAAATTTCTATCAAATGGTAGAACTTACAGAGATTTAACTGAACGGTAGACAGATAACAACCACCAATCAGCTCTCCCCAGCTCGACTATGTAAACTCGTTAGCAATTACGCTCAGTCATACCGCTGCAGTACCGCATGAGTTGTCTCCACATTTCCTGAAACAGGAAAGTAAGGTCCATGAAGGCAAACAATTCTATACAATATAGATATATAACGTACATAGCATATACAATAGGAAAAAACAGATAAGACAAAAGACAAGTTCTATCAAGTTACAATATCATATACAGTTATAAACTATTCATATACATATCTTTCCAAGTCGCAGGACGGTGAATCGTCTGAAAATTAGATAATTTACACAATTTAGAATAGCCAAAAATGTATATAGCAGGACTCAGGTGCACAGCACGGTATGACTCAAAACTATCGGGTTTATAGATACCTAAATGAGCAACGAGTAATAATAAGATCACTAACTGAAAATCAAAGCCACCCAAACTAAAGAAATTAAAGGGGGGCAACCAGGACTCAAAGAAAAACAGCCATATCGACCTTATCATTAAGGCCTGCTGCTCCCATTGCATTAGAGTTCAGAATCCAGTTGGTCTCTATTTGAAGAAGTTTTTTATGTAAATTACCTCCTTTACCGGAGGAAAAAATCCTCTCAATTCCTGCAAACTTCAGCACCTTCGGGTCACCGGAATGGTGTTCCCGAATGTGCTGAATAAGTCTGGTGGACCCTTTACCTGTGATAACTGAATTAAAATGTTCTCTTACTCTTATGCACATGGCTCGAATGGTTTTCCTGATATAGAACCTGCCACAAGGACACCATATCACATATACTACCCACTTAGTGTTACAGTTAATAAAGGATTTAATTCCAATATTCAAACCACCGAAACATAATACGGGGCCTGGTTCTAAAAAATAACACCAATTACAATGACCACATCTAAAATTTCCTTTCAAAGGTTTCATATTTAGCCAAGTGTTTTTCTGTAAGGGTTTTTTTAATCTTTTTTCCACTAACCAGTCACCAATATTTTTGCTCCTTCTATAGGTTACTAACAATTGTGGGGTGTTTTCTCCAAAAGCTCGATCATTTTCTATTATGTGCCAATGGCGTCTTAAAGCGGTTCTAATTCTGGTATACATTGGACCATATTTAAAATTAAAATAAAATTTTTTCTTAGTCCTTTCCTGATTTTTGTTATCGGAATCAGTATCTGATCTATCTCTCACTCTGCCCTTGTAATGATTAACTCTTTCTCTGGCCTTCAATAACACAGACCGAGGATAACCTCTCAGTGACAAGTCTGACATAAGCTTATCAGCCTGCACATTGAAGCCCTCGTCGGTGTTATTCAGGCGTCGGATACGTAGTAGTTGACTAAATGGTAATCCCATCTTAGTGTGGCAAGGATGGGCACTATTGAAATGCAATAGAGAATTAGTTGCAGTGCTCTTTTTGAACATTGATCTAGTCATGCCATTCTCACTCAACTCTAAGTGGATATCAAGAAATTCCAGCCTCGATCCCCCAAAAACACTAGTAAAGTGCATATTGAAACTGTTGTTGTTCAAATAGTCAACAAAACTCTGAAAAGCCATCTCATCACCGTCCCAAACTACCATCATATCATCCACATAGCGAATGTAGTGTTTGATGTTAAGCAAGAAGGGATTATACTCGGAATATATGTAATGTTCTTCGAACGCAGCCAAAAATAGATTGGCGAGGGTACAAGCGACGGGCGTACCCATCGCTGTACCCTCTTTTTGCAAATACCATTGTTCCAGGAAACTAAAGGCATTGTGTTCCAAAATAAATTCCAGAGCTTCACAAGCAAAGTCAGTCACATCACCATCTATTCTGTTTTTTAGCAATAATTGTCTGATCAGTTTAACTGCTAACTTCTGCGGGATTCTGGTGTATAAGCTCTCAATATCGATCGATGTTAATTTCATGGAGGTATCCCATGCTATACAATCTATCGTTTTGATAAAATCAAAAGAATCCTTCACTAGCGATGGTACCACAGCCAAGAAAGGGTGTAAAAGCCACTCCAGATATTTCGATAGTGGTTCGGTAAGCGAGCCTACCCCGGATACAATAGGTCTCCCGGGAGGTTCCTGTTCATTTTTGTGTACCTTAGGCAAATAGTACCAGTGCGGCTTATTTGGAAATTCAGGAAAAAGTTTTTCCGCTTCTCTGAGAGATAACACGTTTTTATCTACAGCCCGCCGTAGTAGATTCTTTAACTTCTTAGAGAATTCGATGGTGGGGTCTGACTTTAGCAAGGAATAAGTAATGGATTGACTCAATTGCCTATTCGCTTCCTTGATATAAGCTGATCTTTTAAGGAGAACAATACTTCCTCCTTTATCAGCCTTCCTAAAGACTGTATCTTTCCAATGTTGCATCTCTATTAGTGCGTAGCGTTCTTTTTTATTTAGATTTCCAGTCGGTTCAGGGTAAATCAAGGCTTTGACATCCTTATCAACCAACTCCATGAAGGAGTCCAGGCTATCACCGGGAACTGCCGGGGGCATAAAGGTAGATTTAACGCCCCCTTGGAAGGGGGTTCTACATGGATCCCTAATTTCCCCGGTTTGACTATCGGCAATTCCCAGTAAGAACCGGACGTCATCCTGAGATTGGCTGAGGGAATCTGAGTTTACAAAAAATCCCAGCGGACCTATATTATCGATATCAGTAGAGATCTTAGAACTAATATTGGTTTTATTTAACCCCTTTACGACTAATGACGAGTATACTCGTCATGAAAAGATGTCAGTTCCCGCATCATGACGAGTATACTCGTCATGGCTTTGAACTGTCACTGCTTCTAAACGAACAGTGACAGCTCAAATCTAAAAGCTGTCAGTGACAGCTGAGGGTCAGGGGCAGAGGTATGGGCACCCCTGTTAACCCCAAACCCGCCCTTCCTCCCCCCAAACATACTTATATGCTGGCGGGCTGCACTGCACCATTATGCGGCCATTATCTAATTCTCCGGGCCCCCTGTGTCCTGTCCCCGCTCCATCCAGCCCCTCTCTGTGTCCTGTCTAGCACCCCCTGTGTGCTGTCCAGCCCCCCCTGTGCCATTCCCCCCTGTGTCCGGCCGGCACCCCCCCATACCGCTCCCCGCCATCCGCCCGCCCTCCTGGTGTTTCTACCGGCGGGCTGCACTGCACCCGCGGCCATTATCTAATACTCCGGTCCCCTTTGGCTTCTGTCCCCGCTCCATCCAGCCCCCCTCTGTGTCCTGTCTAGCCCCCCCTGTGTGCTGTCCAGCCCCCCCTGTGCCACCCCCCCCATTCCGCTCCCCGCCATCCGCCCGCCCTCCTGGTGTTTCTACCGGCGGGCTGCGGGCTCATGTGCCCGCCGGTCAAGTTGCAGGGCTCCCTCCCCCCTGCTCCTACCCACCCCGCTGCTCCTACCCACCCCCCTGCTTCTGCCCACCCCCCTGCTCATACTCACCTATTCCGGGCTGCACGCTCCTGCACCGTCGGCCTCCGAGTCCTCTGCAGTCTCCGGTGTGGCTCCTCCTTCTCATCGGTGGGTAAGTATGAATGAATGAATGAATGAATGAATGAGTGAATAGATGGATGGGTGGATGGATGGGTGAATGGATGGATGTGTGCATGCGTGGATGTGCGTGCTTGGATGTGCGTACGTGGATGTGCGTACGTGGATGTGCGTTCGTGGATGTGCGTACATGTGTGCATGCGTGGATGTGTGCGTACGTGGATGTGTGCGTACGTGGATGTGCGTGGATGTGGATGCACGTGGATGTCTGTGTGGAAGTGCGTGGATGTCAGCATGCGTGCGTGGATGTGTGCATGCGTGGATGTGCGTGCGTGGATGTCAGCACGTGGATGTGCGTACGTGGATGTGCGTACGTGGATGTGCGTATGTGGGATGTGCGTACGTGGATGTGCGTGCGTGGATGTGCGTACGTGGATGTGCGTGGATGTGTGCATGCGTGGATGTGTGCGTACGTGGATGTGCGTGGATGTGGATGTACGTGGATGTCTGTGTGGATGTGCGTGGATGTCAGCATGCGTGCGTGCGTGGTTGTGTGCATGCGTGGATGTCAGCACGTGGATGTGCGTACGTGGATGTGCGTGCGTGGATGATGGGTGCATAGGTGGATGGATGGGTGCAACAAGGGATCAAGTGTCCTCTTGTTATAGTCTCTGGGATCATAGTCATGGTGCACTGTATAACTGATCATTGTCATACAGTGCACCATAACTCTGACCCCTGAGACTGTAGGAAGAGGACACTTGATCCCTTGCTGCAGTCTCTGGATTGAGCAGAGGCAATCGAGCGTCGTGGGACCTTCGTTGTGGACTACGTCGGAGGCGATCGAACGTCGTGGGACCTTCGTTGTGGACTACGTCGGAGGCGATCGAGCGTCGTGGGACCTTCGTTGTGGACTACGTCGGATCTTTATAATAAAGATGGAGTCTGAATTTTGTTTGTGTTTTTTTTTCAAATAAAAAGATTTTTCTATGTGTGTATTTTCTGACTATTTACCAGAGATTCGTAATGGCGGGTCTAACATTGGCCCTATATTATGAATCTCGGGCTTAGTGCCAGCTGCCAATAAAAAGCTGGCATTAACCCCTTTATTACCCAGTTTGCCACCGGCACCAGGGCAACTGGAAGAGCATGGGTACAGCGCCAGAAAATGGCGCTTCAATGAATGCGCCATTTTCTGGGGCGGCTGCGGGCTGCAATTCGCAGCATGGGGGGCCTAGAACGATTGGGCCTTTCCATGCTGAGGATTCCAGCCCCCAGCTGCCTAGTTGTACCTGGCTGTGCCAAAAATATGGCGGAGCCCTACGTCATTTTTTTTTCTAGAATTAGTTCTAGAAATAAAAAAAAATGGGCTTCGCTGTATTTTTGGTTGCAGCCAGGTACAACGAGGCAGCTGGGGGTTACTGGCAGTCTGTAGCTGCCAAGTTGTACCTGGCTGGACCAAAAATATGGCGGAGCCCTACGTCATTTTTTTTTTCTAGAATTAGATCTAGAAATAAAAAAAAATGGGCTTCACTGTATTTTTGGTTGCAGCCAGGTACAACGAGACAGCTGGGGGTTGCTGGCAGTCTGTAGCTGCCAAGTTGTACCTGGCTGGACCAAAAATATGGCGGAGCCCCACATCATTTTTTTTTTCTAGAATTAGTTCTAGAAGTAAAAAAAAGCCTTCGCTGTATTTGTAGCCAGCCAGGTACAACTTGGTAGCTGGCTGACTGGAATCCTCAGCGTGGAGAGACTCAAATGTTGTGGGTCCCCCACGCTGCAAATTTCAACCCACAGCCACCCAAGAAAATAGCGCATTCATTAGAGGCGGCATTTTCTGGTGCTGTACCCCAACTCTACCAGTTGCCCTTGTGCTGGTGGCACACGGGTTCTCCATATGCGACATGGTGTCCGCTAACAATTTCAATAGAAAATTAGCTCCAATTGTTAGTGAAAACCATGTCGGGTATGGAGAGCCCCTCCCTGTGTGCCTGAACATTGGAGCTCCCCCACAAGTGACCCCATTTTGGAAACTAGACCCCCGAAGGAACATATCTAGATGCATAGTGATCACTTTCAACCCCCAGATGCTTCACAAATTCATTCATAAAAATGAAAAAGCACTTTTTTTTCCACAAAAAGTTTCTTTTTTCATTTTTACGGATCAATTTGTGAAGCACCTGGGGGTTCAAAGTTTCAATATGCATCTAGATACGTTCCTTGGGTGGTCTGGTTTCCAAAATGGGGTCACTTGTGGGGGAGCTCCAATGTTTAGGCACATAGGGGCTCTTCATATCCTACAAGGTGTCCGCTAACAATTCCAATTGTTAGTGGACACCATGTTGCGTATGGAGAGCCCCTGTGTGTCTCCACATTGGAGCTCCCCCACAAGTGACCCCATTTTGGAAACTAGACCCCCAAATGATTATATCTAGATGCATAGTGAGCACTTTGAACCCCCAGATGCTTCACAAATTGATCCGTAATAATGAAAAAGCACTTTTTTTTCCACAAAAAGTTTCTTTTTTAATTTTTACGGATCAATTTGTAAAGCACCTGGGGGTTCAAAGTGCTCACTATGCATCTAGATACGTTCCTTTGGGGGTCTAGTTTCCAAAATGGGGTCACTTGTGGGGGAGCTCCAATGTGGAGACACACGGGGACCCTCCAAACGCGACATGGTGTCCGCTAAAAATTTGAATGGAAAATGAGCTCAGATTGTTAGCGGACACCATATCGCGTATGGAGGGTCCCCGTGTGCCTCCACATTGGAGCTCCCCCACAAGTGACCCCATTGTGGAAACTAGACCCCCGAAGGAACATATCTAGATGCATAGTGAGCACTTTGAACCCCCATATGCTTCAGAAATTCATCTGTAAAAATGAAAAAGCACTTTTTTTTCCACAAAAAATTTCTGTTTTCATTATTATGGATCAATTTGTGAAGCATCTGGGGGTTCAAAGTGCTCACTATGCATCTAGATATGTTCCTTTGTGGGTCTAGTTTCCAAAATGGGGTCACATGTGGGGGAGCTCCAATGTGGAGACCCACAGGGACCCTCCAAACGCGACATGGTGTCCGCTAACAATTTGAGCTCATTTTCCATTCAAATTGTTAGCGGACACCATGTCGCATTTGGAGAGCCCCGGTGTGTCTCCACATTGGAGCTCCCTCACAAGTGACCCCATTTCGGAAACTAGACCCCCTAAGGAACATATCTAGATGCATAGTGAGCACTTTGAACCCCCAGATGCTTCACAAATTCATCAATAAAAATGAAAAAGCACTTTTTTTTTCCACACAAATTTTCTTTTTTCATCTTTACAGATCAATTTGTGAAGCACCTGGGGGTAGAAAGTGCTCACTATGCATCTAGATATGTTCCTTTGGGGGTGTAGTTTCCAAAATGGGGTCACTTGTCGGGGAGCTCCAATGTGGAGACACACGGGGACCCTCCAAACGCGACATGGTGTCCGCTAACAATTTGAATGGAAAATGAGCTCAAATTGTTAGCGGACACCATGTCGCGTTTGGAGGGTCCCTGTGTGTCTCCACATTGGAGCTCCCCCACAAGTGACCCCATTTTGGAAACTAGACCCCCAAAGGAACATATCTAGGTACATAGTGAGCACTTTCAACCCCAGATGCTTCACAAATTGATCTGTAATAATGAAAAAATAATTTTTTAGTGGAAAAAAAGTGCTTTTTCATTTTTACGGATGAATTTCTGAAGCATATGGGGGTTCAAAGTGCTCACTATGCATCTAGATACGTTCCTTCGGGGGTCTAGTTTCCAAAATGGGGTCACTTGTGGGGGAGCTCCAATGTGGAGATACACAGGGACCCTCCAAACGCAACATGGTGTCCGCTAACAATTTGAGCTCATTTTCCATTCAAATTGTTAGCGGACACCATGTCGCGTTTGGAGGGTCCCCGTGTGTCTCCACATTGGAGCTCCCCCACAAATGACCCCATTTTGGAAACTAGACGGTATCTAGATGCATAGTGAGCACTTTGAACCCCCAGATGCTTCACAAATTGATCCATAAAAATTAAAAAAACACTTTTTTTTCACAAAAAAATTCTTTTTGCCTACATTTTTTCAGTTTCACATGGGCAAAGGGATCAAATACATCCCAAAATTTGTTGGGCAATTTCTCCTGAGTACACCGATACCTCATATGTGGTCATAAACCACTGTTTGGGCGCACGGCAGGGCTCAGAAGTGAAGGAGCGCCATTTCACTTTTTGAATGGAAAATTGGCTCTAAAATTCAAATTGCGCTCCCTCCCTTCTGAGCCCTGCCGTGCGCCCAAACAGTGGTGTATGACCACATATGAGGTATCGGTGTACTCAGGAGAAATTGCCCAACAAATTTTAGGATGCATTTTATCCTGTTGCCCATGTGAAAATGAAAAAATTGAGGCTAAAAGAACATTTTTGTTACAAAAATTAAAATGTCCATTTTTTCCTTCAACTTTATTTTAGTTCCTGTGAAGCACCTGAAGGGTTAATAATCTTCTTGAATATAGTTTTGAGTAGCTTGAGGGGTGCAGTTTTTGGAATGGTGTCACTTTTGGGTGTTTTCTGTCATGTACACCCCTCAAAGGGACTTCAAATGTGATGAGGTCACTAAAAAATTGGTTTTGTAAATTTTGCTGGAAAAATGAATAATTGCTGATGAACTTTGAACCCTTATAACGTCCTACCAAATTTTTTTTTTTCTTCCAAAATTGTGCTGATGTAAAGTAGACATGTGGGAAATGTTATTTATTAACTATTTTGTGGCACATAACTCTCTGGTTTAGCAGAATAAAAATAAAAAATTTGAAAATTGCTAAATTTTCAAAATTTTTGCCAAATTTTTTATTTTTTCACAAATAAACGCAAAAATTATCGACCTAAATTTAATACTAACATGAAGCCCAATATGTCACGAAAAAACAATCTCAGAATCGCTAGGATCCAATGAAGCGTTCCAGAGATATTACCTCATAAAGGGAGAGTGGTCAGAATTACAAAAAATGGTCCGGTCATTAAGGTGCAAAGTGACTCGGTCCTTAAGGGGTTAAATTATTAGAATTTTTTTGTTTTTCAAAATGCTTAAATAAATACAATTTCCTGACTGATTTAAATAGATCCGCTCTAAACTCTGCATAATCAAATTCCTCAGCAATGCAAAAATTAAGGCCCTTTTGTAACACCGACAACATATCCTCAGACAGAGAGTGATCTGACAAGTTATAAACCCGTAAAGTCTGAGAGTTTAATCCCGCCAGGACACCTGTTTCCTCTTTATGGGAGGTGGTAGTATCAAGTCCTCGTCTTCTCCTTCTGTTATACCCTCCTCTCCTAGTTCTGCGCCTAAAGGGTCGCAATTAATTCTCTGTGCCCCTTCAAAATCATGGTATACAGAGTCCTCTTCGGACACCCCATCTTCTTCATCAGATGTAAATCTGCCTGATTTTTCGGGATCTTATTCCGATTTTTTTGGGTTTTCTTAACTGAGGAAGTATTAAGAGGAGTGCCTGGATTTTTAGGTGTAGTGGATTTACCAGGGGTCTGGGGATTTTTGTCATTTCTTGGGGTCCTGTTCTTTTTATTTTTCTTCGGGGTATTTGAAGACCGACCCCAATTAAAAATATGGCCTGAATCATAGTCTGCTTTGTCTCTCAAAAATTTTTCCCTCTTGAGTATTTTAATATCGTTTTGCAAAGGGATCAACTTATCGTCCAGTTTTTTCAAAAATACAGTCCATTTACTTTTACTCACTTTTTTCTCTAGTTCTCTCCTTAGAGAAATTAACTCTTCAGTTGTTTTAGCATGGTCTGCTTCATTCTGTTCCAGGACTAATAGCAAGAATTTCATGGAGGAATCCAACTGGATTTCCTCCCATTTTTTGACAAAAGCTATGCTACAGTTCTGAGATGCCATATGTTTAGACACCCCCAGACCCCTAGGCACCCTATTGCATGAAACATATGTCTTCAGAGACGTAACTGTCCAAAATAAACGTAACTCTTTTTCTGCCAGTGATGTAATGCGTTGTTCCAAACTTTTCTCACTTAGAGCACTCAGTAGATCTTTCACATCGCAGCTGGTGAAGAAACTAGCAGCGTCCTCCCTCCCTGCAAGTAAACCTTCTGGAGCGCATCCCACACCGTTACCTGATCCCTCTGGGTGAGGCTCCATGTCCATCAATAATCCCTGCAGTCAGCCAAAGCAATGTGCCTCTTCAAGCTAAGACGGCGTACAGCACACAGGTGCAGGAGGAATACAGGGCACCAAAGCCCGGTTCTTACTGGGAATTGCCGATAGTCAAACCGGGGAAATTAGGGATCCATGTAGAACCCCCTTCCAAGGGGGCGTTAAATCTACCTTTATGCCCCCGGCAGTTCCCGGTGATAGCCTGGACTCCTTCATGGAGTTGGTTGATAAGGATGTCAAAGCCTTGATTTACCCTGAACCGACTGGAAATCTAAATAAAAAAGAACGCTACGCACTAATAGAGATGCAACATTGGAAAGATACAGTCTTTAGGAAGGCTGATAAAGGAGGAAGTATTGTTCTCCTTAAAAGATCAGCTTATATCAAGGAAGCGAATAGGCAATTGAGTCAATCCATTACTTATTCCTTGCTAAAGTCAGACCCCACCATCAAATTCTCTAAAAAGTTAAAGAATCTACTACGGCGGGCTGTAGATAAAAACGTGTTATCTCTCAGAGAAGCGGAAAAACTTTTTCCTGAATTTCCAAATAAGCCGCACTGGTACTATTTGCCTAAGGTACACAAAAATGAACAGGAACCTCCCGGGAGACCTATTGTATCCGGGGTAGGCTCGCTTACCAAACCACTATCGAAATATCTGGAGTGGCTTTTACACCCTTTCTTGGCTGTGGTACCATCGCTAGTGAAGGATTCTTTTGATTTTATCAAAACGATAGATTGTATAGCATGGGATACCTCCATGAAATTAACATCGATCGATATTGAGAGCTTATACACCAGAATCCCGCAGAAGTTAGCAGTTAAACTGATCAGACAATTATTGCTAAAAAACAGAATAGATGGTGATGTGACTGACTTTGCTTGTGAAGCTCTGGAATTTATTTTGGAACACAATGCCTTTAGTTTCCTGGAACAATGGTATTTGCAAAAAGAGGGTACAGCGATGGGTACGCCCGTCGCTTGTACCCTCGCCAATCTATTTTTGGCTGCGTTCGAAGAACATTACATATATTCCGAGTATAATCCCTTCTTGCTTAACATCAAACACTACATTCGCTATGTGGATGATGTGATGGTAGTTTGGGACGGTGATGAGATGGCTTTTCAGAGTTTTGTTGACTATTTGAACAACAACAGTTTCAATATGCACTTTACTAGTGTTTTTGGGGGATCGAGGCTGGAATTTCTTGATATCCACTTAGAGTTGAGTGAGAATGGCATGACTAGATCAATGTTCAAAAAGAGCACTGCAACTAATTCTCTATTGCATTTCAATAGTGCCCATCCTTGCCACACTAAGATGGGATTACCATTTAGTCAACTACTACGTATCCGACGCCTGAATAACACCGACGAGGGCTTCAATGTGCAGGCTGATAAGCTTATGTCAGACTTGTCACTGAGAGGTTATCCTCGGTCTGTGTTATTGAAGGCCAGAGAAAGAGTTAATCATTACAAGGGCAGAGTGAGAGATAGATCAGATACTGATTCCGATAACAAAAATCAGGAAAGGACTAAGAAAAAATTTTATTTTAATTTTAAATATGGTCCAATGTATACCAGAATTAGAACCGCTTTAAGACGCCATTGGCACATAATAGAAAATGATCGAGCTTTTGGAGAAACACACCCACAATTGTTAGTAACCTATAGAAGGAGCAAAAATATTGGTGACTGGTTAGTGGAAAAAAGATTAAAAAAACCCTTACAGAAAAACACTTGGCTAAATATGAAACCTTTGAAAGGAAATTTTAGATGTGGTCATTGTAATTGGTGTTATTTTTTAGAACCAGGCCCCGTATTATGTTTCGGTGGTTTGAATATTGGAATTAAATCCTTTATTAACTGTAACACTAAGTGGGTAGTATATGTGATATGGTGTCCTTGTGGCAGGTTCTATATCGGGAAAACCATTCGAGCCATGTGCATAAGAGTAAGAGAACATTTTAATTCAGTTATCACAGGTAAAGGGTCCACCAGACTTATTCAGCACATTCGGGAACACCATTCCGGTGACCCGAAGGTGCTGAAGTTTGCAGGAATTGAGAGGATTTTTTCCTCCGGTAAAGGAGGTAATTTACATAAAAAACTTCTTCAAATAGAGACCAACTGGATTCTGAACTCTAATGCAATGGGAGCAGCAGGCCTTAATGATAAGGTCGATATGGCTGTTTTTCTTTGAGTCCTGGTTGCCCCCTTTAATTTCTTTAGTTTGGGTGGCTTTGATTTTCAGTTAGTGATCTTATTATTACTCGTTGCTCATTTAGGTATCTATAAACCCGATAGTTTTGAGTCATACCGTGCTGTGCACCTGAGTCCTGCTATATACATTTTTGGCTATTCTAAATTGTGTAAATTATCTAATTTTCAGACGATTCACCGTCCTGCGACTTGGAAAGATATGTATATGAATAGTTTATAACTGTATATGATATTGTAACTTGATAGAACTTGTCTTTTGTCTTATCTGTTTTTTCCTATTGTATATGCTATGTACGTTATATATCTATATTGTATAGAATTGTTTGCCTTCATGGACCTTACTTTCCTGTTTCAGGAAATGTGGAGACAACTCATGCGGTACTGCAGCGGTATGACTGAGCGTAATTGCTAACGAGTTTACATAGTCGAGCTGGGGAGAGCTGATTGGTGGTTGTTATCTGCCTACCGTTCAGTTAAATCTCTGTAAGTTCTACCATTTGATAGAAATTTCTAACTTAAGTGTGTACTAGCGATGTCGTTCCTTTTTTCATGTGACATCTGAGTATTGGTATATATTTGCTCTTGTCTTACCGTTTGTTGACTCCATCTCTCCCTTGGTTTTAATTTTAGTGCCTGCGTTCTGTACAGATAGATCTCGCCCGTGTGCACTCATTTATGTATTGCATAGAAAGTTTTTCTTGCTCATATAAATAAGTGCTATAATTTTAATGTTCTTTCTCATTGCTAATGTTGGTGTTGTTTTGGATTAATTTTAATCTTCCTTTCTTATATGATTGTTGCTAATGGTGACGTAAAGTATATGTTGTGGACTCCTCCTATAAAGGAGGTTCTACACCGCCATTAGCTACTGACCCGTGGAAGCGCACAAGCGCGAAACGGTGCCGTTGTCAGTAGCTCCGATCCTCCCCTCCCTGCACTGAATGTACACGCTCCCTAAATAAACACCGATCAAGACTCGGGTGAGTGCCGTCTCTATTCTATGAATCATAAAGGTTATGTGAAAGTAGCCTTACATGGGAAAGAAAAAGGATCTCTCTGCTGCCAAAAAGCAACAAATAGTGCACTGCCTTGACCAAGGGATGAAAACATTAGATATTTCATGAAAACTTAAGCGTGATCATTGTACTGTGAAGAGATTTGTGGCTGATTCTGAGCACATACATGGTCGTGCAGATAAAGGCAGAATGAGGAAGGTTTCTGCCAGGCAAGTTCATCGGATTAAGAGAGTAGCTGCTAAAAAAGCCTTACAAACCAGCAAACAGATATTTGAAGCTGCTGGTGCCTCTGGAGTCCCTCAAACCTCAAGGTGTAGGATCCTTCAAAGGCTTGCTGTGGTGCATAAACCTACTATTCGGCCACCCCTAAACAGTGCTTACAAGCAGAAACGGTTGCAGTGGGCCCAGACATACATGAAGACTAATTTTCAACCAGTCTTGTTTACTGATGAGTGCCGAGCAACCCTGGAAGGTCCAGATGGATGGAGTAGTGGATGGTTGGTGGATGGCCACCATGTTCCAACAAGGCTGCGACGTCAGCAAGGAGGCGGAGGAGTCATGTTTTGGGTTGAAATCATGGGGAAACAGCTGGTAGGCTCCTTTAAGGTTCCTGAAGGTGTGAAAATGATCTCTGCAAAGTATATAGAGTTTCTGACTGAGAACTTTCTTCCATGGTACAAAAAGCAGAAACGTTCCTTCAGGAGCAAAATCATCTTCATGCATGACAATGCACCATCTTGTGCTGCAAAGAATACCTCTGTGTCATTGGCTGCTATGGGCATGAAAGGAGATAAACTCATGGTGTGGCCACCATCTTCCCCTGACCTCAACCCTATAGAGAACCTTTGGAGTATAATCAAGCAAAAGATCTATGAGGGTGGGAGGCAGTTCACATCAAAACAGCAGCTCTGGGAGGCTATTCTGACATCATGCAAAGAAATACAAGCAGAAACTCTCCAGAAACTCACAAGTTCAATGGATGCAAGAATTGTGAAGGTGAGATCAAAGAAGGGTTCCTATGTTAACGTGTAACTTGGCCTGTTAAGATGTTTTGGAGTTAAATAGCTTTTTATTTCAGTGAATGTGACCTCCTAATGCTGCAAATTCAACAAATGAGCATTTTCAGTTCTTTAAAACATATCAAATGTTTAGAAACTATACTGTGCATAATAATTTGGAACAGTGCATTTAGAGTTTTTTTTTATTTTTAAGATTATACTGTTATCATTGGGAGGTTTCTTCAATAAAATTCGATGTATAGTCTAACGGGTGATGACTTTTATTACACTGACTGTCATTTGCACTGACCATTTAGGAAAATCAGAGAAAAAGAACATTTGCATAATAATTTGGAACACAGTGTATTGAGCTTTCAGTATTCTATCATCTTATGACCAATCAAAAGGCGGCAACACAGCTAAAATGATTTAATCGTAATTACAGTTGCATCACGTACTTTTATTAATGCATTGGGACAGAAGAAACAAAACGTCACTCACCGGTCTTCAGATTGTTTATTTTTTACATCATGGAGACATAATCAGTGTCGGCAATGAGACAGGTTAAAGGGATGGAGGGTGTGCAAGGAGCACAGGATGACGGCGCAGTTTCACACCATACAGGTGCTTCAACAGGTCCACGAGTGATGACATGTCAGCACTTCCTTATGAGAGGTGAGTCATATGCATGTCACATTAAAAACAAAGCTAAAACACAGAATACAAAGATGTTACAGCATGGCATGTACAGATCAGTTAACAGTATCATAGCGAGACAATAAGGTGGTTTTTATCATTCATGTCCTGGGCACTTCGTGCCTTCATTTGCATAATCCATTTAGACTCACACCTTAAAGGGGGGTTTACATGTAGCAAAGCACCAGCGATCCCGACAATGATCCTGCCTGTCCGGGATCGCTGGTGCATCGCTGCGTGATCGCTGGAGAGATGTCAGACAGGCAGATCTCACCAGCGATCACCCAGCAATGTGCCGACTCTTGACGGTCATTGGCATCGCTCGCGGTCTCGGGCGCAGAATGGGGATCGTTGGTAAGTCTGCCTGTCACACACAGCGATGCAGCCTGGCCAGCAGGAGATCACGGATGGAAAAATGGCCCAGACCATTCAATAAAGATCAGTGTTACATGCAGCGAGATTGCCGGGGAGGTCGCTGCTACGTCACAAAATCGGTGACATAGCAGTGATCTCGTTAGCGATCTCGCTACGTGTAAACCACCCTTAACAGAGACCTATGCAGTGCTTTTTTTGCGCTGGTACGTGACGGTACGGTGTACCGGAAAATCTGAAGAGCGCACCTATCATGATGTCTGACTGAGGGCCACTGCCACTTGTCTGTGTAGGTAATGGTTTCCTCAGCGCCAGCGGTAATCATGGGGCAGGGGTGCAGGGTGGATCTCGCCCTCAGTGTCTGCCAACTGCCGACACTGCAGATCAGCTCGGCGGGGACTGAAGTGCTGACATCATGACTGTGCCCTGCAGTGCAGAGCTGTCGGCAAACAACCTGGGGACACTGGTGATGGAGGCTGGAGCTGCTTAAAAGAGAGAAGACAGAATACATTACATTACAACAGTAAAAAAAAATGTAAATATAAACAAGAAGAGTGACGTGGGAGATAATATGAGGGGTCAGGATCCCTTTGGGAAGGCTGTATAAATGGGAGCCTTATGTGGGGGGCTGTATATGAGATGTGCTCTCATCTCATATACAGCCCTGCCCCCTATAGGCTCACATATCATATAAAGTAACCCCATAGATCTCTAATATCATATATAGACCCCTAAAGGACTCCCATTATTGGAGCCCTATGGGGGGCTGTATATGATATGAGAGCCCTATGAGGCTGTATATGATATGGGAGCTCTATGGGCGCTGTATATGATATGGGAGCCCTATGGGGCATTAGGGGGGCTGTATATGAGATAGGACTCTCATATCAATACAGCGCCCATAGGGCTCCCATATCATATACAGCCTATATATGATATAGGAACCCTATGGGGGGCTGTATAAGATATGGGGACTGTATGGGGTATTGGGGGGGCTGAATATGAGATGAGACTCAAATATCATATACAGACCCCCAAAAGGCTCCCATATCATATACAGCCCACCCCATAGGGCTCCCGTATTACATAGTTTTTGATTGAAATCAGCGTACAGACTACAGTACTGAATAATGAGAAATTAATCAGAAATGCGTACCGGCAAATATTTTTTACTAAAAAAGCACTAGACCTTTGTAGATCACTACCCAGGGAAGATGGTGTAACCTTTTCCAGACAAGCAAAGGAAAGCGCTTCTAGGTTGCCTGCCTGAGTATCTTTCTGATATGCTTAATTAAGCAGGGTGAAATATATCTGAACTAATAGAGTTAAAGTGCCCTCTGAAGCAGACATGAAGGGGTCTTATTGTCTTTCCTATGTAATAGAGGCCACACGGGCAGAAGATCACATACACAACAAACTTTTACAGGATATGAACTGTTTAACCCAATGCCATCTGTCACCTATTTATAAAGGGGTTTTTACGACATGAAAGCAACAGAAGGGACAGTTTGCACATTTGAAATTGCCTAATAGACCTGCATCATGAAGCCCGGTTTTTTGAGGTGCAAGTCTATTACGGACTAAAGGCCCCATTACACGCAACGATATTGCTAACGATATCGTTGCAATGTCACCGGTTTTGTGACGTTGCAGCGACCTTGTAGCGAAGTCGCTGCGTGTGACATGTACCAACGACCAGTGATCAGCTCGCTGATCGCTGGTTGTTGGTAAATGGCCAGGACCATTTTTTCATCATTGGTCTCCCGCTGGGCGGCCAGCATCGGCGTGTGTGACAGCTGGAGACCAAGGATCAACGACCTCCCAGCGCCGCACAGTACACGCTGGGAGGCTGGTAACCAGGGTAGACATCGGGTAACTAAGCGCAGTGCTGCACTTAGTTACTCAATGTTTATCCTGGTTACCAGCGTTCTTGCTGTTCGCTGATCGCTGGTGAATCTACCTGTGTGACAGCTCTACAGCGATCAGATAACGATGTCCCAGCGATCCGATCGTTGGTTGGGTCACTGGGACATCATTATGTGTAACGGGGCCTTAATACATGTCTTAGGTTATTACATCTTCTATAGGTTATCAGAGGTTTGTTACCAACTGCCTCTGATAAATCCTTGTCTCATTCGAGAACATGCCATTGCTTCATTATAGCATATCTATAGACACTATCCATCTGACCAAATTTGAAGTTAAAATTTAACCTCCTGTCAATGAAATTAGAACAAGTTTTTTCTACTTATTATCCTTTTTATTGTGGGAAAAAGCACTGAAGCCCAGGGAGCTGGTGCTGTTGACCATGGCACGATCATAAGCATCCACTAGGGATGGGTGAGTCTACTCGCTAGGACTCGTTACTCGGCGAGTAGTAAGGGCCTCGCAGGACTCGGTACTCTGCGAGTTTCCCAGCGATTACTCGCACAGTAACGAGTCCAATGCAAGTCAATGGCAATCCTAGTTTTGTCAGAGTTTACTTTTTCTCACTCGCTAGACTCGCTATATCACATCGCTATGTAGCTTGAATCTCCCCAAATCGTTTAAACAATCTCACCGCTTCACGGATACCCGCTGTCAGCAGCGAGTCTGAACAATTCTGAGCGAGTCTGAGCGAGTCTACGAATCCGAGTCCTGAATACTGTATTCGGGACTCGCGAATACAGAATCTGTTATGTTCCGACAAAGCTTCCGAGACAGCCTAGCGTGTTAGGTCAGAAAACTTGTGAAGATGGACAAGCATGTTAACCAATCATATTCAGTAATGCCATAGCCATGTTGGTTGTGGCAGGATTATGATTGGCTTCTGTCCATCGTGATGCCTATGTCATGTATGAGAGGCGAGGCTGTATATAAGCCTTGCCACCGCCATTTCCTCCACATTCCAGTGATGATCTGAGCCTAGTGCAGGGTGAGGTAGATGCTGGAGCAGATCATAGGGAGTGTCAGTCAGTGTAGGGAAACTTCAAGATTCCTTATATTTAACCCAAACAGCTCTTCTGAGAGCTACCAGGAGGATAGAGGAGTACTGTGTAGAGGACTGTAGGCAGGCAGGCAGGCAGGGAGGAGCAGCCTTACAGTGCACACAGGACCGACCTCATAGCTTAGGCTGGCTTCACATTAGCGTTCCCTTCCGCAGCGTTCTGCGGAGGGGATCCGCAATGTGCGCGCAGTGGCCGCCAGCTCCTATCTTTATAATGGGAGCACACGGTGCTGCGCTTGACAGCGCAAGACCGTGCGCACCCATTCACTCCTATATGTGATCTGTGCGCAGGCGGATGCCTGCGTACAGATCACACACTCTTGTTCGCACCAGGGACGCGACATGTTGCGCACAGATCACTCATGGTGGGCAATGGGAGCGCACGGCGGTCTGCAAGCATCTGCAGACACCATGCACTCCATTATAAGGATAGGGGCTGCGGTCTGCATGCAGAGGCTTGCAGATGCCTCCGCAGAACGCTGCGGAGGCATCTGCAAATGTGAAGGCAGCCTTAGCTTACTCACTCAACTTTCCTAATAGCTGAAGTCAGAGGCTTACTATTTCTTATTTTTTTGCATCTGATAGATTTTGGGTCATAATAACCCCTTCAGCTTTATTTTCTCTGTGGCAGACCAGTGCGTTTCTGCTCTCCTACCTGCAAATAAGACAAACACATGCGAGTTTGGCCTCGGACACAGCAGCAAAAAACTGTTGTGAGTTTCCAAAACGGCAATGCGAGCGCTTTCCAAGACACATGTGCGATTTGTAAATCGCACATTACTCGCTTCCCCATTCATTAACATTGGACTCGCTAGACTCGCAACGAGTAGCGAGTCCCGGGCTCGGACTCACTAGAGTCAAGCGATTCCGAGTAATTTAGGACTCGCCCATCACTAGCATCCACCACTATTTTTAATTATACTCTCTGTTTAAGGTTATACAGTTTTAGGATTTCTTAGCTTAGATTCTTAACATATTGAAATGCTTCTATATGTTTTTTTTATTTATGCCCCCTTCTAGCATTAACAAAGCAGATAGCTTTGGTGCCTAGAAATCCAAACAGGGTTTGGTGCTTGTATGATCCGCGCTGCCATCGGGATGAAAAGACCAGGGAGACCAGGCTCCTTTCAAAAGCTCCTTTATTTCTTACGCGTTTCAGTGCCGTCCCTGCACCTTCCTCAGGAATACAAGGAAGGTGCAGGGACGGCACCGAAACGTGTAGGAAATTAAGGAGCTTTTGAAGGAGCCTGGTCTCCCTGGTCTTTTCATCTCGACGGCAGCGCGGATCATACAAGCACCAGACCCTATTTGGATTTGTGGATATGACACCACTGTGCATGTGGAGGTGCAGATGCAGCAGCAGCTGTCTATGTGAATATACTGGTTGTGGGTCATCACAACTAAGCCAGGTGAGCACATACACTCACGGGATGGTCATCTTATCTAAACGATAAGACCCATTTGCCCATTTGTGTGTCCTTTTTTAATCTAGTTTTGCTGCCTATGCTGATAAGTCACTTTTGCATCACAAGTGCAAAACTTGACTACCAAGAAAAGGAAAGCCTACATTCTGTATTTTGGCTGCAGAATAGACAATCATGACAAGAGTTTGGCTCCACACATATGCTGCAATAGATGTGCATTACATCTTAGGCTAGGGTCAGACCTGCATCTGCCCCTAGCCTGGTGGATCTGACAGAAACATAGAACATTTCTGCCTGAGCGCATAGCGTTACCAGTAGATAACGCTATGTACCGTCAGGCAATAGATCTCTATAGGTACCTTTACACGCCGCAACAGGTATCCACCGCACGTACATGTTTTTAACGGTGGATACCGATCGCTGATGCCGCATATAGACGCCGCCATTGCGTTGTCAACTGAAGGTATCTTTTTTCCCTGGAAGCTCCGACAGATCCCGCGGCTTATTTCCTGTTGAATACCTTCCCTGCTTTACACGCCGCTACCACAAAGGAATATGGGCGTACATATTTCGCGCCGCAATTACATAGGCATGACAGAGTTGTGTATTCCGTGACGCTAATATGCTGATTGGACAACGCAATAGCACCATGATTGGCCAGCCTGCGCAGGAAGGCTGGCTAATACATGAAGCCATTGCAATTGTGTAGTGTGAATGGTCAGCTCTTTTAATATGGCACCCTGTGCAGGGACAGCCAATTGTAACACAGTAGCCCCCACCAATGATCGCTAATGGGGGGTGGTATCCATGACGCTGTGGCACGCCCCTGGGAGTTCACTAGGCGACGCAACATCCATGCATGTGCCCCGTTTAGACGCCACCACCATGCCAATTGTGCCTTTGTGTTGCCTTGGGTTTTTGAGCACGGCTCAGCAACAGGTATCTGAGTCAACTGCAGGACACTGGGAGGAATTGCCCTATTTACACGCCGCCATTTCGTAGCAATTTCATGGCAACAGGCACAATTATCCCCAGTGCCCGGCAGTTGCTACCTTCCAGTGGTGGCGTGTAAAGGGACCCTATGGCAACCGGACGCTTACCGCAGCCTCCTGCTCCACAGAGATCTCTAAGATATGCACTTTTGCAGCGCGCACAGGAAAATGCTGCAAACAGCATTTCCTGTGCGTTCTGCAAAAGCGCATATCCTGTGGAGCCGGCGGCTGCAGTAAGCGTCCGGTTGCCATAGGGATCAATGGTCAGGCAGCGCATAGGGTTACCTGCTGGTGAAGCTATGCGCTGAGGCAGATATTTTTTAAGTTTTTGCTTGATCCAGGAGGCTCAGGGGCAGACGCAGGTCCTTACCCAGTGGTTGCATGGGAACCTCAGTCACACCTGATTACCCATAGCTGCAGATATATTCAGAACCTTGAGTCTGATTCAGGCATCCTTCAAACTACATCTTTCATAGTACAGCTTTCTAAATACAATACTGTTAATTAGACTCGAATTCTATTATGCATTTGGCCATTCCTCACCATTATCTCTGCTGTATTGTTACCATCATCATCATGATCATTTCCATCTGTATGAACTAATCGAGTTGTTTCCTCTTTCCACAGGTACACTTTGAATCTGCCCAGCTTTCCCTGGCTTCTGACTGTCTGTGCTAAATGCATATAATCTATCTCAGGTACGCTTTAAATCTGCCCAGCTTTCCCTGGCTTCTGCTTGTCTGTGTTAAATGCATATAATCTCTCTTTGTTATGACTATTATCCTACCCATTACTTCCATGACATGCACCATTCCTCTTGCTTATTTCATTCTGGCATACCTTTGACTGTCCACTACAACCCATCTCTCCCTCTCATTTATGACCTGTGTTTCACTCTTGCTTTGCATCTGGTCTCTCCTTACCCATCCCCTCAGTCACACCTGATTACCCTTAGCTACAGATATATTCAGAACCATGAGACTGATCTAGACTCTAGTCTAATCCAGGCATCTTTCAAACTACATCTTTGAAAATACAGCTTTCTAAGTACAATACTTGGAATTAGACTCAAATTGTACTGGAGTGGCCTGGAAGATAATGGGATAGAAAGCCACTGAAAACAATGTGTATAATTCTTTTCACTATCAATCTTTGCTATGTCTTTTACTTCATTGTTTGTTTTCCTATGTGCTTTTGCCAGTCACTTTTACCACTCCATCCCCCCTCCATCACCACTCATTTACATCACCCCCTCTCTCCTTCTCTACCCTATGTACAGCTCCCAAGCTATTTTCAGTTTACTGAAGAATCTTAGTCCATCATATTCCAAAGTTTTGCATCGCAATCCATGTCAAAAATACAAAAACTATTTGCTCTTTCTCTTTTTTGCTGCTGCTCCTGTCAGGTGATATATTTCCCAACCCTGGTAAACCCTCTGCCAACTTCAACCCCTCCCCCACCTCACATAGAAACTCTACTAACCTTATTAACAATACCTGCACACCTTCATCTCCCTCTTTTAACTGCATGCTCTGGAATCCACGGTCTGTATGCAACAAGCTTCCCTTCATTCACAATTACTTTCTTACCAACTCACTTAATCTGCTGGCACTCACAGAAACCTGTATCCAGGATTCAGACACAGTTTTTCCTGCTGCTATTTCTCATGGTGGCTCACATTTCTCCCATTCACTGAGACCTGGGAACAGACATGGTTGTGGAGTTGGTTTACTCTTGTCCCCACAATGTACTTTCCAGGTCATCCCTCCAGCCCTATCACTCTCATTCCCTTCTTTTGAGGTGCACACCATTAGGATCTTCCATCTCCTCAACCTCAGAGTTGCAGTTGTATACCGCCACCCAGGTTCACCCACTCAGTTTCTCGATCATTTCACCGTGTGCAGGACTTCATGTCCTCACTCAGAATTACCAACCCTTATTCTGGGAAACTTTAACATCCCCATAAACAGCTCCCTCTCCCCATCTGCATCCCAGCTCCTATCTCTAACTACCTCTCTTGGCCTCTCACAGCTCTCCACCTCTGAGACACACAAAGATGGTAACACTTTTGACCTGGTCTTTACCTGGCTCTGTTCAACCTCATCCTTAGATAACTCACCTCTTCCTCTCTTTGATCACAACATTATCTCCCTGACACTCACAAACCCTCGCCCACCACAGAACACTCCTACCTATCACAAATTCAGAACTCTTCAGGCCAACAACCCTCAAACACTCACAGACTCTCTACACTCATCACCCTCATTCCCTCAGTCCCCCAACTCCTCATTCTCCTGTCCCTATATGGCAGTATGTCACTACAATGACACTCTCAGAAGCACCCTAGACTAAGTAGAACCTCAGAACCTTCAAACATAGAATAAAACAGCCTTGGCTCACATGGCAAACTTGATTCCTCCAGTGATGCTCCAGGAGTGCTGAATGCCTATGGAGGAAAACTCGCTCCCAAGAAAACTTTATCCATTTTAAATTCATGTTAAAAACCTACAACTTTGCCCTTCACCTTGCCAAACAAACCTACTTCACCACCCTGATCTCCTCACTATCCAACAATCCAAAAAAACTCTTTGACACCTTTCACTCTCTCCTCAGTCCTAAAGTGCAGGCCTCCATCTTTGACCTCTGTGCTGATGATCTGGCTTCTTACTTTATGGAGAAAATAGACAACATCCGCCAGGAAATCAGCTCCCGACCTCCAAGCACTGTTACTCCCATTCTTCCCCACATTTCCTCTTGCTCACTCTCCATATTTGACCAAGTCACAGAAGAAGAGGTCCCCAGGCTCCGCTCTTCCTCTCATCCCACTATATGCACCACTAATCCCATTCGCTCACAACTACTCCTGTTCCTCTCTCCTGTCATTACTACTCACCTAACCAAAATCTTCAATCTCTCCCTCTCTTCTGGCAACTTCCCCTCCTCCTTGAAACACTCAATGATTACTCCATTATTAAAGAAAGCTTCTCTTGACCCATCCCGCTCTAATAACTTCAGACCAGTTTCCAATCTCGCCTTCATCTCTAAGCTCTTGGAGTGCCTGGTCTACACCTTTTACATACTTCTCCCGTTACCTATTCACTCACTCTCTTCTAGATCCATTACAGTCTGGTTTCCACCCCCTACACTCTACAGAAACTGCCTTCATCAAAGTGCTTATTCTTCTTGACCTCTCTGCAGCTTTTGACACAGTCAACCACCATCTCCTACTCTCTATGCTGCACTCCATCAGAATAAAGGACATCGCTCTCTCCTGGTTCTCGTCCTACCTTTCTGACCGCTCTTTCAGTGTATTATTCGCTGGCTCCATTTCCTCTCCTCTTCCTCTCACTATTGGGGTCTCTCAGGGTTCAGTCCTTGGCCCTCTTTCCTTCTCTCTCTACACAGCACCATTGGACAGACCATCAGCATATTTGGCTTCCAGTACCATCTTTATGCTGATGACGCACAATTATACATTTCAGCCCCTGACCTTACCCCTGTGGTACTAAAGAACACTAATAACTGTCTAGCTGCAGTTTCTAATATCATGTATGCTCTCTATTTGAAACAAACTCAACCTTTCCAAAACTGAACTTCTTCTGCTCCCGCCCTCCACTAACCTCTCTAAATCTGCCATCTTCCTCTCAGTGTGCAGCACCACGATAACGCCTAGGCAGCAAGCTCGCTGTCTGGGTGTTATGTTTACAGAATCCTGGACAAAGTGCTTCGGTGTCCGCGCTGCTGCTCCAAAGCCAAAGAAACACAGACACGGGAATGTCTGGTACAGCTACAGCCTTTATTTTCCTCCTACGCGTTTCGGAGCCTCCTCCCGAGCTCCTTCCTCAGGAGGCTCCGAAACGCGTAGGAGGAAAATAAAGGCTGTAGCTGTACCAGACATTCCCGTGTCTGTGTTTCTTTGGCTTTGGAGCAGCAGCGCGGACACCGAAGCACTTTGTCCAGGATTCTGTATTACGACCACGGTCACCGTTGAGAGTGCGGTCCCTGCAGCAGCTGCCTGTACGCTATTCTACCAGTTGTGGGTTTCACAACTGACTAAGGTGAGCAATTCCACATCGACAAGTGAGAGTTTTTAATTGAGATAAGACCCTATATGCGCATTCTTTCTTTCACACATGGGTGTTATGTTTGACACCCATCTCTCCTTCACCTCCTATATACAATCTCTTGCCTGCTCCTGACGCTTGCACCTGAACAACATCTCTAGAGTCCATCCATTTCTCACGATTTAAAGAACAAAAACCCTCACTGTGGCCCTAATCCATTCCTGCCTTGACTACTGCAATTCTCTATTAATTGGCCTCCCCCTCACTAGAATTTCCCCTCTCCAGTCCATCCTTAATGCAGCAGCCAGGATCACCTATCTGGCCAATCGTTACTCAGATGCCTACGCTCTGTGCCAGTAACTGCACTGGCTGCCTATACACTACAGGATCCAATTTAAATTATTTGTTCTCACCCACAAAGCGCTTTACAGTGCAGCACCTCCCTACATCTCTTCCCTCATCTCTGTCTATCACCCCACCCGTTCTCTACGTTCTACAAATGACCTTCTACTACCATCTGCACTAATCTGATCCTCCCACTCCAGGTACCAAGACTTCTCCTGAGCTGCACCAATTCTCTGAAATGCTCTACCCCAAGAATTTAGGACTATCCTCAACTTACATAGCTTCAGACACTCCCTAAAAACTTATCTTTTTAAGGCAGCCTATCATGCTCCCTAATAGAAGTTCTTTATACTATATATAGCCCATTCACTATTTTTATGGACATAACTCCTTCAAACTCCACCAAACCCAAAAACTCTACACAGACTGGCTGGTGATCATTCATGTAATTTTTTTTTCTATCCCCCTCTTCCTCAAGATGCTGGACCATCATTGTAATAGGCCCCTGTACTTGATGTAACCCCTATCTCGTTGTAGATTGTAAGCTCTTTTGAGTAGGGCCACCTTTATTTTTGCATTAATTATTGTATTGTATTTTTTACATTGTTCCTCTGCTTTAATTATTGTATTGTATTTTTTACATTGATTCTCTACTTTAATTACTGTATTGTATTTTTTATATATATATATTTAATACTTAAGGGCAGCACGGTGGCTCAAGTGGTTAGCACTGTGGCCTTTGCAGCGCTGGGGTCCTGAAGTCCTGGGTTCAATTCCCACCAAGGACACTAAGGAGAACATCTGCAAGGAGTTTGTATGTGTCGGGCCTACTGGGACGGGGGTACTCGGTACCGGACCGGGTCGGCTGCTGGGGAAGTCACGGGTGGTCCTGGTCCGGTCCGTGTCCCGGGCTCAGCAATACAAGGGGATATTTACAGGGTATGTCAGTCGTGACGCCACCCACTTTATGTGGCCAGTGATGGGGGCCGCCGCTGCTGCAGAACCTCCGGGGATGATGTAATGGCAGCTTAGGTGGTATAGTTCCAGTGGGTAGAACTGTGTTCCCCGGGGCAGTAAGGGTTAAAGGGAACCAACCACCTCAGATCACCCTAATACACAGTTAGTACATGTCCCTGCACCCTAAGGATACCTTTCCAGCACTGTTTTTGTGTAAAATCTTGCATTAGTATAACTCATATAAAGAGTTTATAAACTTACTAGCCTGGTGACTTCTGGGCGTATCCCTCCTTCTGTTATACTTCAGGGCTGTGCATTGCATGTCTGTGCTCCCCCTCCCTCCATGCCTGCTGCCCTGCCCTGATGGGTGTGATCGTTATCTCCTCTGCACAGAGGGAGGGGGAGCACAGCCATGCAATGAATGCACAGGCCCTGAAGTATAACAGAAGGAGGGATACGCCCAGAAGTCACCAGGCTAGTAAGTTTATAAACTCTTTATATGAGTTATACTAATGCAAGATTTTACACAAAAACAGTGCTGGAAAGGTATCCTTAGGGTGCAGGGACATGTACTAACTGTGTATTAGGGTGATCTGAGGTGGTTGGTTCCCTTTAAGTCTATTGTGGAGTGTGTAGCACACTTACTTTGCAGACGCTGCAGGGATCTCTCCTCTTTGCTGGTGCTGACAGGCTGTATCCTGTAAGGAGAGAATTACTTTTATGCAGAAACACAAGGGAAGCCGTTCCAGGGTTTTCCGTGTTTACTCTCAGTTCTTCAAGTCACTTTACAGCTCATTTACAGTTCTTACAAAGTTCAAGTACAGTTCTTAATACACGGGCACATTCTCCCTCTCCGGGTTCCCTTTGCTCCCTGCAGCCAGGCCTCTCTCTCTGTGGCCCCTCACACAGTCTGTAGTGTCCTTTCCGGGCTATTACGGTCTCCGTCTCCACGGGTGTGTGTGAAGCGCCGGACAGTATGGCGGTGACTTGGGCCCCTGTGGGTCCTAAGTTTATCACTGAGATGCCTGTCCTTTAGGATAGGGATCCCAATCTGGAATTAAGACCCCCCCTCGTGTTGTTTGGGGATGCCGGGTAAACTACGGTCCCCTCTAGAGCCGACACTCTACTTCAGCCCAGCCTCCAGCAGTCCTCAAGTCTGAGGCTCTACCAGGCTCCTTTCTCTCTGTTCCTCTCGGTATCAGGAGGGCTACTCCGCCTGCAGTTGGTTGCTTTAGGTGTAGCTCTAGGGCCCGGGTTACACCGTCCCTCTTCGTTCTCTCACACTCCTGGGGATCTGGCTCTGGATGGGCTTTCTCTCTCCTCCGGCTCACACTGGCTCGGTACAGATTCTGCGCTCCTTATGCCTTCACTCTTCCAGGACGTGTGTGTCTTTGTGTCTGCTCAGCTTCAGCTCAACCTACTGCTGTTCTCTGGCCTGTGCTCCTCAGCTTCTGGTCTTTACAGCTCTTGATCTTTACAGCTTGGCACCCTGGGCCTACTGAACTCCTTTCCTCCTCCCCTTTCCTATATACTGTCAAGTCACCTGACTTCGTGTGTGCCCAACCCACTTCTCCAAATCCACCACCCCTCAATCTCATAGAGTATCTAATCTCAGGGCTGGATGCTGCCATCTACTACACGTGCGTTGTGTGGGCTGTGAGGGTGTTGTTGTGCAACAGTGTCCTACCTGCCAGGCTGCAGTTCCCTTTGTGGCCTCCTGGACGCAGGGGCGCCACATATGTTCTCCCCGTGTTTGCGTGGGTTTCCTCCGGGCACTCCGGTTTCCTCCCACATTGTAAAGACATACTGATAGGATGTTTAGATTGTGAGCTCCAAGAGAGACAGCATTACTCATGTATGTAAAGTGCTTTGGAATTAATAGCGCTATATAAATGAATAAATATTATTATTATTATTTAATTGTTACCTATGACGGTCTGTATATGAACCACTGATTTGTAAAGCCCTGCAGAATATGTTGGTGCTATATAAATACATTTTTTATTTTTTATTATTATGGGAAGAGGCAATGTATGCCTTTTGCTGTCTCAATGATCTATAGAGAGCCAACCAATCCATTTGCAATTTCTGCATAGTGCCCCCATTAGGGAAGGAGTTTCACAGAAAAAATGGACTTTAGGGCCACATCACACACACAGATATCTGTGCAGATATTGTTCGCAGATCTCTGGTTGCAGTGAAATCATGGACACAATGTTCTATTTGTATATGGCCACAAAATGGAACAATATGTCCATGATTTCACTGCAACCAGAGATCTGTGAACAATATCTGCACAGATATCTGTGTGTGTGACGTGGCCCTTACAATAATCCAAACATTTCATCTGCAATACGTCCAGTACCAAATAGAGAAGAGCTGCTGGTTCCAAAAGCAGTAGAATCACTTTCAGTCAAAAGTCAAATGAGGCAGAAGAGGTTGCTTGGTGTAATTAAACATCTTCCTTTCAAGACTGAAGGCCACTTTACACACACCAACTTATCTGTCCAACTTCTGAACAACTTACTGGTTGCAGTGAAATCATGGACACATTGCTCCATTTTGTGGCTGTGTACAAATGTAACAATGTGTCCATGATTTCACTGCAACCAGTAAGTTGTTCAGAAGTTGGACAGACAAGTTGGTGTGTGTAAAGTGGCCCTGAGACTTTTTGTCAGCAACCTCTATTGAACTTCACCTTATAACACAAGTAAACAATCTTGTTACGGTTCCGTCACACGCAGCAATTTTGCTAGCAATTTCGCTGGCAATTTGCTGGTTGCAGTGAAATCATGGACACATTGTTCCATTTGTGCACGGCAACCAGCAAATTGCCAGCGAAATTGTTAGCAAAGTTCCCACGTGTGACGGAACCTCGAGAGACTTCATATGCCCAGGAGTAAGGCTGAACTTTTAGTTTCCAGGCTACAGCAGTGAGATTTATTGGGTGATGCTCGGATTTCTTTGTTCCGCAACTGTGATAAGGGTCTTGTCCAATACTTTTCATGGAGAGCTATCTTATGACATGTGTGGCGCCCCTGCGTCCAGGAGGCCACAAAAGGGAACTGCAGCCAGACAGGTAGGACACTTGTTGCACAACAACACCCTCACAGCCCTCACAACCCACGTACAGTAGATGGCAGCATCCAGCCCTAAGATTGGAATACTCTAGGCAATTGAGGGGTGGTGGATTTAGAGGAGTGGGTTGGACACACACGTAGTCAGGTGACTTGACAGTAGAAATAGTGAGGGGGAAGAGGAAGGAGTTCAGTAGGCCCAGGGTGCCGAGCTGCAAAGACCAGAAGCTGAGGAGCACAGGCCAGAGAACAGCAGAAGGCTGAGTGAAGCTGAGCAGGCAGAAAGACTCACACGTCCTGCGAGTGTACGGTGTAGGAGCGCAGAATCTGTACCGAGCCAGTGTGAGCCGGAAGAGAGAGAAAGCACGTCCGAAGCCAATACCACCAGGAGTGTGAGGAGAGAGAGAGGGATGGTGATACCCGGGCCCTAGACATACAGCTGAAGCTACCAACTGCAGGCGGAGTAGCCCTCCTATGATACCGAGAGACGCAGAGAGAAAGAGCCTGGTAGAGCCTCACACCTGAGGACTGCTGGAGGCTGGGCTGAGTAGAGTGTCGGCTCTAGAGGGGACCGTAGTTTACCCGGCATCCCCAAACAACACGACGAGGGACCACAGCTACACGTTAGGGTTCCTACCCCAAAGGACAGGCAGCTCAGTGACAAACTGGAGGACCCTCAGGGGCCCGAGTCACTGCCATACTGTCCTGTGTCGCACACAACGAAGTAAACCAGAGAACTTTAACAGCCCGGAAAGGACACAGAGACTGTGTGAGGGGTCACAGAGAGAGAGACCTGGCTGCAGAGTAAAGGGAACCCGGAGGGGGAGAGTGTGCCCGTGTATTAAGAATTGAGACGTGTAAGAACTGTACTTGAACTGTAACTGACTTGTGAACTGTCTGAAGAACTGAGAGTAAACACGTAAAACCCTGAGATTGCCTCCCTTGTGTCTCTGCATGAAAGCGATTCTCTCCATACAGGATTACAGAAAGCCCTCCACCTGCAGAGCCACAGCACAGCCTGTTAGCACCAGGAGGAGAGATTCCTGCAGCGTCTGCACAGTAAGTGTACTGAACATTCCACAATAGACTTAACCCTTACTGCCCCGGGGAACACAGTTCTACCCACTGGAACTATACCACCTAAGCTGCTATTCCATCGTCCCCGGAGGTTCTGCAGCAGCGGCGGCCCCATCACTGGTCGCATATAGTGGGTGGCGTCACGTCTGACAATCCCCTGTAAATATCCCCTTTTATTGCCGAGCCCGGGACACGGTCCGGACCAGGACCACCCGTGACTTCCCCAGTAGCAGAACCGGTCCGGTACCGAGTACCCCCGTCCCAGTGGGCCCGACACATGCAACAACATCAATAGTGTAAGGGAGCTCTGAAGATAAGTTATAATCCAGAGGAATGGACGCTCTTCGTCAATCCATCCAAAGCAAGCCTAAAGTGATGCTGCATAATAGAAATGTGCAACCCTATTTTTCAGATAGTTATGCAGTCCATATGAAAGAAACACATGACAACATGAAACAGCTGTTGAGGTTCCTGAATTATGAATTTTGGTATTGTATTGTATTTTCTAATTGTTTCTTATGATTGTTTAAACGTGAACTTTGTATTGTGAAGTGCTGCGGAATATGTTGGCGCTGTATAAATAAAAATTATTATTATTATGCCCAAGGTTTAGGGATCCAATGTAGTGACTTTAATATGCTTACCCTCTTACTTGGTCTCCACAGTGGTTACACAAAGTACTGCTGCTTTCTATGGGAGTTAGTCATGCAAGAGAATATTACTACAATAAATGTGAGTGGCCTCTCCGATTGCACGTAAAAATATCCTGCATTCAGCACTTGTTAACCCGCAGAAGATTTTCTTTTTACCATTGCTTATCATGTTGGGCCTATTGAGGCCTTTCTCAATAATTCAATCCTCCCACTCCTGTCTCCAAGACTTCTGATGTTTTAGGTCAATTAGGATTACCATAATTATTTATATATGTCAAATGTCAGAATAATGAGAGAGCGTGAGAATGTATCATGGCATTTTTATTACTTTCTGCAAAGTCACAAGTTTACATACACTAGGACTACTATACCTTTTAATAATTTGGTACAGCTCAAGTGATGATGTCATATGTTTGGAAGCTTCTGAGTTAATTAGAGACACAGCTGTGGATGCATTTTAATGCACACCTGAAACACACTGCATTTTTGTGTATCGTCAAGGGGAAGTCTAAAGAAATCTAAAGATAATTGTGGACTTGCACATGTCTGCGTTATCCTTGTGTGCAATTTTTAGATACTTGAAAGTGCCTCGTTCATCTGTACAAGCAATTATACGCAAGTACTAACAAGATGGGAATATCCAGCCATCTTACTGCTCAAGAAGGAGAGAGGTTCTGTGTCCCAGAGATAAACGTGTTTTGGTCCGACATGTGCATATCAAGTCAACCCAAGTACAAAAGCAAAAGACCTTGTGAAGATGATGGCGGAAGCTGGTGAGATTGTGTCATTATCCACAGTGAATCGAGTACTGTATCAACATCAGCTGTAAGGCCACTCTGCCAGGAAGAAATCATTGTTGCAAAAGAAAATAAAAAAGTCGAATAATTTTTGCAATTGCACACAGGAGTAAAGACCTACATTTTTGGAGACATATCCTGTGGTCTGATGAAACTAAAATTGAACTGTTTGGCCATAATGACCATCGTTATGTGGCGCGCCTGCGGACCGGTCACCACAGAGGTACTGCACCTAAATCATAGGTGTGGTTTCTCACTCCCAGGTGAGATGGGTACACAATAGAGAGACACGCACACACCTTTCACCCAACACCCATCCTAACTCAAGGCCAGGAGATGAAGGGCGAAAGAGACTCCAATTGAGCAGACCCCATTGCTGGCTGAAGGAGGGACTAGGTTAAAAGGGGGTGAAAGTGAGTAAAATGAAATAGAGTAGGAGAGTCTGGAGGAGACAGAGGAATGAGGAGGACCTCCAAGAGAAATGGAGTTCTAGGGGAGGCCAGCACCAGGGGAAGGAGTGGGACCAGGGGGTAGGTCGCCATGGAAGCCTATCCAGAGGGATCCCAAATCCACAACTGCCATGTCGGTCATTGCTGGAGGAACTGGTTGCAAGAGGGGACCGGCCCTAGTCTGGCAACAACACTGCAAGTTTGAGTCAGGAAACCAGAGGCCACTGAACTTTATGTGCAGTGGCCAACTACCATAGACAATCCACAGTAAGGTGGCTAGGTCTAGAGCCAGAGGATTTGTTGACCATCGCTCTACAGGGCTTGCAGCCACCTACTTGGGATCCTGTAGGATGAAGGCGCAGGGCAGGAGTAGGCGTGAAGACCAATGCAGGAAAAGGCAAGCTGGAAAGGCATATAAAAGGGTGTCTCGGTGGAGTGGTTCTGGACTGCCTGGGGGTTGACAGAATTGCTGACCCGGAGAACAGAGTGCCCAGGCTGGGCTGAAACTGAGAACTGTGAGTAAAGGTACAACAACTGCACCCTTTGTGTCCTCCTGCTTATTTTCCATGCCCTCCTTGCCACCTCCTGCACCATAACTACCCTCACCATCATTCCGCAAAGACTCCTACACCCCCCCAGGGGCATGCTCCGCCTGTGGGGAGTGTCACCATCCCCACTGTCTCTACATCTATCCCTTGGGGGTTCATCTAAGCAGCGCTGGTCATCCTTGATCAGGTACCACAGGTGGCATCATGTAAAGACATTAAAATCCCCTGTAAATACTCCCCCCTTACATTCTCGGCCAGGGCCATGACCGCTGGGACTGTCACCGTCACATCCCCTTGACTACGCCCTGCTGGTCTAGTACCCCAAGCTCTTGCGGCCATTGCAGTTACATTTGGAGGAAAAGTTAAACAAGTGGAAACCACTATGGAGTTCAGGTTACATGAAAATGTTTTACCTTTATAAAACATATATAAAAGTAGACAAGTATACATTTTAGACAATGAAGTACAGTCAGGAGATTCCAACAGAGGCTACAGACAGGTAGTCACTCTGTGGGCTTACACATTAGGTATATACATCACATATCAGATGGTAGTAGTACAATGCATAATAATGGGCCCTATCAACCATGGTATACCAGTGTACATAGAAACCACTTATCACGCTTCCGGGGGAAGGCACCCTAGAGTGGACCCACTGGGCCGTGGTACCGAACTCCCCTGGGTGAGCTGGTCCTAGATTAAACCAACCCCTATGCAGGTATTGTCAGGGGCACGCCCAGGGTGTCTAAATACCACAGCTGCTAGTACCAGGGGGGCGGCTCGTAAGGTTAGCCTATGCTACGGCACAGCTAAGGAGTCAGGGATAACAGGGTACAAAGCTAGGAGAACAGGGATGGTGCTACCGGAGAAGAGCACTGCAGGGGTTTCAGGAAACAGAGTACAAGGAAGGCCTGACCAACAGTCAGCAAGGCAGAAGCAAACTGACTTAATAATCAGGCACCTCCCATCAGTGGAGGTGGCCTGATATACCAGAGGAAGAGCAGCTATTGGTCGAGGGGAGTATCAGGTTGAACCGTGCTGGCCCCTAGAGTCACAGGGGAGGAGTGCACCTAGTGCACCGCTGATTGGTCACATGAATATGACCATTGTAATGTGCTCATGTGTGAGCCCGGTGGTCAGCTGACAGGAAGGGAACCCGGCGATGGCTCCGAGGCACAGTACGCCTGGACGCTGGATGCCCAGTCGGCAGAGGAGCAGAGGATGCCAACCCGGGAGAGGTGAGCTGGGGAGCGGTGCCAGGGGACCTAACAGTACCCTCTCCCTCACGCCCCCTCCTTCGAAGGCACGCTAAGAACCTCGCCAGAATGCGTGGCGCATCAATATTCTCCCGCGGCTCCCAGGTCCTCTCCACAGGACCGAAGCCAACCCAATCAATCAAGAAGAGGGTCTTGCCTCTACTCTTCTTCATGGCAAGGATGTCCCTGACCTCATAGACATTCTTGGAGCTGAGAGGCCATGGCACGGAGCCGGAGGATGGATGGAAGCGATTAAGCACCACCGGTTTCAACAACAAGACATGAAAAGAATTGGGGATGCAAAGTGAGGCAGGCAGTCTCAACTTGTAGGCAACGTAGTTGATGCGTTCAAGGACTTCAAAAGGACCGATATAACGTGGCCCTAACTTGTAGGACGGCACCTTCAACCTGACGTATCTGGAAGACAGCCACACTTTATCGCCTGGGAGATAAGACGGTGCATCTAAGCGTCTCTTATCGGCATGTCTCTTCATCCTGCCGGAGGCTTTTGTAAAGGCCTCTCTGGTCTCACTCCAGATCTTGGTAAAGTCCACGGACAATACATCGGCCGCCGGGTTGCCGGACACTGTGGAGAATGGAAGAGGTAAACCAGGATGTTGCCCGAATACCATGACAAAAGGAGATTTAGCTGACGACTCACTAGAGTGATTGTTGTAAGCGAATTCCACCCAAGGAAGGAGACTGGTCCAGTTATTGTGATGTGCATTGACGAAGTGCCGGAGGTAGGTGGTGAGGACTTGGTTAATGCGCTCCACCTTCCCGTTGGACTGCGGATAAGCCGAGGAGAAGTCCAACGTGATGTCCATATGCTTGCACAGCGCCCTCCAGATCCGGGAAGTGAACTGAACTCCCCTATCGGACACGATGCGATGAGGAAATCTGTGGAGCCGGAAGATCTGTTCGATGAAAATCTTGGCTAACTCAGGAGCGGATGGTATACCGGGTAAAGGAACGAAGTGAGCTATTTTGGAGAAGCGATCCATGACTACCCATATGACGGTACAGCCGGAGGAGCAGGGTAGATCTGTAATGAAGTCCATAGCTATGTGTTGCCAAGGAGCTGATGGGAGCGGGAGAGGCAGTAGATGTCTAACCAGTAACTCTCTTGACACCTTATTTCTAGCACAGGACGGACAGGACGCAACAAAGTCGTGGACGTCTTGATGGATCGTAGGCCACCAATAGTGACAAGAGATCAAAGGGAGAGTCTTTTTAACTCCCACATGACCGGCGATTCTCGATGAGTGTCCTCATGCCAGGACCGCCTTCTTCTGATCCTGTGCTACGAAGGTCTTTCTCGGTGGAAGTCCAACTACACGTAAGGGAGCCACGGTAATTGTATTGGTAGGATCGATGATATGGAAGGTCTCCTCCTCCACATCCGACTGCTGGAAGGACCTTGACAGAGCATCAGCCTTGACGTTTTTACTGCCAGGCCGGAAATGCAGTTCAAAGGTGAAACGGGCAAAGAAAAGGGACCACCGGAACTGCCGGGGGTTGAGCCTCTGGGCGTACTGGAGATAAGCCAGGTTCTTGTGATCCGTGTAGATAATAAATGGATGAATGGCACCCTCAAGGAGGTGTCGCCACTCCTTCAGTGCCAGTTTGATGGCCAGCAATTCACAATCCCCAATAGAGTAGTTGCGCTCCGACAAGGTAAAGGCTTTGGAAAAAAACCCGCAGGTGATTAACCGACCTGAAGAGGATTTCTGGGAGAGAACAGCCCCCGCTCCTATGGAGGAGGCGTCTACCTCTACAATGTACTGTCTGTTCACCTCTGGTCGGTGCAAGGCAGGAGCCTCGGCGAAGGAGCGCGTAAAGGTGGAAAAGGCGTTCTTGGCCTCTGGGGTCCAGTTGCAGGCTTTTGCTCCCTTACAGATGAGAGCCGTGATGGCCTTGATCAAGGACAAGAAATAGGGAATGAATTGCCGGTAATAATTTGCAAAACCAAGGAACCGCTAAATAGCTTTAGTCCCCACAGGACCAGCCACTTCAGCACGGCAGAGAGCTTCTCAGGATCCAACCAGAATCCGGAGTCAGACATGATGTATCCGAGAAAGGGTAAAGAGGTATGCTCAAAGACACATTTCTCCATCTTTGCATACAACCGATTCCTCCTCAGTCGCAGGAGGACTCGCCGCACGTCCTGTCTATCAGAGGACAAATCCGGGGAGAAGATGAGGATATCGTCCAAATATACCACCACACACATGTACAACAGATCACGGAAGATGTCATTGACGAACTTCTGAAACATTGCGGGAGCGTTACACAACCCATACGGCATGACCAAATACTCATAAAGGCCGTGCCTGGTGTTGAAAGCCGTCTTCCATTCGTCTCCAGCACATATGCTAACCAAGTTGTATGCTCCTCGAAGGTCTAATTTCATGAAGATGCGAGCCCCTTTGAGCCTGTCAAAGAGCTCTGGAATCAGTGGCAGGGGGTATTTGTTCTTGACGGTGATGGCATTCAAGCCTCTGTAATTTATGCAGGGTCTTAGGGTGTCCTCCTTCTTTTTCACAAAGAAAAAAAACAGCGCCATCAGGGGATGTGGATTTTCAAATGAAGCCCCTAGCCAAGCTGTCCGTGATGTACTCAGACATGGCTTGTGACTCGGCTGGAGACAACAGGTAGAT